>VWZS01001747.1:103470-191610 GCA_013397075.1 Rhabdornis inornatus
TGTTTTCTACTTTCTTGTGGAAAAAATCCCTATAGCCTAACAAGAGGAAGCTTCTCACTCCAAAGTGAACGGAAGAAGGGACTGTTTGAGTTGGGAATTAATTGAAGCAGTTTCTTGTATGTTTGTTTCATTGTTATGAAGGTTGAGAAAGGGAAGAGTGGTCTGACAATCTTATTCTGAGTTTTTCTTTTCCCTTTGTGTAGTTAATAAATTTCTTTTTATACCCTCTTAAGTTTTAGGCCTGCCTTACTTCTACTCCTGGTTCTGTCTCACAAGAGGAAATGAGTATATTTTAATTGGAAAATCAAAACCATGACATTATTTAGTGCATTAGCTGGGAAAAACAAACTTAAACCAATACAGACTGACATGCAGCAGTAGAAATAGGAAAAATATTCTCTGTCAACTCCAAAGATTGTCATGAAGCTGCACAGGTGAAAAAATAGATACGATCTGTTTGTGGAATGAGATGCTTCATTCAACACCTCTTTTAAAAATTTTGGTGTCATTAAATAAAACTAAAACGGATGTAAAATTTAAAGTCTTAATTTTGGAATCATTGAAATGCTGTAACTACACCTGCTGTTCTTGCACTGAAAGTGGCTCAGGGCATAAAACTCCTATCAGCTCTGTCTGGTAGAAGAGCTTGCACTCTGATTTTTGAGTCCACCTGTCACAGAGGTGTCTCTCTGCTTTCCTCTGTACTCATCACTAAGTATGAAACACTTGCAGCACTGTTTCAAATGGTCATGACTTTCATGCAGAACTTGCCTCCAGCCAGCTTCTATCACAGTGTCATATTTTAAAAATGATAATTTAAAAACCAGTCATTTTGGGAACATTTTGTTTGTAGTGTTTTATCTTAACACAATGCACTTTGTATTCTCCATCAATCCTTTGTATATATCTTGTTCTAAATAAGCACTTCGCAATAGTGAAGGAGTGTTTGAATAGATCCTATTGGCACTGTACTGTCTTTTAAATAGAAATGTTAGAATAATTTATTTATCTGTCAATTCCTTATTGCAAAGACAGACATGAGTGGAAATCAGCAGTACCCAGTGTGGCATGCCCTGCAGGACAGGCCAAGCATCAAGACAGGTGTGCACACACATGCTCAGAGACACACGTGCACTCTGCAACACTGGACTTACCCCAGGTTTTTGGAAGGAAGATGCACCTATGCAGGAAGGAGAAATGGGGTCTTGCATAAACTGTCCATGCTCCCACAGCAGACATTTCATTGCTTTATAGAATTATACTGAAAGAAGTCACATTGCTTGGGGGGAGGATTAAAGCTCTTGTTGATCTCCTTTTTTGTAAACTTAGGCCTGCTTACTTTAACACACTGAAGTCTAGCTCTGTATTTTTTTCTGCTTTTATATGAGTAAAAATAATGGCCCTTTACAAGGAGATTATAAGTTTCTGCAGCCTCCTTTCTTGTTAATAAGGAATTCTTGTTTTAAAAATCTTAAAGGAGGCTAAATATACCTCACACTTCCCCTTTACTTGTTTGGAGGAAGCAATTTATCATAAGAAATCTTTATGTACTGAAGGGAATAGAAGAAACAATTGACAAAGTTTGTGAATGGCTTGCTGATGATTCTGCCTTGTTCCTAATTTTGGTGCAGAATGATGTGGATGCTCACTTCTGAATCTGAGTGAACTTATGGGTTGAGAGGATAGATAGCAGTTCTGCTTGACTGTGCTGAGACAGATACAGACAAGAAGATTTACCTGTGTAGTAATGCCCTCTAGATAGATGATTAATGCCCTCTAGATAGATGATGAACATGATGCAAGAGAATCACTTCTGAAATCTCTCATTTTTACTTTGAAAAAAGAGGAGGGTGATGATGGTCGTGCACTTCTGTATAGATCATGATCATGTGGCTCCTGATGTGGTTCCCTTTGCTCTGATTCAGCTCATGTTAAAGCCAGTTGGAAGTTCCCTGCTGGCTGTAGAGGCAGTCAGCTGAGACCCTGCTGTAGAAAACTCCTAGAGAGAAATTGTGAGATCAAACCTGATCCAGCACCCTTGATTGATGCATTTAGCTCTCAGTGATTGCTACAGAAATAGTCTCCCCCTCTACCTCATGCACTTTATTAATAGACGTAATTTTGCAGTGTATTTCTCTACTGTTCTGAGCTTCTTCAAAGAATTGATATTTTTCCTTTTTGGCAGATCAACTTCAGGATCTGCTTCTGGCAGGCTGGCTCTGTGCATAATCATTCTTGTTACATTTCGAGCAAGCAAATAGCACCAGGTCAGGCTTAGCAAACTGAAATTCAGCTGTATCGACCAAGTTAGCCTACCATATATTCCCTGCAGGAATTTACATGGTTGCTTGCTACAGTGAGACACGATAGAAAGTACTCTTGAGTTCAAGTTGTTCCCTCCCCATTTCAGATATGAACAGTATAACCATACTGCCAAAAATTGGAGGAGGCCTCTCTTGGCCAGTGAAAGTGCCTTGTGAGTGGAGGTCATTCAGGGCTTGAATGTGTCCCATCTCTAGACTGTGGCTCTTTGGCTGGGGAGAGACATTTTGGAAGGCTGGAGGCAAGGGCTGCTCCTCCATTCCTGAGGAGATTCATATCATCAGGAATGGTATGGCTATGGACCAGTACCCTTTGATGCAGACCCTGATCCAGACCTGGTCTGGAAACGCTGTGGCAGAAGAAGAAGACGACTCTTTCTCCCTTCCCAGCAGATCTAAAAAAACCCCATTTGGATGCCTTGCGATAAAATCTTCTAGTGTGGCTAGTGTGGTGGTTGTAAACAGTTTCAGTGATTCTCACATCTTCATGAGGATTGGAAAAATGAAGTTTTTTGATAATTTTTAACATTAAAGGGGGAGATTATGCATTTTTAATGTCAGCATTCCACTGGTATATTCCACATATTGAGCACAGTTTTGGGCTTTTACACTACCACACAACTGTTAATGTATATCATTACTGGGCCAAAACCCGCATTACTGAAGCTGTTCAGATGCACAGTAATTTAGCACTAATTCAGAATAAAACAGCTTCAAAGTGGCAGAACTGGGCTGCATTAATGGGGCCAAAACATTAGTCCACATTGACTGGTAAACTATATAGACACATTTCAGCTTAATTTTTTTAAAAAATGTAGATTGCGTCTTAAGAGGTGAGTTCTAACCTAGAACTAGGATTTTCAGCCTTTGAACCATTTTTAATAAAGAAGCTGTTGATGAAGTTATTTAAAATATGTCAAGACTTAACTTTCAGCAAACATTTGTCCTAAAAGTGAAAATTTGAGCATGAGAGGTTAGGATGAAATCTGGCTCAGTTCTTTCAATTTGGAAGTATCAGGACACTTTTAATCAAAAGGAATTTTTTCTGCATTCCCTATGGGAAACATAACCTTTTTGCTCCAACCAACATTAAAAACTTTCTGCATTGCTGTGATGCTTCATGGGAATTGTGGTTCAGCTGCCACATATCCTCTCCCATCTGCCAGGACATTTTGGTGGGGTGCATAATGGGTACAATCCCTCCGTGATACACCATGAGGGACCAGTCAGATTACAGTGTGTGGTAGGTAATGTTCCACAACCATATAGTCGTTGTGTGGGAGCAGATGGATCATATAACTAAAACACAGTTTTCTGAAAGCTACAGAGGTTGGGCCACAGTGTGTTGTCGAACTGCTTCCAAATGAAATGTTTCTCCCTGGTTCAACACACTAAAATTTTTCATGTAAGTTCTCCCAAGAGAAACTTCAGATGTTTAGTTCTGTTCAAAGTTTGCAAAATCCTGTAATCAGATTGGTATTTGGAAAAAAAGGGAAGTTATTGCCTTAAAAAAAAAGGCAGCTTGGTCTGTTTAATAAAATGGCAACCAATTATTTTGCTTTGTTCTCCTGGATTCTTACAAGAAACCTTTATGTAATCTGGCAAGTTAAACTCATCGTTCAGAGCATATTCACCTTCCAAAATGCATCATATATGAAAACATGATAATTATCTCATGACCCAGGGTAATGTGCAGAGAGAGTTACCATGAACTCACACTCTGTACCTGAACTATCCCAGGGTATTAGTTGGAGATGGAAAAGATGTATTCACTAGCCTCAAGATATCACATCCTCTAGAAAACTTAAAACTTAGTGGATTCTTATCAATAACTGTCATTTTGTCAGTGAAGAAGAGGTACAGCTAGATTACATATGTGTGGTTTTAATCAAATGTACCATAGAGTTGAAACAGTGGACTCTGTCATTTTACATCTTAAAATTAATCTGGTGCCTCTAGTTGAAAAAAATATCTTAAACATCACTCTGAATTATTAATATAATATGCATAACCTAATGACACAAAACTATTTTATAACTTCTCAAATATTTATACTATCTTCACAATAGTTTATCTTTTAATTTTTAATTGAGTTTACGTAAAATAATCTCCTCTAGAAAATCTAAACAAAGCAACTAATGTATTATCAAAGCCTTTTAGAGGTGTGGTTAACCTCCACTTTGCCGAACCCTCCATCTCTTTGATCTACCATCCATCTTAGATGGGATTTAAGAGTGTCTCTGGCTAACAGATCAGCATAATGACTCTAAAATTGTGCAGTTTTCCAACATGGTTTGCTAGAACTGCACATCAGGTATGTTACATGGCCCTTACTTTTCCGTTCAAAGGTTATTCAGGACAATGACTCATAGGAATCAACTGAAGCTATGGTTTAAATGCATAGGTTGTTCTTAATTCTCAATGGAATTAAGTAAAGCACCAAAAGAATATAAACAGGTAGAAATAAGCAAAGTGATTTGTTCAAAATTAATTCATGCCACATAGGAGCTGTACTTAGGCTTTCCCTTGTTTTTGGGGCTCTCCTGTTGCTGCTGACATTTTCTGCCCAGTCACAGGAACAGCAGGTCTGGCATCTCTTTTTGATGGCTATTCTCACATGACTAGAGAATTTATGGATCTGTGGTCCATTGTGCCTTCGGTGCAGGGGTAGAGTTCCATGTGAACAGGGTTAGGTAAGCACCTGGATCACAGGGTATTTACCCAAATCAAGTGATGCCCTGAAGCTTAGATTATAACAGGTAAGAGATCAGAGCAGCTGATGCCAGTGGAGCTTGCAGGAAGAGACATGAGTGAGTGAGTGAGTGAGTGAGTGAGTGAGTGAGTGAGTGAGTGAGTGGAGTGACAAGATATACTCACAACTCTGTGCCAGGGCCACACTCTCTCTGATGCAGGAGCTCTGTGACATATAGGGGTGACGTACCAAACCTTGCTAAAATACTGGTTTAAAAAATTTCTGATAAACATGGTTGGGGTAAAGGGAGGAATTCTGGAAAATACTCATAATGAAATTATCCCATAGGACATACAAAATAGAAGAAATTATTGCAACACTCTCTAGCTGGAAGAAGATTTTNTTTTCACCACCATTGCCCAAAACAGCCCTAGGGTTTACTCTATGCTACCATGACATCAGTAAGTAAAATGTGTGGGAACTGGCAATAGCCATTTAAACAGTTTGGTAACACAGCCAGTTTAAGATCTACAAGTTTTTAGTGCAGAAAACAGTAGCTCCCAGCAGATTGGCCAAAGTCCAAAGTCCTGTGGAGCAGGATCTGGTACATTTGTGTCCTGTAATCAATAAGCACACCTAAGATACTGCGGAATCTACATGAGCTTTTCATTTTTATGGTTGCATGGGTAGTAAAGAGGAACAGCAGAGTATTGAGTAAGTTCGATTTGGTGTGCAGAAAAAGGAAACACATTCCAGATTTAGGACTATATTAAAAACAGAGATTATAACTGACATTTATTGAAATTTGTTTGAAAATAATTGAAAATGTGAATCCAGTTTGTTGGAAGATTATTTCCAGTGTGCTACTCAGAGATCTAATTTTGACCAAACAGTGCTAAATGACTTTTGAAGTGTATGGGAAGGACTTACGAAACCAATGCTAGTGAAAGTAGGAAAGAATTCTAGAAGAGGAATTTGTAAATACTTGTGTTGGTTACATCATCCATATGCACAGATAAGAGTCAGCTTGTAAATAGAGCAATACATCAGTACTGGTTCATAATGCTAGTGAAACAGTAAGGATAGAATCTCCTCATAAAATACGAAAATTTACCCCGTGAATCAATCTGAAAAACATAAAAATCATATTAGGCAGGCCATGAAACATGTGGTCTTATGTCAACATAGCAATCAAATTTGTGAGTGCCATCCTTTATTGCAGAAGCAAGAGGCAATCAAAATATGAAAAGGGCTATGATCTCTGTCTCCAACATGAATTAGAGCATAACCAAAGTAGAAACCTTGTGTTCTCACTTCAAAAAAGACTGAGAAACTGAAGTGTGTTCAGAAAAGGTTTATAAGCACACCTCAGAGTCTATAAAACATACCTGACACATTGAGAATTAAGCAAATGAGTCTATTTTATTTATCCAAAAGAAAATTTAGAAGTGAATTAATTCCAGATTAGAAATGCTTGCATGGAAAAATACTTCATAATGTGACAGATCTGATTTAACAGAAAAAAGTCATATAGAGATCAAGTGGCTGAAAGCTGGAATGAGACAAGTAGATGAAAAAAAGAAAGAGAAATCTTTAAAAGAGAAACTACCTAAGCTTTGAAGTGATTTGGACATGTGATATGTTTTCATGTGAAGTTTTAAGAGTCATAATTGGAGAGTCATTCTAAAAGATATGCATAAATCTCAAACAGAAACTATAATCTTGGTGTAGAAGTTATTGAGTGAGGTTTTCCTAGCTTGTAAAAGGTAAGACTGTATGACTGTAATGCTCCAGTCTGAATGCCTGTCTCTTTCTGCTGCCCACATGAATGTGGAAGTAACATAGCTAAAGAGGATCTATGGTGAATTGTTACACTTAAAAGACCTTCTAGGTAAAGTTATTCTAGAATTCCATCTGTGTTGGCTATACAGCATTCTGTGAAGCTCAGAAAAGCAGCTGCTCTGTGTTTACAGAACAGGACCAGCTGAAACACATCAGAAAAAATATATGACCCTAACATCAGTTACGTAGGCTATTCTACCCTCATGTGATCATGTTTCCAACAACTCAGCATGTATGACAAGCGCTTTGTCCTGTTGCTGTCCTCAAACTAAACTGTGGAGGATTCACATGCTTCATGCAGGAACTATGAGCTTTAGTGTCCTTGACTCACAGGAGCCCCCAGCCATCTCTAACCTCCTTGAAATCAGGACACTTCAATATAACTCACTGCTAATCCTGAAAAGCTAAATACACATATAGAGTGCTCTGAGCACTTTCAGGATACAGATGAGAAAGTACTCTGCAAGGCTATATACTGATGTATGTATACATTACGTACAAACACATGGAGCAATAAGGTAAAAGTTATATGCTTGTGGATTCAGAGCACTGATTTCATTGCCAATTTGCAGTTCTCTGCAAATCCCTAATTTTTTCTGCTGTGTTGCTCTATCGGGTGATCTACAGCAATACGTTATCACTAAAACACCCACAAGGCTACCTGTGAATAATTCAGATCCAACTAATTCTGCATGCAATTAATTACCACCTGAAGGTGACATTGGTGATGTCATGTCTTTCTCAACACACCCCATAGCTGTCCCCAGCAGCCCCTTGCAACCCTGATTTTTTTCTGGTAGGAGAGGATTGACTTTATTCAAGTCAATCCTGCCTGAAAGTATGGGGAGATGGGTGATTTGGGCTAGTCAGAGGTCACACAAAGGCTACCTGGAGCAGCTGCTGAAGGTAGAGTATCTTAGGGTGAAGAGGAAGGAAAGAACTGCGGGGGTCCAAGGTAGTTCAGTGCAGCTTTGCCAATCACCATTCTGTTGCCTCCTCTGGAAAGATTGACGTTTTTGCCACCAAAGCTGCAAGTTTGGCTTGATTTTTGGCCTTTCAGGGTGCTGTGTATTTTTTTTCTCCTTTAGGGTGTTGCTGGTCCTTGCTGTAGTGTGGCATGTCCCAGTGTCTGACCAGCATACACCAACCTGCACTGCAGTGCCAGCCATCTCCAAGGAAAGCTTTCACAGGGAAGCCACAATCCTTCAGTTGTCACCCACCACAATTTCAGATTTCTAAACAGAGTATTCTTCACCATTCTTCAGCATTCTTTAATCAGATGAAATTGATTATTTGAAGGAAAAAGGGTCAAAGATTTTTCCGTCCAAGATTTCTGCCAGAGTCTGTGAGCAATGGCTTGTTCACTCTTGCTGTCCTGTGCTGGGTTAGGTAATTTCTTCCAAAAGAACAGTAAATTATTCATGCAGGATATAAATCTTTAAGGAGACCTGTTTTTCTGCTGACCCAGTAACTGTACCTTACTACATATATTAACTGGGTTTTATTTTCATTTTTGCACTCCAAATTGGATGCTTACCACTATTCTCTCAGCAGCCTTCTGAAGCATATTTGATATGCCCATTCCCTAATTGCTTTTCACTGAACACAGAGGCTCTTGGAAGACAGAGAATAAGAAATCCTTTACGATCAAGACAAAGTAGTCCCCAACTGCCTATAGATTTTTTCAGTAAGTCTTTCCCTCTTCTTCTGTTTTATCTTATAGGTGCGCGATACCACCATGGGATAACTGACTTTCAAAAAATTACAGCAAAGTAGAGAGAGGGTTGACATGGTATAGCACTGGTAATAATCTCTCTTTGAGGTGGAGACTGGCCTCAATGACCTCCAGACATTTTTTCCAGTCAGCATTTCTAGATTTCCAACTCAGGCTAGAATATATCAGTGGACAAATTCAAGCAGTTTTACTGAGAGATAAGCATTCTGATCAAAGCTAGCCTAAAATAAATCTGTGTTTTCTGTCAACTTTTAGAGTGCAAAAGAGACAAATGAAATTTTATTTACTATATTGAAAAAGCAAGGTGGTGTGACATCCTTATTTTTGTGTAGAACAGGCTTACTGGCTTTGTGTCAGAAAATTTGTGTGATTTGCAGGTCCTAAAGTGTACAAATGTATGGATTTGAACAAGTGTAGCTTCCACTCACCCACATCCTGTTGTGAATCCAAGGCAAGGTTAAGAAACAGTATTGATGTGTTGGTTCAACTTACATAAGGATACAGCCAGTAGTGAATAGTGTAGTTTGAAGAAGAAGGGTTATGGAAGATGACAGTGAGAAAGACTTTAGAGAACCACTAATTTCTCCTAAAAATTGTGCTCATTATGTTCATAAAGTTAAGTAGCTTGTACCATGTTGGGGTGACTGGTGTGGTGAAAACTGTTGGTAACTCACCAGTTGTACCTCATCAACACCTTCTCAAGAGTCATGTTACATGGCTTGGCACTTCTGCATTTATTGATAGCAGTCAGGCAACTTATATTTGCCTTCCTTTTTCATCCACTTAAACTGCTCTAGGTTAAAGCCTACTAACATATCAAGGGCACAACAAAGTGTATGCGTAATCTTTGCATTACTTCTGCTTTTCCTGAAAATTTCTTTTAAAGGTGTGGGACTGAGAGTTGGTGCTCCCTCAATAGAAGATACATTAAATGGTAGAGGTTATTGCATTCAGTTTCTAGTATCTGTGCAAAATATTTAGCAGGAAAATAAATAATTTCTGATTTATAACAGGACAGCTTTGTGATAGAAAATGTGTGAGGTGAGAATCAGGACTGTACAACTTTCTCTTTGAATTAATTTGGATGAAATCCCAAATACCCACACACTTAGGCATGATTATCCTCATTTTGCTGTTCTGTGCAACTTTATTTGGCCAACTCCATATTTAGCAAAAACTGGAGATGTTCCATTGAAGTCCTTTGGAGAAAGACAGATGATCACATCTTCATAACACAAAAGAGCACTCAGAATGTATCAAGAGAAATCTCCCATTCCTCCCAAAACTCACATTATAATCTGGAAACAGTGCTAAGGATTTAATTTAGTAAGCTTCTTTCACAATAGCCCCCTCCACACAAAGACAGTGGTGTCTTTCTACTATCATTTCATTAAAAATCCACCTTTTTTTTCCCTCCAGGAGCTGCTAGGCACATTCATTTTCTAGCATAGGCCTAGACTAAAATCCCAGCTTTAAGGAAATTTTGCTACTGACATAAAAAGCAGAATTGAATGAACTGTGCTTGCACTCTTGCATAATGAATGCAATCTTCCTTCCTTCCTGGAATCCTACCTGGAATCCTTCCTTCCTGGAATCCNAGTGACAAGATATACTCACAACTCTGTGCCAGGGCCACACTCTCTCTGATGCAGGAGCTCTGTGACATATAGGGGTGACGTACCAAACCTTGCTAAAATACTGGTTTAAAAAATTTCTGATAAACATGGTTGGGGTAAAGGGAGGAATTCTGGAAAATACTCATAATGAAATTATCCCATAGGACATACAAAATAGAAGAAATTATNCTTTCCTGTCTTTTCTTTTGCTCTGAGCATGTAGCTGCTGATAGAGATTTGTTATCCTTTGTAGTGAAATTGCTTATCAGACTGTAAATTCCAAATTCCCTAAGAAAAGTTTGCAAAACAAGACTCAAAAAGATATATTAAACACATCCCCAGTTCTCAATGTACAAGTTGTACGGCATACCATTATATAATGTTCCCTACATCTGCCATAAAAGGCAACAACTGCAGAGTAGAAGTCAAGGGGCTAATGAATGTGTGCAATTTACTGTAACCGTTGGGCTAGTCCCCTTCCCCCACCCTCTTAGCTGAGCTGTGAGAGCCATAAACCAGCTGGATGAACTCTCTGATAGGAGGAACAGATACCAGCATTCTGATAAGAAACAGAGCCTTCACTTGTCCCTGTTACAGTTAGAGAACAAGCAGCATGAGGAGGATGACTTTCTTGTACTAGACATGACCAGTATTGTATTTAGCAGCAGGCCAATTACTTTGAAGCACATGGAAGGACCTCTAGCAGCATGCATTACCTTTCATTTCAAGAGCAAGGCTTTGCATGTTGTGACTTTAGTTTTTAAAACAGTCATTTGGACTGCATTTCCCATGTGAGAAAAAAAGACTTTTGGTAAATGAAATGCAGAAGCACAGCCTAATTGAGTTCATATTTACATCCCAGTGTGTCTCCAAGCTGGTGGCAATATGTCCAAATGGATTCTGGTGCCTATATTAGAACTAAGGTGCTCCTTCCAAACCCAATATTCTGAAACCTCCTCCATCTACAGCATACTTACAAATGCCTAGAAGTCCTCTGTCCTTGATGCTGTTGTAATGCCCACAGTTCATATCAGCATGTATTGGTGAATGTTCAGGGATACTTTAGATACGACAGCGATAGATAAATTGCAGCCTAAACAACAAAGGCCACCCACACACTATTAAACCAAAGGCACATGAAGGCACATAAAATTAGGCATTTGCAGAAGATACCTGTCCTTCCAGAATGAAGCTTGGAACAACAAGAGTGTCAGACATTATTATATTAAAACAGTTTGTACAACTGTTAAACTGGGTGATAAAGGATGGTGATAATTGCTTTCTAAATAACTGCCTCTCTGGATAATTTCCTCAGGAGTTAAAAGGCTTTGAACCAAATTCCATTTTCTTCCTGAGGGTTTTAAAGATGTGTTAGTAAAGACACATTTATTTTCTTACCCCAGTGCAGGCTGAAATACTACAGAAATACCCTTCAGTCTTCTAGTTGTAGTTGAGCAATTAGACATGCTGAGCCAGAAGAGGAAGTCTGTGGGTAGCACAGAGAATGGAGGCAAGAATAAAATGCATGATCAGCTATAGAAAATGAATTGAAATAGCTGTATAATATTGACTTGAAATACCATATAGTAAAAATTATGAAGCACAGGAAAAAGTTCTTTGACACTATTTATTTCTCAAGTTTGTGATTAATTTTCAGTTATAGTCAGATATCTGACTACTAACCATTTAGGGACAAAAGATGACTGGGACTAGTTAGCATAGACTTAGGAAGGGGAAGTCATTCCTGACCAACTAGATAGCCTTTTGTGACGAAATTACTGGCTTAATGGACAAGGGGAGACTGGTGGTTGTTGTTTATCTTGATGCCAGAGAGGCTTTTGATGCTTTCTCTGATAGTATTCTAATAGACTAGTTGCTGAACTATGTTTTAGGTAAGTGAATGTTGAGATGGATTGAAATCTGACTGAACACCTAAGCTAAAAACATTTTCGTTGGTGGCATGAAGTCCAGTTGTAGGCCGGTTCCTAGTGATGTACATCAAGCACCAATACTGGAACCAATGCTGATTAAAACCTTTGCTAAATTACTGGTACGGTGTGTACTCTCACCAAGTTTTTAAATGAAACTCAATAGGAAGAAGTGATGGACAAATTGGAAGGCTATGCTGCCGTTCAGAGGGACCTGGACAGACTGGAGAAATGGTCTCAAAAGAATCTCATGAAGTTCACCAAAGGGAAGTGCAAGATCCTTCCCCTGAGGAGGAACAACTTCAGACACCCAGCAGCAGCCACCCATCTGGAAAGCAATTCTGCAGATAAGGGCCAGGGCGTGGATACCAAATTGATCATTGAGCCAGAAGTATTACCTGAATGTAAGTTATATCTACCGTGTGTTCAGTGTGACAGATATGAGCAGGACAAAGTCCTTGTGAATTGTGGTCATGGTAACATTGTGACTATAGAGAGAAATGCAAAGTTGAACCTAAATCTGATTTGTTTGTCAAAATAGGACAGCATCTCTAGTCAGTAGGACTGATGAAGAAAAATAATTGCATGTATTTACACAGATGAGAGCCGCTGGAGCTCCTCCAATAGCAAAATGGTTTAAATTAAGGGCTGTCTGGGTTTTTTCATGAGAGGGTGGTATGGTGCAAATAATAAATGTATTGAAGACTTAAAATGCTACTTAACAAGTACTTGGAGTACTGACTATTTTTGGTATTCTTGTCCTGCTGCTGCTTTGGAATCCACTCATAAAATAGTTTCATAGGAGCCTCTTTTCATTTTATTTGCCTTTTGATGTACAATTAGTTCTTAGGAAAAAAGTATTCTGCATTCAGATGTAAATTTACAAATCCAACTTTATTTCTGCCCTTTTGACAGATTAAATCAGCTATGTGTGTGTCTGCTTGTAGTGAGACAGTGCAAACCATTTTGAAGTCATGCAAAATATGTTTTTATGGAGCTAATTTGCTGGAAAGCTGCCAGAACTTCTTCTCTGGTTTGAAAATGATGTTGTGGAAAATAAACATGAGGAAGAGAAGCTGTGGAAGTTGAGATACTCATAGAGCTGCTAGGAGATTGTGGGTAAAATTATACTGATTTACAGAACATTCTAGACACATTTTTAGGATATAACATCTCTACGAGTAGAAGGTTACACAGCACACAATGAAAAATATTTTCCTGACTAGAAGGTTTTGTTTATATCTGTGCCAAAAATAAAAGAGTCTCTGATTTACAGTTCTGCTGGCTGAACAAATTGTTTGGTATGGAAACTTTGACAAGCTTTTCTGGCCTTACTTTTTTCATTAGGCATCTTTTTCTGTCCCCTGAAAATATACTCCGTGCTGAATTCAGCTCTCTTTATTTCTCCTTTCTTTTGCTGCTGCTGAATTTGATCTTTTCAACATGGTGAGTTAGGTTTCAGCCATTATATCTGCTTTTGCTGCCAAAGTATTTTCTTCTTTCCAAGAGTAAGGCTTTTCCTAATGTGCTCTAAATAATTTGTCTTTATTTAGCACAACTCTTGGAAGTCTTTTTCTTTTGGGGCCTCCATCTGCTTAAGGTCCTTGCAGTGTAGCTCCTGTTTAAGATCATCTACTTTTCATGACTGCGTTCTCCCTGACCATACCTGACTCAGCACCATTGGTACCATTTAATGTTCCAGATGAGATTTCAAGGGGTCTCAGGTCTTCATTCTATCTCTACTAATGATCTAATTATTCTTTTTTTTTTTTGCCTGTGCTCTAACATGGACACCCTTGGTTAGGACACGATCACCCACATTGCTGTGAATGTCATCTACTTCACCCAAACCATCACACCACCCAGTACAGAGTCACAGTACAGATCTCTGAATCTCTTCTAAATGATCTTGAATTTTGTACTTTTTTTTGCAGGCAGTACTGCTATATTAGCACAGTTGAACATCCACCCTAAATAGCCTTACATTTTAGCAAGGATAGGACACCCAAGAACGGCTCCATACTGGCACAGCTATTTTCTTCCTGGGTCTGGGATGTATTGCCATTGGTGGAACTACAGGGACCTCTGTGTTTTGCGATTTGAACATGCACCTGAACTCCCAGAACCCATGTTACACCAAGACAAACATACAGATGAACACATTTTACACTTTTCTTCATTCACAAAGAGATTTACATTATCATTTAAATTTGAATGCATGTTTTTTAAAATCCTGACTTGGCAAGAAGGTTAAGAACATGCTTAAAATTAAACAAATTGCAATTTATAGCACTTGCAGCATCCAGAACAGGCAAATGCTTCACTTTTAATGGAGAATAATGAACACCTGAATAAATACAACGACAAGTAACATAACTCTCCAGTAAATATAAAATGAAGTTAACGTATGACTTCATCTTCCATGGTGTGTAACATATTGTTGGGTGTATTCTTAAATATCTGCTGTATTGCAGATCTGATAGCTGTGAACAATGAATCCTAAAATTTTACATCCCATCACATACATAGGGCACTGTGGGAGCCATATAAGCTACATTCGTTCATCCCTTGCAGCAAAAAACATTTGTGGATGTCCCAGGACACAGCAGTAAGGCCCATGTGTTGGTGTTAATGAGAGCCTTCTTTTTATTTCCAATGGCTGGAAATACTGGCAGTGGAAAGATGCTGCCCAGAATATATCCCTCAGCTACAGTAGGACCCTGTGGGCGCTGTTGCTTCTGTGTTGACTTCTGCAATGGTTAGTCACAAGTCAGACTGGTTTTAGTAAAATTCCTCTCCTTGAAGTTTGATTTACTAAGCTTTTACAAATACAGTAATGGATGGGGAATGTGAAAATGCTGTGGTAGAAAAACATTTGGTTACTCTCTATTTACTCTGGTGCATCAAGAATGAAGTTAATAAACTTTTGCCAAAGGGGGAGGATGTTTTGCTGTTTTAACTTGTTCTTCATATAACATGTTACCAACGTGTAGTATTCTGCCTATAAGAGACACTCACTCTTATAGGGTCTTACTTCTTCTAGATTTCTGGATGGAAGTATGAGACACTAATTTTGATAAGAGCCCACCTTAACTGACAAGTAGTAGTCTCTCCTACTATCAGCCAACACCACTTAGTAAAAGGGTTATTATGCTCCTAAGTATTTAATTGCAGTCTGGAGACAGTTTTTACCATTCTGCAAGGCCTAGCTCACAGATATCCCCACTTTCATTTTGGTATTGAAATTATGAACATCTGGTCAGCCCTGAGAGCATGGTGGTAGGACGAGTGCTATCTTCAGTTCATGTGTCATAATTAACACGTCTGATAATAAGTATAGCAAAACAAGGAGTCTGGAAGAATTTTTTTGATGCTTAAATTCAATGGCAAAAAATGTCCTTTGCCATCACTTATCTTTTGCATAGTCTCAGAAATGAGGACAAAGTAATTGTAGAATGCATTCTGGTGTAATTTGGTCAATGGTATTTGCACATGCCTCACTCCTCTACCCTTTCTAGCATTACACTAAATGCACAAAGACAGGACCCTTCAGTGCTCCTGCATGCTTCAAAACACTAAGTGCTCCTTTTTGCTTTCTGTGGCAGGTCACTGGGGAACTGTCTAGCAAATTACCTCCTTCTAAAATTAAGATGGCTTGGAGATTTCTTTTGTGCCACTACATCCAAGACCTGTCAGGGAGAGAAGAGAAATACTTGCAATTTTCAGCCTAGGACAAAGCTCACTAATTCAGGACTTAACAGTAATGGAAAAAGAGGAATTCACAAAAGAGAAAGTTGGCCACAATCACTATAACAGCCCCTGCAGCTGTTCATACCGTGTTCAGTACCAGGGATAAAGAAAATGTTCTGAAGAACATGGTATTAGCACAGGGTAAAGACTTTCAAATACATTTGTACTTAGTGGCAAAACTTCTCAGAATGTGAATTCTTCTCTGAATGTGGTTGACACAATATTCTTGCAATCATGACACGACTATTAAGACAACCAAGGAATTCTGAAGTCCTTAATTTAGGAAATCTTATGTCCAGTCTTCTTCCTGCCTTTGACAGCACAGGTGGTTCAGGCTGGCAAAATGAGTGTAAAGTAAACTGTCTCCATCCATCTACCATAGGATGTTGTTCGAAGGAGCGCTTTCTAGATTTCAGTGTCCTATGCTGGTCCTTGAATGGCAACTGCCTCGGGAGGGTTGCTACAAAGCACCATGATGTATCAACTCTTGTCTAGACCTTGGAGCAAATTATTAAAAAGATTCAGGATAAGATCAGCATCTGTTTGAATTCCAGGTGAATGGCATGTCCTAAAGGGACTGTTGTTTGGAAGATGTCACCAGCTGGAACCACTGGGGATTATTACACTTATTTTAGGGAAGCACGTGTTAGTCTTCAGGCAGACTGTCTTGGCTTAGATAGCTTTATGCAGAACTGGGCTGTTAGTACACGTGCTTATGGACAGCTTTTTACCCCACTAATGTCCACGAGTGATTCCTTTATTCTGCCTTCTTGAAAAGTGAAATATTAAATATGTTCTCTGTAAAGGTGAATAAGTGGACCCTATTTTCACAAGCTCCTTCTTTTCCACTGGGCCAAGAAAGTGCAAGTAACTCTTGAAAAGTTAATGAATAATTATATAATTTTATGCATAAAAACTTATTTTCTGTTATGTCAAAATCAGTGATGATTAATTATGCCTCAGAGTGGTCAAGTTTCTGGTCATGTTGGAAACAGCTTCTCAAATTGGAGGGATATGGAAGCATCTTTTCCAGAAAAATGTGGGAGTCCATGTGTACATATGCCTGCTTTTCTGATCCATTTGTTAATTGATAGTATTTTAATAAAGAAATAGTTCTCACTCCATTTTAATATTAATTAGTCAAAAATAACTGGCATGTCACTCAGGGATGCTGTTCTGCCCCTTTGCGAAGCACTGGTGTGTTTGTGCACCTGAGTTTGTTGGGCCGGATCAGCCACCAGCTACGACTACCATGTGTGGCTGGACCAAGATCCATTACAGCACTGGTTCTATTCAAAACAAAGACACAGGCATATGCTACATAGATGTGTTATGTCATCATTGGATGGTTCATATTATTCCCTGAAAAAATAATGCATCATTTTTTATTATGAAAACTAACTGGTTTGGTTCTGTGTCAGTTTTATTTGCCATCAATACTGTTTTAGTTTTTGGTGGAACTCTGCCAACTTTTCCTGTTCTCCTTGCTCTAACCAAGGCCCTGAAAGCTGACTTTCACAGGCTGGCTATGATTAGACAGTGGGGTCTCTGTAAGTGTGGTCTCATAAGAGCAGCTGTATGTTTTTTCTGTAGAGGGAACTTGTCATTAAAGAACTGAGAAGATGAGTGGGTGGTACCTTGGGCTGTTTTTCTTTTAATTTGGCCCTCATTTACTTTAGACACTATGAAGGAGTCCACATCAGCTGATGGTGCCCACAATTCACTTGTACTGATGAAGGCAGCTTGACAGCTGCATAAATCACTGCTAGATACCGCTGATAAATTGCTGCATACGAGTTTGTAGAGGACCACCCAAGCACAACTTGGGGGCAGCCTGCAGTTACACTAGGCTTGCACATTAGAACAGTAATGCAAATTTGCTTAACTCTTTATTAGGACTTTGTATAGTTTTCCTTTTAAGAAAAGTATTGACATTTCTCCACTTGCTTATTTGCTAGACTGGTGAAGTAAATTGCCAGGATCCAGCACCTCCCATCATCTGTACTTGTGGTATTAAGATTTATTTGTTCGTTCATGCAGGGATACCAGCTTGCTTCCTCATTTTGCACTGCACAATCTGGTGGTAGGGAGGAGGAGAGGAAAGGGGTGGGAAAAGAGAAATTAACTTCTAGCTCAGTGTTGGTCCTTATTGTGTGCTAGAGAGAAAAGCTTGGGCAAGGCAAAGCGGTCATTAAAAAGCTGCAGTATGCTGTCTGTCTAGCAGCAAGGAATTGTATCCTGCCATTTCTGATTGAAGACACAGTGGAGGTCAGGACTTGGTAAGATACTCATCAAAAGGCGCAATATAAGAGCACAAGAGCAGGAGCTTATTTCAAGTAGCTCTATGTGCAAATCTCAGTGAGGAGCTTGGGTGTCTTATTAAAAGCTAGAAGGCTATTGATCCATTGCCACCTGACATGTGTTGAGCCCCGGGAAATACTGATCAATAGCAAGGTTGTATTCCTATTATGAGGTATGGGACTAGAATTTGCAAAGCCTGATTCTTATCAGATGTCCTGTGCCACCTGCAGGGCTCTCTAGGTCTGCTGCATCCCTCAGCTCCTGGCCTTACAGCTTTCTTAGCAGTGGCTGCTGCTAATGGATTCTTGACCTTTTGTCTAATGACTGTGGTATCAGCAGCTTTATGGTTGCCATGCGTTTTATTGGGGAGTACTTTCCTCACTTTAAAGAAATTACAGACTTGCTCAGAGTTCATTTTTCTGTCATTCCCATCTCAGTCTGCTTTAGTGGTATAATGGAAAAAAATATTCCCTGTCTTTCTTTCTAGTATAACATTAATCAGAACCCAGTTATAACACCACTGGAAACATTTCTTCTTTATCTGCTAGTTATTACTAGACACAGTAGTATTTTAAAAAGAGATTTCCATATTCCCCTCTCAGAGTCTGATCTCTAACCTGAATAGATGTACAGAGAGTCAAAATTCAAAAACGTGCAGTTCTAAAATTTGCAGGTAATTACATAAGCATGTGCAAAATTACAATTCACAGCTGGCTTTTTAGTACCAACAGTTATTTGTATGGGCCATTGCAAAGACTGAGTGAATGGTCATGGTAACAGAAACTGTGTGGGTGTGTGTGTGTGTCTGTGTGTATGTTTGTGTCTGCATATGTATCTGTGCACATATCTGCATCGAGATGTGTGTCTCAGTTCCCATGACCTCTCTTGTAAGAAAGAAGGTAAAATCCAAAAAAAGAAAAGTATTGTATAACTCTTATGAGGGAGTCATAAAGGGAATTACTCTGGATTTCCTTTTCCTTTGGTGGCCTTTCATTTCTTGACATACCTGTTTCCATTCTACCATCTGGAAATTCCTGCTACATGTCATGTAGTCTGATTTGACCAGCTTTTGGCATTTGAAAGTCAATTAAAATCTCCTCTGGGATGAGAACCTTCAGCATCACTGTACCCTAACCCCAAAGTTTCAGTCTCCAGGAAGTGAGAGTGAGTGAGAAGACAACTTTCAAGAACTGACATGCTTGCTCATACCTGTGGAAAAAAAAAGGAATTTAAGCAAACATTCACACTTGGCTAGAGCTTTTTCCTTTTTAAAAGAAGTCTTTGTGTTTCAGTCAGCCACCAGCAATACTGCTTTCTGACTTAGAGTCACTCATATCTCTATACTGGATGTGGTAGATAACTACGTAAAATGACATTGACCATTAGTAAATGGAAGATCTGTCAATCAGGAGTTTTAATTGCAGGTAAAAACACTCCAGCAGTCTCTACTAGCAGTGAACTGAACTGACAGAGGGCCTTCAATGCAAAGATAATTTAGTGTATGTTTCTTGGCAATAGTCTAATTAGTATCATGTACCGTCAGCTATTTTTCATAATATGCCAAAGCTCGACATCACACCTTTCACAAACATAAAACACAAGTGGTTTTGATAAGTTTAAAATGCCTTCATCACTTTTAAGTATTTCTTGCATTCCCACACTCATTTATGTGTTCTGAGAAACTGGCAAATGGGTGCAGCTTTTAAGGATAATGGGAGTGCTAAACAGGGTGGTAACAAATGCCATACCAGCTCTCAGGTTGCATTTATTGACTTCTTACATCTAAAGTAAGGAAAAACTTTTATTAAGAAAAAAAAAAGTCTAAACATATTCTTGTGCACATCTGGTTTAGTTTTATTTCTTTAAAACTAAAGATTTGTTTTCCTCTTTTGCTCACAGGAAATATATTTAGGAACAATGTTCATCTTGGAATGCATGCAGTGGTATGGCAGGCTGACACTTTCTGAAATCTGTTTACTTTCTACCAGTCAACAGTTGCTAAAATGTTCCTGGAATGAACAGTGCTTTTTATCCGTTGAGTGTTTGGATCTTTGCATCTAATTATAGTGCTGTCTTACGCTTAAAATTAACTAAGCTTCCTTGGTGGCTGGGAGACCTATTAGCAGGCACGGGGGAAGAAAAATCTTAAATGAGCATGTGAAGTGAAAGCCTGTGTTTTTCAAGGCTGCTGCAGTGTTTTCCTGCCTGTGATTTCTTGGAACTCAGCTCACAGGGGATAACTGGCTTCTGTAAGCAGTGATAACCAGGCTGTCCTTGTGTGACACTACGTTCCCATACTGGTCCCCTGCCTGCTACTGGCTGATGATGCTCTCACACCATCACAAGGAGTCAATTCTTGGCTTCAGCAGCAAAGCAGTTATTGTTTCAGGTATGTACCAAGGTGATCCAGAAGATACTGTTACATGGTTTTGTTTCTGGCATCCCTTCGTTAATACAAAAGACCCAGAAAAAACAGCAGTAAATTTCAGGTCTTCTCTGCCACTGCATCCATAGAGAAAATTTTGGCTCTCAGCCCCAGAGTAGCCATTCTCTGGGTTCAAATGTTTGGTCGCAACATTCCTTCCCAGATTTGGTGGCCTCAGTTACAAGCCAGACTCTTGGCCATGCTCAGGTCAAAGATCCTTTTCCTTCAAATGTCACAACACGGCCTCAGTGAGATAGTGCCATTGGAAGAGGCCATGAGCTGCCCCGTCTGGGAACCATTTATCCAGCCAGCACGTAGGGCTGGTTTCTACATCTCTTGGGATGGCAATGTAGCCGTGTTGAGCTTATGGCCTTGGGGTTTCACCAGTGACCCTGCTCAGACCCTTACCTCTCCTCTTGCAATCTCTTGAGATGGCTTGCAGAGAGAACATGACCTCAAAGCATAATTGGTGCAGTGGCACAGGTGTGCACTGTTGGGAGCAGGACAGGTGCTAAGCCTTTCTGCTCCATGTTACTGAAGCTGCCTATCTCAAGGTTTAGCAGTTAACCCTCCCCATTAGCCACCCCTATAACAGATTATGCAGGCAAAGCTGGGTTTTGCCAGACACAAAACGGAATCAGTTCTACTCATAACAAAAGGACATTTTCATCTTGACTTAAGTTTGAGTATGAGCTGGCCTTGGGGCTGTGCAAATGCTCCCAAAACTCTGGGTGCTAGATGTGTGCTGTGGAAAGCCTGACTTCATGAGAAGTGTGGGAAAGTTAGTATTCAGTCTAGAAAGGCTGTTTCATGGCTATCCTCAACTGTGTGTTCCTATATAGGGCATCTAGCCTCTAAGCCCTTTCGGAACTGGGTGGTAACTGGGAAGGAATTTTTTTTGTCAGGAAGAATGCTGCAAGCAACAGTCATCAAATATCAAGTAGACAAATGAACACTTAAACCAATCATAAGCATTTTGAGTGTTTAAAATTATTTGTTATTTCATAATACTTGTCCAGTAACTCCTGTGGATAATTCTTTATCTTCTTGTGATTTACAAGCTGCTGCTAGTGATTCTTCAGTGCTTGAAATCTAAGCTATGTTTGTCAGCATTTTTGGGTTTTTTTTGGAAGAGATCATGTTGTACGGTATGTCTCTGTTTCATGGTTGGACAATGGTATTTAAATTGGTGAAGTCAGTTGTGATTACCAGCTCAAGTATCAGAGTCCACAAGCATTTCCTAATTTCCACAGAGAAATTGTTGGCATCACCAGAATTCCCTCAGGACAACTCAGTAGCATATCTGAAACAATAAAAAAAAGGGCACTCATTGAAAATCCAGAATTATTAGTCTTAATTTGAGATAATGTTCCTGGAAGGGTTTTGAGCTCAAGTCCTACGGTTGTGCAGAGCCATCATTGCCTACGAGGATGACTGTTAGGATCCTTCCAACTTCTTTCTGCTTAATTGCTGTTTAATGGGGCAGCCCAGCCTCTGCTCTGATTCATTTCCAGATGCTTTGTTTTAAGGTGTTCCACTTAATTAAATCATGCACTAGTCAGAAACACTACCTCACTACAGTACTAAAGCAACGGCCTGATTAACTGAGCAATATTTGGAAATTTTAACACACACAGGATCTTTACAAAATAACCTATAAAGAACTAGCTGCAGTCTACTGCTGCTACCTCATGGATTGCCCTTGAAAAAAATGGAAGGGGAAAACAGCAACATGTCTCTGACATCTTGTTTTAGCTATGAAGAAAACAGGTTTTAAATAGCTTTCGAGAAGCTAATGAGAAGGTAGCAAATATTAAAAGCTGTACAACAGGTTAGATACACTTAACAGCCTCTTTAATATGGGCTTTCAACAGATTTTTTTGTAACAAAATTGAAGAAACTGGAAAATTACCATCAGCGTGATCTGGCTAAAGACTCCTGTTTTCTGCTCTTGTTTTCTTTCAGTTAATTTTGGTTCATGTTCCTTTGTCATAAAGGCTCAGCTAATCTCCTGTATCTTGGAGCCAATATCTACTGACAGGGTGGAAGGAATAAAAAACTCTTACTGTCCTGGTGATAAGTTATCTTATGAAAGATCATCTACTATACAAACTTTCTCTGTTCATTCTTCTTAGGTGTTTTGAGCTTTGGTAAGGATTAAAAGGAAAAACAAGATGAAGAAGGATACATGCTTAGACTTAAAATTGTCTTTTGGGAAGGTATGCAGCTAAGTAAAGCCTTATATGCCCATCACTTACACTACTGCAACCCCAAAAGAATTACTCAGGATTAAAGAGAATAGCATCAACGTAAAACTAGAATCAGAGAGAAAAATCTTTCCCAAAGTGCTTTAAAATACATGGGGGTTGCTGCCAAATGGATCAGGATTTTTCACAGATTTTTTTATATGACTGCTGCTCACCATGCAACCTGAGCACACAGAAACATTGAAACTGAAAGACAGAGCCAAATTCTAGAGCTACAACTTGTGAATGCAGCAGAAGTACAGATGTGAGGTTGGCTGCTGGAGCACACTTATATCGTGGCTTTGGCTAAGTTTCAAAGTACAAACACATTATATTTTAAGGAGGTTGCAACAATAGGAGACATCAAACTTTATGGTTTGGATTTATTCCTATGTAATATGTAGTTTTATCAGCGAGCACATCAGTATAATGCTAAGAAATTCAAGTATTTCAAGTAGAGCACATCAGTGTAATGATACAGAAATTACTGGAAGTTCATCAGTTGACCCAGCTACAAATACACAAAGTGTAACTGCTTCCCAGATTGGGATTTTACTTGAGGAAATGGATAGCTTTGAAATACTTCATAAAGAAATAACTGGAAATGTCGAAAAGCTGAGAATTGACAATTATTTTTAAAATATTTTCTTTACAGGCTTTTGTGTCATGGAAATTCCTATCAATTTTACTGAAATTAGGCTAAAAATATGTTTCAGCTGGGCATGATCATACCTGTTTCTGCATGATCCAAACTTCAGCTGTAGCAGGGACCAAAAAGCAGTGCAAATCTTAATAAGGCTTCCACCAAGTCCAGAACTTTCTAACAGAAGATATGGTAGCTTAAATGTGTTGATAGCAGTCTCTTACTCTACTATGGAAAAAAGTCTTGGATTCATCATAGTTCTAAGATAAGAGTGCTGGTGAATAAACATCAAAAGGGTGAATTGTAAGTCAGTGTGCCTAGCTGTAGATAGGTATCTCTGCAGAAAGGTGAACCTTTGAGAGTTACTACGGAAAAGTAGTTTGAATATGTACACAAATCTTGGAACCCTCTCAGAACTCCCTGTACAGATTGTCTTAGAACCATACAGGAAAGTTTTCTTGGACACTGTCTTCCTTTAGTCTGCATAAAGAGTAGTGCCTAATATCTTCCAGATTAAATACAAGTTTGGTGTCCAAATGTTAGGTCCAAAACCTTTGTCCAATGCGATCTAGAGGAAGCTGGATCATCTTCCGAAGTGGTTAAAGGGGTGAAGCCAAAGCTGCAACATCAAAGGCAGGCTTAAATTCTATTATCTAGGTGGAAGGATGACATCTTATCCTGTGAAGACTTTTGTCCTTGAGAATACATTCTCATACCCTCCTGCAAAGATCTGATTTTTAGCCAAGGAGCACATCCACTGCCAGAAGTCAGATAGCCATCAATGAGTTCATTATAAAGCTGGAGTTTTCTGCCTTGTGGTAAGAAAGGAACATATTGTTATCATTAGATTATTTTAACAAAGGGAATGTCTGACTCACTTTCATACTGGTGTTACTTGTATTTGCAGCTTCTTTGTCCTTACTGACCTCTGAATTTCAGAAAGCAGCATGGAAAGTAAAATGACTCATTACAGAATAAATGTTTTAACTTAACCTTTCAAGCAAATTAAATTCGGAGAGCAAAAACTTGCAATGAGGATGATGATAGGACTGAAGGAGCCCTGAATAAATCTTCAAATTTGAATATCAAACAGGATACTCAGTAGGAGTGGCTATGCCCCATAATGATAATAATAAAAAAATTCAAGAGATACCTGATATTGCTGGAAGTAGGCTTTCCAGCAATTTCTGGACATGAATGGTAAAAACAGAGAAGAAAGAAGTATTACCTAAGTTATGCCACTAACCCTTGACCACACAGAGGCTGCCAGTTACAGACAGTAATTCAGGAAAACACTTCTGGTGCCAAACCTCTTGGAAATTTGGGTCACAAATTTCTCAGCAGCAAGGAATATAAGCTGAACTTTCTGTAGTGAAAACAACCTCCTTCCATGCTTTCATGAGACATGCAGTGTTAAGGTGGTGTATTTGGTCCTCTTCTTGTTACACATCGGAGAGCATCCTTTCCCCCAGCAGATGTGGGGTTTCCAGCCTTTCCTAGTGTGCTGAGAAGAGTATCTACGTATGGACTGCTGTGACAAAGGATTTGCCACCTGACTTACTGCAACACTGTAAAGAGAAAGGATTTCTTTAATTAAATGAAACCATAGCCATCCATTTCTCAGCAAATATCAGTCATTAGAAAATAGAAAACCTCTTTTATCCTGACTGGAAAACCATGCCTGCCTGGTATACAGGGGAAGAAATAATATGACTGGTCCTGGCATACCCAAATCTGCCTTCTCTGACTAGTCCCAGTGATGAAGTGCAGAAGCACCTGAGGTTCAGCACTCTCCCACCCTGTTCAGGCTCCCAGATGTCACTAGTGGAGTTTTACAATGCTTGGACTTTATCCTATGACATCTTTCACTCCACAGTATCTTAAAAAGCAACACAAACCAAACTCATCCTGGTCCTTGAATTTCTTGACACCTTACTCCATACATGTGACTGATCATGGTGATTATGCCCAGCTTCTCCATGTGACTTGGTGAGTAAGTAGTAAGACAGAATGACCTGTATGACCAAAATTACTGTTACCACCAGTATCAGTCACCTCAGCCAGCTGATTGCCCTAGGTCAGATACTTCAGTTCAATAAAGAGTAGCAGAGACTATGCCTCTGATAGATGTCATAATGTGTACAAAATAGCTATTACATTTCCAGGTGTTTGCTATCTTTTTTCTGTAAAACCCAACCAACCAACCAACCAAACAACCAAAAAAACTTCAAAAAACCCCCAACCGAAATCTCAAACCAAACCAAAACCCACCATGCCTTTTGAACAGACGCAAGTTTTTATCAAGCATGACATTTACTGGGAACATTTTGTGATTGTATTTTAGTAGAATTTTAACTACAGTGAATAGCCTAGACCTAAATAGTTGCTTGAGAAATGCTCCCAGCTGTACCATTCTTCTTCACAGAAATGATACCATGCTGGGATACCAATTCAGTGTTGATTCAGAGGGATGAGTGTTGAATCATGCTCTCAAAGCATATTCTATTTCTGATCCATAGTGTAACATAGTACAATTTTGTAAAAAAATATTTCATATGCTTAAATAGTGAATTTCTGATTCAATTCCCCAGCCCAGGTGACAGAAGAAAAGAAGAACACAGAGTCAATCCTTTTTTTGCAGAAATGCTAAGCCATCCTTTAATTAAAACCAGATTTATGAGCAAAGGTGTACACTATCTTCTTTGCCCTCACATGGGATTTCATTGTTTTTCAGTGAAACCTCTACCAGAATTACATAACTACTTCCTGTGCCAAGCTGCTTATGTACCTTTAACACTTGTTGGCCCAAAGAAGGAAAAGACTTTGGGAGCTTTGTATTTTCATTATGTCTGGCTCCTGACAACAGAACAGAATGAACTTCCTGAAGCCAGAGCGTATAGGTGAAATGAAGCTACATCTGGAAACTGCTGATTGCGGAATGCATTATGAAAGCAAAGTAATGCAACAAGAATCATCTTATCCAGTGACAAAAACATGTAAAGCTCCAATATGCAAAGTATGAGCAAAACCTGAGATACTTTAGGATGCAAAAGGCCCTGGGTTGGCTCTGATGGCATCACTGTCATTTGATCACACTGAGATTGAGACTTGGGATTAATAAGTGGCCTGCCTTCTCTGAGGGTGCCGTTTAGGGTGCTGGTCTGAAAGCGGTCAGCATGTTGCCTTCACAATTCTGTAATCAACATTACAGAGACATTTCTTATGGATGTAAGATATCTCTCTGCCTTTTTCAGCCATACAATTGGCTGAAAAGTACTTCATTTTTTACTGTGTGTGGAGAAAAAAGGAGAGAGGAAAGCTCCTAGGTAAATACTAGTGAACACGGCTTTCAGAGGTTGTTGAAATTAAAAAAGCTTAAATGATCCTAATCAGATTTAAGAAAATTACATGCAAGAAGCTTATATAAGTAAGCCAAGTCTTTTCCACTGGCAGGAATGATGAGCAGCAGCACAAGACCTTATTTCCTTCCCTCTTTTGTTTAGGAAAACTTAATTGCTGTAAGAAAGGTTTCTTTAGGCCCAACAGAGAAACACTGCTCTTCAGAATAATTCCTTGTGTTTGATACAGTGGATGTCAGAATATGAGCTGCTGAATGAGAGACTGTGGTGTGTAAGGGGGTCAGGCATTTTCATAAGGTTTTTTACTTCATGATTGCCTTGTGACACTTATCATATGCTTGAGTTTCAGTATCGTGCGACTGTGAGACTCCTTCCTTTAGCACATGAACCAGAGAGTTAATTGATCTATTTGATAGAAAGTTTAAAAATGTAGCTAAACATATTATTTTTATTATGGGTAAGTAATCTGGGAAAGAAGGATGCTTGTAGATGCAAAAGTGTGCTGTGCTGGTATAGCTGATTCTCTTTATGCATGCTATGATGAGATACATACCAAGGCTGCAATTTTTTCCTATCACATTCCTCTTTGTCAAACAATGTATAATACATCCTTGACATTTATTTTGAAACCACTCCTTTGAACAAGTGATCACTTTGAATTGTACCTGTAGTCTGCTAATGGCTATTTAACACCACCTATGCTATCATTCCAGGAACCTTCTTCTGTCACTCTTGACACTAGAAAGTACAAAACAGTAAAATCATGAAACTTCCTCAGGTGTGAGTCCCACTCTGCTCACAGTCAGACCCTTGCAAATTCATTGATATTCATTGAGATCATTGATAACAATGGGACTGTTACAAACTGACATTCACTTAATTAAGAGCAGGGTCTGCAGGGCATAATAAATTTCCTCTATATTTCACATCAGGATAGGGACGCGGGAAGGTTGATCAGCTGTAAGAGCAACATTATTCTGAATTCCCTCTTGTGAGGACTATGCACATGCAGTTAGTTTGGCTTCAGTTCATATTTCTAGGACTAAATTAAGTGGCTTTCTTTGGAAGGGTTAGTACCAGTACTTCTTTCTTTTCTATATCAACTTCAGATCCTATTCAAAGCAGAGGGAAGTTTCTCTTTTACTTTCTGGGGATCAAGACTGGATTCCTGTTACTTATTCCTGTGAGGTGTTCAACATCTCCTTTTGAATTGTGCAAGTTTTATTGAACATTTGTCAGAAAGTATTTAGCACTTTGGGGAGACTGGGCCAGTGTGCATCTCTTACTGCTGTTAATAACCTGCTGGTTCGGGTAACTGTACCCTATACTTTTGTGTGGACAAAGGTTCCAGTGTTTGGTGCACTTCGTCTAGCTGACCAGCTCTTTAGAAATAGCAATTGATTTAAAAGGTACAATTCCCTCCAGCTAGTAAATGGCTCAAGATGCATGTGGACCTGCAGAAATTTCAACATATTTCACATACAGGTTTTTTTTTGTTTGTTCATTTGGTTTTGTGTTGGGTTTTGCTTTATTTGGTTTATTTGTTTTCATTTGGTTTTTGGTTTTGGTTTGGTTTGGTTTGGTTTTTTTTTTGGTTGAAAGAGGAGATCCATATCATAACAGAATTGTTATAGGGCACATTCCTCACTCTTCCCTGTAAAAAGCCTGATGGCCTAATGTCAAGAATGTTCCTGTAAACAACTAATACCTCAGTACTTTTGTCGTTGCCATATAGATGCTGTTTTAAAAGGGCATGAAAAAAGTGCACACAACTGATATTTCCAGGCTTACTTCAACAGTTTCTGACTGGCCTTTCATGCCAATATAGATCACAAATATGTGGTAGCTTCTACAGATGAATATGAAATACATGGAAATAAAGAAGGGAGCAATGTTTTCTAACTCACGTCCCCATTTCAGATTATATTTGGATCACTGTTTCAGCTGGAAATGTTCTTAAAATTACAATGCCAAATCCCAACAAATGTTGATATTTACAGTGACGATCCAAATTAAATCTTGAAATGATTTTTTTATATATACATTTATATGGTTCCAAGTTTCCGATATTGAGGAGGTCTTTTCTGGTTGAGGTTTCTAAGCAGCAATTATTTTCCCCCCAAAATTTTGTTTCATTAAAATAATTGACGTTTGACTTTATTTGGTGCTTTTTCAGAAGAAACCCCTAGTCTTAAATAATATGGGCTTTTTCTCAAGGTGAAAATTGGATTTTCTAAGCCAAGAGACCCTGTATATAAAGGCACATTAGGACACAGCAGTGCTTTGGTGGACAGTGTACCTGAGGTGGGAGCTAAATTTTCTTCAGTGAAGAGTTTAACAGCTTGAATCACAAAAGAAAAAGAAAAAAGGGGGGAAGAAAAGGGCAAAAAACGCCAACAGAATATTTCAGCTTAAACTGTAAGTTTGTGGTAACAAGTCAACATTGATAAATTTCCATGGATGAAATCAACTTCAGGAGACATAGATTTCTGAATTTTTTACCAGATTTTTATTTTATTTTTTCATCCTTCCCCACCCCTCAAAATGATGATATTCTGCTGAAAATTACTTCCTTCTGTATCTTTCGGTGCATCATGCCTTGCAGAAGTAAGACAAACTAGGCTGAGGTGATTCTATCAGCTGAGAGACTCAATTTCAAGAGCAAACTTAAGGTTTAATGATGCTGAAAGTTGTTGAATTGTTGTGTATTTTGATTCTGATAGACTATACTTATAGCTTACATACAGAGCTGCAGTGTGTTGGATTAATGAATGAGTTTTTCCTCTGAGGTAAACTGTCTCTGTTAGATGGTTTTTTACTTTTGCCATATTGATATGTGCCTGAGGAAGAAAAGGTGCTTATAGTAGGATCCCACAGCAACAGAAAAGGAAGAACAAACAACAAACGTTTGTTCCTTACAAACATTGCTAATTTTGAACATTTCCTTCTATTTGAAATATAGCTTGTTTTACGAAAAAAACTCAGTCTGTGTATATCTTAGTTTTCTCTTTCAGGGATTTCATGGCAATCTTGGTGTTTTGAAGTTTTGGAGATCTCCAAAGTGTACCTGGACATCAACTGAACCTCAGTGGGGTAGAGGCTATTTGCAGATGCAGTGTGTTCAGCCACTCTATGGTCTTTAACGAGGTGGTTTTGTGCCTGTGCTGTGAAGTCCTTTCAGAGTGAACGGTCCAGATACACCTCTGGGTTTAATTGAGATGCTGAAAAAATACAAAGCAGTGTAGGAGGAATAACACAGGGGTCTGTGCTTCTATATGTTAAATGTTTTATGAAAAGCAATATCAGACAAACAGGCAAACCATCAACCCAAAAAGTAAATTAAACTAAGACTGTGTTAAAATATTGAGGATAAGATAAATGTAAAAAAGGACAGAAAATGCAGAGTTCATGTGCCATTCCATCTTATGATAGTGCTGCTCTGTATAGTGGCACTTCATCTGGGTAGTGACCGCTGTGAAAGGATCTTCCAGTTTCCCCTTTAACTCCTGCTTTCCTCTCTCAAGCCTGTGTATGTGACATTTTGGAATCCTGTTTTTTTCCCCAGTCTTCAAATGTGAGTCAAAAATTTTTTATGCAGCTTTTCTTTACAAATCCTGACAGATGCAAATTGTGCCATACACTGAGCATCTAAATCAAGCTCATACACACTAGCCCAACAGTGTTTATGCTGCCAATTAAAGGCATCACTTTTTTGAATTATACAGGGAGTGAAATGATCTCTGACAGCTGTGAATTGCAGAAAAATGGCTCTATTGTTCAAAGAACTGCCTTTAATATTGAGAAACCCTTCCTAAACTTTTGATTACCAAGTATGGCAAACATTAATTGGCCATAAACTTAACAAGAATCAGTTCACTCATTCCACAACTTTTGCTTTCCTTCTCATTACTTGCCATTAGCCTCTCCTACCAAGTGCTTAACTCAGAAACACCCCACCCCCCACATTCCCATGTTTTCATCCTTATGTCTTCAGCATTCTCACTGTTTTATTTAGCTCTTTCAGGCATGTTTGCTCTGCCAGATGACTTCTACAAAAAAAAAAACCCAGGGTGAGTACAGACAACCTGGAAAACTCTCATGGATTTGTCCTAAGTCTTGTACTGTACTGCTGTGTTTCTTAAAATCCAAATCCCAGGGATGCTTTAAGAGGCAAGAAGGTCACATTTTATGCCTTTGAGTGTAACTTTCTAGTCTTTAGAGTTTCAGAGAGAAGATTAAAAACACTACCCGAGCACTTCCTAGAAGGAACAAAATGTGAAAGAGCACCAAAAGGTATTGCTTATTGAAGTTCTTTAAACCTCATACTCTATGCAAATCTCATGATGGTTGGATTCCAATTTCTTAAAGGAGTAGCAATTTTTCATAAGCCATGTAAATCCTTTTCACCTAGTATTTGCCTGGTGTGCTATACAGAAGATAATAATGAATTATGATAATCACAGACAAATCCAATTCAGCATTTTCCTTGTAAGCTTGGAATTTTACAGACAAACAAGAGGGTTATGAAGAGGAGGAAGAATTTTTAATAAACAGCTTCTAAAAGTAACAACACTCCTTTTTCGACTTTGCTATTGAGACTTAATTTTTTGGGCTTGTAAAGGTCCAGGAAATATATGCAGGAATGTAGAGTGAAAAATTGGAAACAGAAGAGAACAAATGTCAGAAAATGTTACGTAATGTGATTTTGAGTAGAAATGTGAGCATTACGCTAATGTTGTAAATTGTAAAACATATCTCAAGTTCATTTTGGATATATATTGGTAGGAAAAGCTGCAACATGCTCTGGGCATGCATGTATGCAATATGGCTCTTCATGTGGAAGCATAATTTAGATGTGTTTTACGATCATGAAGTGAAATCAAGGCCATTTGTGATAGCTGCTCCGCAGACCCATGCTATTTCCTGGGCCCCTTCTGGATGAACTATCCAACTGTGCAGTAGGAGGAGGGATTAAATTACATGCCAGGGGCCACAGAGATGGGGACAGTTCACCATATCTGGTTTCTCAGAGCATCCTGTAACAGCTGAATGAAGTTGCTCACTCTGTTTCTCTGCCATTCTTGTAATATTTTCTTTTCTTTTGTCATCATTCTGTCTTGTAGATAGGCTGCAGTGCTACATTTTTAAGAATTTAGTAGCTCCTGTGACTAGGACTAGGCTTCTAAAATACTCTGGTTTTGTGTTGCTGATCTTGCCAATAGCATCTGCCATGCAAACAGAACTGCTGCTCATAGCATCATCATGTTATGAGATCAGACATGATCTGAAAAGTGTGTGTATCTTGGCTAAATCTTTCCTTTTCATATGGCTTCATGAACTAGGCATCTATCAAAACATAATTTTTGAAAGAAAATAATAAAAAAAGAAAAATAGTCAATGGGGCAGATATGGACAAATGACAGCTTATACTAACCAATATGGAATGTCGTCTTTTTTTGTTAGATCAGAATTATTATTTTGACCTACTGCCCAGTATTTGTGATTGTCTTTGAAGAGTTCATGAGATGTTACATCTGCCCAGAACAAACACAGACCTGTTAGACCAATCTCAAATTACTTATAACTAATAATTAAGTGCCAAAATCTATTGCTGTAATCCATGGCTCTTCAGCATATCAACAAGAACAGTGCAAGTGCAGCAGTTGAAACAATGATGTGGGCTAGAATTTGCCAGACTTTTTTATTACCTGAGGTAACAAAATAAGCAGTTTATGTTAGCAATTTCCTTGACATAAGCTTAACTTGAAGGTCTTTACTAACAGCTGTTATACTCATAAATGTTTGGATTTGTGTTGTGCTTATGAAGCTATTGCAAAGAGATTACTTTGATGTAGCAACCAAACATTAAATAATTGTATACTTGCATATCTATCATGCTGAATAAGAAATGAATGTGCAAATGGCAGATATAAAGGCAGGAACTTATTTCTGTTTTCCATTCTAAATATAAGGAGTTAAATCATGCAGGAATGAATGTATATCAGGCATTTCTTTATGGTAGTTTGTAACAAAAATTGCTATTTGATGAAGTAAATGACCTCATGATGAAGTAATGGTTATAGAGAAGTTGTCATGTTTGGAAATCAACGTTATTTTATGTGCTCTGTAAACACCAACTATGTCAGGCTTGTGGACTAGTGCATTCTTATTTTCCACAGCCACTCCTCCCCACAAAAATCCCTGTCTTTCATAATGTTATGAAATGTTATTGTTAAGAAAAAATAGGAAACATCCCTCTTCCTGACTCAGGCCTATTAACATGTGGAACGTGAAGTGCTGTCTCTTTGGGCTAGAAAATAACAAAAATATAAGAGAAAAACTCTGATGAAATATGGATAGTCTTCTGCTAGTAACCACATGATTTGCAATTTGAGCAATGGCAGGTAATTGTGTGTCTGCAGCCTGCCTTTTGTCTGGTTGCTCAATGGATTGCACAGCAGTAAATAAATCTGTTATTAAATGTGATACTTCTCACACCAACTTAAATCCCATCAGTGAAAAGGGAATACCTTGGTAATAGTGAAAGTCCACCAGGATAAATTCTTTCTCTCATGCCAATGAAGTATATAATAAAAAACCTTCCTCTGCCAGAGCAGGTGCAGGCATTTGTGCTCCTCAAGTGAGAGCCATGGAGTGCCTGCAACTTGCAGGCAGCAGAGAGCTAACCAGGATGGGAGTGTTACTGCTCCGTCCTTCCCTTCAGTACACTTCAGGGCTATGGCACTGGCTAGAAGTAGACATCGCTCAAAAGATGCTTGTCTTTGGTCAGTATGAGGCGACATTGGACTTTCCATACACAACACCTGCAAAACAACATTTGTGTGAGTTTTTTTGCAGTTACCTGACTTGCTGAGGCTGCTGAGGCAGGAGGGGAGGGAGAAAAGGTATTTTCTTCCCTTCCTATTCATTTAAACACACTGCATTAAGAAAAGGACACAACCTGGCAAGGCTGCTGCTATTAAGTTGTTATTTTTGCTCAGTCTCACTTCAGAGAATATCCAGACCCTTGTGGACTTCACAGAATTTGCACACTTGATCCAAGGCTGCTAAAGGCTGCAACCCATACCTACATCAAAGATGACAGCTATGGAGTCTGTAACAGGAGGACTTGCAACAAAGCTAATGACAATGCAAGAAGAGGGCGAAAGGAAAAGAAAGAAGGAGAGGCTCCTCTGAGATGACCTAAAAACCCTTCTAGTTCCTGCTTTGAGCATGGAATTGAATTGCCGACCTGAATTATCTTATGATTCTGTAAAGTTCTACACATAATATCTTAACACTTTCCCTGGAAGTGTTCAAGGCCAGTTGGATGGGGCCCTGGGCATCTTGTTCTAGTGGAAGGTGTCTCTTGCCATGGCATGGGGTTTGAAACTAGGTAATATTTAAGGCTCCTTCCAACCCAAACCATTCTATGATTCCATGGTAAATGAAAGGTATAAGGTGACCACAAAGTTCAGAAGAGTCTGGTACTGTGTCCCAGAAGTGACTCTACTTTCTTATCAAGTTACTCTTGTGCAGTCATGGAGAGAAAGATAAAATGGCCACATAATTGGCATTGTCAGGTTAATGGCTGGACTTAGTGATCTTAAGGGTCTTTTCAGCCTAAGTGATTCTGTGACTCTGTGATTCTATTTAATTCAGGTTGCCAAGTGCATGAATGCCAGTCCATGATTTGATAGTTATGCTTAGTGTCTGATAATTCTTCTATTTTTTAGCCCTTAAGCGAAGAAGCAAGCCCCAAGAAGCCCTAGATTTGCCTCCAAGTGAAAGACAATGCCTAGTAATTAACATTATTGCATCTTTGTAGATTTCACTCAGAGTTGTAAAGGAGGATAATAACTTGGCATTTCCTGCCGCACATCATCACAGAGACTTACAGGATAAAGTCTGTGTCTGGGACAAATGCTGACCTGGATTAGTGAAAGAACCTGAGCTACCAGATCCTGCCATACAGTGCCCTGGGGCTGCATATTTGGGTCGTGGGGCCTGACTTTTCTCCAAAAAACTTGCAAATGGAAAGGAAAAAATAAGCAACACACATCTGCTAACGAAAGTTTTCCATCAGAACACCACCATCTTCTGCATGGCTGAAGCTGTTAGTGAAAAAAAACCACTTGAACTGAGGTATGCATATGTAACTGTGCATATTATAAGTTTGGGGTCTTTTTTAAGCTTTAGTAGTATTGTTCTGTTAATTTTCCAATAGAACAATATATTGAATTCTCTATAATACTTTTGACAAATGTTGACTTGGGACATTGATTTTATAATATGAAAAAATCCAAGGCAAGTAACAGCAAAAGAAATTCTGATAATTCATTTGAGAGTTTCCAGGCAAACAATTTCTTTGCCCAATATTCCCATACAATTTCTGTGCACTAACAGAAAGGTTATCTCAAAAGAGTTCACAGAGGGAGCTGCTCGTAAATCTAAATACTCACCATTTGATGCAGTATAATATAAGAAAGACTAAATAATAAAAAAAATTTCTTGTGATTGTTGTGTCTGATCCATCTGTAATGAGTTTAATGCTTACTAAGGGAAAATACATGTCAGATATGGAGCTACAATTTATGCCTACATTTTCATGGACTTCAGTGGAGCCACCCTGGCTCTCCCTAGCTGAGTATGAAACCCCTTGAAGCTCTGTGAGGAAGTACATTTTTCAGCTGGAAAAGTGAACCCAAATCTTTCAGTCCTGGGCTCTGAGCCAAGCAACATAGCTTTAGCTTTTCCCACATTCAGCATCTACTTGCAGTTCAATAGCAAAGCCTGGAAACTGTCAAAAAACGCTCTGGAGGTGGATCTGGTCCTTGTCTACAGCTACATTACTGACATGTATATCAGTGCTTTCAATACACTTACAGTCAAAAGGCTTTAATGTCTGTGGAAAGTTATATATACATCTTTTAACAAGAGAAAAACAGATGTTCTTACAGTCAGTATTATGGGAGTCAATGTGCTCTATCTCTGTCACCCTTAGCTGCAGATCTTTTGAAAATCGGTCTGAAAGAAAGGACTTTTTAAAATGTATATGTTTAGTAAATGAAGAGCATCAGCAAAGCTAAAATTATCAGTTTTCACAAGCTGAAAAAATCCTGCCCTCGGAGGGGGTTCAGACACATTGGCCTCAGGTGCTGCTCAGGCCCCTATCTGAACCTTCTGTGAGTTAAGATTTCCTTCTATGTGGATGGTGCAGAGCAGTGAGTAAGGGCAGAATGTTTTTAGTGGGGAAGAAGTGGACACTCACTATTAAAAGTTTAAGTGAGTGAGGATCCTTATCAGGTCAGAATTCCAAACTTTTCAGTCAGTGGGAATTTTGCCATCCCTGAAGATCCTAATGGATGCCCATGCCTGCTGAAACCACAGTAAGTATGGATGCCTTGCTTTCTTCTTCTGTCAATTCTATAAGCCTTAGAGGAGATGTGTTTTGAATGCAAATGATTTACGTAATATATGAAGGTCAAAAGTGTTACATAAATAACATTTCTCATAATTGCTGTTCTTTGGCATTGAAGCACTTCGGCCTCAGCACCAAATATTCTTGCCAGCAAATACTTGCAGCTATGTCATATGTACACATATTGCTAACAAAAAAAACCAGAAATGCAGAAAATACTGGTATTCAGAGGGCATCTGCAATTAAAGTCTGTGTCCAGAGCCTGTAGTTTATTAAATGTTGGCTGGCAGGAGAGAGTTTCTGCCCAGGCCGTGCCTCAGCTGGGCTGTTCTCCAGCTCCTCACAGCCCTGGCCTGACTGGCCTTGAGCTCCACCAGCAGGGCCACTTACGGGCCCATGGCTTGGCCTGGCTTTGGGCCATCCCCAGGGCACTGCCCAGCACTGGGGCTGGAGCTGCCCATGGGCTCCCAGCTGCCCTGCTCTTGGCTGGGGTGGTGGAATGGACCCTGGCTGCCAAGGCCTTCCCTGATGGACTCCTGTGAGACCCCACAACTCCAGGGTGTCCTTGTCCCCATATGGCACCCTCATGGTGGCAGCTGGAGCTTCCTGGAGAGCTTTTCTCCTCTGTCATCAGTTTTGTTGCCTGAGGACTCTGTAACAAAATCTCTTCTTGGCATACACAGGAGAAAGATGAGTGAGAAACTGAGGGTAGGGGAAAAAGGTGATATGCTCTGCTTTCAGCACACAGCTGCATATCTGCCTCTGTCTCACCTTCAGGAATAAATGAAACGAGAGGGACTGAGACAGATGCAAAACTTGCACAAAACCCCAAAACATAGAATCACAGAATCAGCTGGGTTGGAAAAGATTTCTGAGCTCGTTGAGTCCAACCACTGTCTGATCAGAACTACATCAACTAGACCATAGCACTAAGTGTGATGTCCAGTGGTTTCTTGAACACTTCCAGGGATAGTGACTCTACCACTTCTGTGGGCAGTCCATTTCTATGTTTAACAACCATTTCCATGAAGAAATTTCTCCTGGTGTACAACATGTACCTCCCCTGGTGAAGCTTGAGATTTTGTCCTCTTGTCCTGTCACTTGCTGCCTGGGAGAAGAGGATGAACCCCACTTTGCTGCACCCTCCTTTCTGGCACTTGTAGAGACCAAAAAGATCTCCTCTGAGTCTACTTTCCCCCAGGGTAAACAATCCCCTCAGCTCCCTCAGCTGTTCCTCACAGGACTTGTGCTCCAGACCCTTCACCAGCCTTATTGCCCTTCTCTGGGCACACTCCTGCCTCTCAGTGTCCTTCTTACAGAGATGGGCCCAGAACTGAACACAGCATTCACCACTGACCTCACCAGTGCCCAGCACAGGGGGAAAATCACTGCCCTGCTCCTGCTGGCCACACTATTGCTGGTACTGGCCAGGATGCCATTGGCATTCTTGGCCATCTGGGCACACTGCTGGATCATGCTCAGTCTGTTGTCAACCAGCACTCCCTTTCCCACCAGGCAGCTTGCCAGCCACTCTACCCCAAGCCTGTAGTGCCTGGCAGGGTTGTTGTGGCCAAAATGTGTAACCCAGTGCCTGGCTTTTTAAACCTCATACCACTGGCCTCAGCTCATCAATCAAGCCTGTCCAGATCCCTCTGCTGATTCTTCTGACCATCCAGGAGAGCAACACTTTAACCCAATCTAGTGTCATCTGGAAATTTATTGAAGATGCCCTCAATTCCCTCATCCGGATCATTAATAAAGGTGCTAAGCAGGACTGGCCCCAATACTGATCCCTGAGGAACCTCACTAGTGACAGGCCACCAAACAGATGTGGCATCATTCATCACCTCTCCCTGGGCCCAGCAGTTCTCAACCCAGCAAACAGTGCACCCATCCAAGCCATGGACTACTACTACCAGCTTTTCCAGGAGAATGCTGTGGGAGACAGTGTCAAAGGCTTCACTGGAGTCCAGGTAGACAACATCCTCAGCCTTTCCCTCATCCACTGGGCGGGTCACATGGCTATAGACAGAGCTCAGGGTGGTCAGGGGAGAAGAAATATAATGAAGGGTTAATGAGCTGAGATAAGTACCAGGAGAGATCACCAAATACCATCATAGGAAAAGCAGACTAGAATTAGAGATACTAGTTGAATTTATTACTGGCAAAATCAGAGCAGGATAATGCAAAGTCAAATAACACCCTAAAACCCCCTTATCCCCAGCCCTCACTCCTTTCCAGCTCTACCTCCTGCCCTTCAACAGTTCAGAGAGGTGGTCAGTGGGGGTTAGTGTCAGTCGTTTCTTACACTGTTCAGGGAGAGGGATCCTTCCCCTGCTCCACCATGGGGGTTGCTCCCACAGAAGACAGTCTTCAATGAGAACTTCTCCAAAATCCCACAAGCAGTTCTCCATGAACAGCTCCAATGTGGGTCACTCTTCCACAGGGTGCAGTCCTTCAAGGACAGGCTGGTCCAGTGTAGTTCCCCCAGGGTCACAGGTCCTACCAGAAAACCTGCTCCAGCATGGGCTCCTCTCTCCTGCTGGTCCCTGTCAGGAACCTGCTCCAGCAAGGGCTTCTCCTGGGTTCATAGCCTCCTTCAGGCCTCCACCTGCCCTGATGTGGGTCTCCTCCTCAGGCTGCAGGAGCATCTCTGCATCCTTTTGGACCTCCAAGGGCTTTAGGGGTACAGCTGCTTCACCATGGGCCACACCACAGGCTGCAGGGGAGTCGCAGCTCCGGTGCCTCGAGCACCTCCTCCTCCTGCTTCTCCACTGACCTTGGTGTCTGCAGAGTTGTTCCTCTCAATGTTCTCATCCTGTTGTTCTCTGGCCACAATTACATCAGTGCAATAACCTATTTTTCCCTCTTAAATCTGTTATCACAGGACTGTTACCACCATTTCTGACTGGCCTAGGCTTGGCCAACTGCATGTCAATCTTTGGAGCTGCCAGGGGCTGGCTCTGCTGGACATGGAGGGAGGAAGCTCCAATCAGATTCTCACAGAAGCCAACCCTGCTACCAAAACCTGGCCATACTAACATAAATACAATGGGCATCACATTGACCAACCTCCAGTAAGCTGTTAACTACAACTAATGATAAATCATGGAGAATGTTTTAATGAGCACTGCTGCCAGCTCCTTCAATACTGTTGTGTGGATCCCATCTGACACAACAGACTTGTGATTGCCTAAGTGGCACAGCAGGTCACTAACAACTTCCTCTTGGATTGCAGGGAGTCTGTCCTGCTCCCCATCCCTGTCTACCTGCTCAGGGGGTGCCCTGAGGATAACTGGTCTTACTAACAGAGACTGAGGCAAAGAAGGCATTAAATACATCAACTTTTTCCTCATCCTTGGTGACTCTGTTCCCCCTAACTTCCAATAAAGGACGGAGATTTTCTTTGCCCCTCATTTTGTTGTCCATGTATTTATAAAAGCACTTTTTATTATCTTCTACTGCACTGGCCAGACTGAGTCCTAATTGAGCTTTTGCTTTTCAAATTTTGTTTACACATAACCTAACAGCATCCTCATACTCTTCCTGAATTGTCTGCCCCTTCTTCCAAAGGTCATAAAGCCTTATTTTACCCTTAGTTTCTGTGAAAGCTTCCTGCTCAGCCAGGGCAGTTGTCTTCCCAGTGATTCACCTTTTGGCACTTAGGGATGGCCTGCTTCTGCACCTTTACTATGTTCTTCTTAGAGTGAGTCTAGCTTTCTTGGATTCCTTCGTTGTTAAGGATAGGCTCTCTTTTCTTCAATAATTTTTAAAATGTTACTTTCAGAAGCTTCAGCTGGAGTTTGGTGACTGCCTCTCAGTGAGACATCAAATGAAGAGCTCATGCAGATCTGTTTGATTCTCCCCTGGCAGTGAAAAGGTTCACCTATGCCATCACTATCTGCTGACCCACACAATAAGCAAAAAGTGATTCAGTCTCTGGTGTCAAACATCACTTCCAAAGGCCACTTCCTTTCCTTTCAAATTGCAACTTTGTGCTGCTTCCTTATCTCTGTTTCTGAAGGCCATTCATTGCCTTCACTCTTCCTTACCTGACACACTCCCACAGAAGTCATAGTCCCTTTTAGCACATATCATCAGGGAAGATGGGATGCTAAATATATCTGGCTACAAGTGCTATTTACAGCATTTGATTTCAGTGGGAGACTGCTTGAGGGAATGCTTTTTTTCATGCACTGTAGAAAGGAATTGAGGCATAGATTATAAGTGATGCCCACAATCATGCAGCATATTTGTGACTGAGCTAGGAAAAAGGGCTTTCAATTTAATTATCAGGCAGAAATAAAATGGAAAAATAAAATGAGCAGGTTTACTTCATATGATACAGGCACACAGTTAAACAGTAGAATTCAATGTCACAGAGGCAAAAAGTATTAATGGATTCAAAGAAGGATCAGACAGTTCCTTAGGTGAAAAAAAAAAAGTCATCAGGTTTTATAAAATATAAAACCACATGTACAACCTCCAGTTTAGTAATTTTGTAAGCAGCAGGAGACTGGGAGCTGGGTTATTACAGGGAGATAGCTATTCTGGTCTTACCCTGTTGTCAGCTTTTAGTAGCTATTGTCAGATCTAGGATTCTGGTTTGTATGTATGCATATGAACAGATAGACTTTTATAGATACACATAATCTATAGATAAATACATGTATAATCTCTCTCTCTCTCTCCTCCTCTCTCTCTATCTCTCTCCCCTCCCCTCTCTGTCTCAATGACCTCATACAATGTCATTTAAAAGTCTGCCCAATAATAAATAAATTAAGGCCTGCCTAAGAATTAATAAATTCTCACTGGTGGTTTGCATATTTTTTGATGCGGACTCCAATACACTCAACAACAGCATCCACACAAGGAGTAAAGCAAAGAGCAAGTATCTCCTCCTCCTCATCTCCTCGTCATCATTTCAACAGGTCATCTTTGAGGGATTTTTGCCAGAGTAAGAGAGAAGAATTGCTCCAGGTGCTCTGTCAGACACTGCATTTGGTCCTGGATGGAGCCAGCTGGCCTCCAGTCAGCCTGCAGCACAGACGCAAATCTCAAAAACTGACCCACACTATCACAGATGAGACAAACCTCGCAATATAAGGCAGCGGTGCTGGATGCAGCTATGGTACTGATATTTTGAAAGTCTGTATTTGGAGGCCTCACAGTAAGTATCTGTTGGGCTCTCGGAGCCATCTTGTTTTGAGACAGGAGATCTGCAACTTTGTCTCAGCCTGCTATTGACACACAAAACATTCTGGTGGCCCCAGAGCAAGGACTTCTGCCCTTTCCACTCGCCTTAGCCACCAACACTTGTAGCTTGTAGCCGTAGCACGTAGCTTGCACTTGCCTCCCACTTGGTAACTAGGAAGAAAACTCTTGACAAGACACTGAGTACACTCAAGCCCATGGATACTCATTATACAAGGTATAATTTGGACCAGAAGATTTAGAAACAAGGCAGTATCCTTTCAGCTTCTGGTACTGGAAAGGTAATTTTAAATTGAAGCTATGTCACAGGATGCAAATAGAATGTGCAAATGAAGTTTGCTGAATTTCAGGTGGAAGATAGACCTTAAGACCTTATTCTTTTTGTTTGCATATTAGGCTCAATTTTAGAGAGGCATCCATTGCCTTGTCCCTCTCTGATGCTGTGTTATTTTCACTGTGCTCTGGTGACTATGTCCTCTCACTGTTTCTACATCCAAAATCAGGAGCATTCAATTTATAGAAAATTGCAGTATTTGCCACAAATTTATTGGAGAATATGTTATGAAATGCCATGTTAATGGAACATGACTCTACGAACATAGCTTAAAGAATTCTCTGTATAAATTCAGCTTGTTTTAAACTATTTTACTATGGTTGTCAAAACTCTCTGTCGTGCTTTCCTTTTGATTGTAGCTTGTTCAGATGTCTCTTTATGCAGGGTGAAGCTAATGGATGATTACACAAGTTAAAAAACAGGCATCCTAGAAGTGGCACAAAGGAGCTCATGTTTTTTTGGTTGTTTTTTCTTTTTTTTTCTTCATTTGTTCTGGTTTACCTCAAGCTGCCTTTTGGGATGTAATATTTGACTCGTTACTCTTGCTCACTGCTTCTTGTTTTCTCACAACATTTTTTTTCTCTTGATGGAGTGTCCTAGGCCATAAAAAGGGCTGGAAGATAGCATAGGTAGGAGAAGGGTGCTGTGAGCTTGATCTGGCAGAGTTTTCATTGCACTGCAATTTCACAGAGAAGAAAAATCTCTTGTCAAATTAAAGCTTCAGGAAAAACTTAACACGATATAAGAGGAATAGAATTTGCTTGTCTCCCCTTCCAAACAGAGAATTACAGAATCAATCAGATTGGAAGAGACCGTGGTGGTTCTGGTTCAACTACCCTGCTCAGGTAGTCATTCTAGAGCACATTGCACTGGTTTGCATCCAGATGGTTTTTGAATATCTCTGGCAAGGGAGACTCCAAAACCTCTCTGGGTGACATGTTCAGTGCTCAGTCACCTGCACAGTAAAGAAGTTCTTCCTCATATTCCAGAGGAACTTCCTGAGCATCAGCTTGTCCCCATTGCCCCTTGTGTTATTGCTCAGCATGACCAAGCAGAGACTGGATCCATCCTTTTTACCCCCACCCTTTAAATATTTATACACATTAATGAGGTCCTCTCTCAATCATCTCTTCTTAAGGCTGAACAGGATTGGCTCCTCCAGCCCTTCCTCCTGAGAAACATTCTCCAGACTCCTCCAGGAGAGATTCTGCTGGACCCACTCCAGGAGCTCCATGTCTCTCTTGTCCTGAGCAGCAACTCCAGCTGTGCCTCACCTGGGCTGAGTAGAAGGACAGGATCACCTCCCTCACCCTGCTGGCAATGCTCTTCCTAATGCACCCCAAAACACCATTGACCTTCATGGCCACTAGGGCACACTGCTGGCTCATGGGCAGCTTGTTGTCCACCAGGACCCCAAGAGCTGCTTTCCAGCAGATCAGCCTCAGCCTGTGCTGGTGCTTGGGGGTTATTCCTCCCCAGTTCAAGACCCTGCATTTGTCCTTGTTGAATTTCACATGGTTTATCTCTGCTCATCTCTCCAATCTGTTGAGGGCCCTCTGAAAGGCTGCACTCTGGGGTATTGGCCACTGCTCCCAGCTTTGTGCTGTCCATGACCTGCTGAGGAGGCATTTGTTCTGTTGTCTGAGTCACTGATGAACAAGTTAAACACACTGGACCCAGTATAGGACCCTGGAGAAGACCACTATTGACAGGTGCTTAAAACCAGATGTGTAAAACAAATGTTTTTTAAAAATACAAAACAGACTGGGGTCCAGGTTTTCCTATGTTGTATGTACTATTTCTGATCATATTATTACTGAACTCAAAACCAAAATTGGCTGACAAAATGGCTAGGTCTCAGCTGAAAGACAAACACTATACAAACATTGATTCTAAATAGCTGGGTCATTTAAAACATTTGTGTTATTTTTTTGAGGAAATGTACTTTCCACACTGTTTCTAGAGCTAAGTGAAATTGTGGATACCCCTTTGAATGGCTGCAAAACCTGACTGTGTCTCTGAAATACAAACACCTACCCAGTCTTACTGATTTTACTGGAATTACTAAACCTCATTGTCTCTGAAAATCAGAATAAGTATCTAACTATTCTTTGTTATTGTGGGGCACACCATCCTTGTATTTCCGGAGTAAAGGCTGATGGATGAAAGCTGAAGATTTAAGTCATCATATGGCCACTATTATTGGAATTTGGAAAAGGTACATTTCCTCTTTTTTTTTTTTTTCTTCTTAAATGAGCACATTTCTCATTCTTAAAGGATTTGTCATTTAAGGTCTTCTATCTCTTGAAAGCATATTGCATTTGGAAAGGTTTCCTTTAGTAAAGATGGTACAAAAATAAGTGATTTCAAGATATTTCCACTAACCTGGCCAAAATCTTTTTCACATAGCTAGCTACCACATAACTTGGTATTTTCAAAAGCAAAAGTGACTTTCATGCACTTTCCGTATGACCTGGTTTGTAAAACAGCCAGCCTTTCCCCTCTGTGTAACTTGCCTCATCTCTAAATTTGGATATGTTTTGTCTTTGATTTTACAAGCAGAATATTCATATGTACCATTCCACACTACAAGTCTTCCCTGATCTACTGTGATTTGACAAGTGGTTAGTGAATTAAATCACAGTTACATGCATATATCTTTTCTTTTAAAAAGCCTATATTAATCTAGGTGAAATTCTCTGTGTGATCGGGTTGTGTTCATGAAACTTGCTGTTAGATTTCCCATGTATATGTGCTGCAGTGCCATCAGAACACCATTAAGGGTTTAAACTATTTGCTTTTGTGCTTTTGGTTTTCATGTTTTACAGAGGTGGATGAAGTTTTCCCCTCAGAATAATTTTTTATATTAAAGCTTCTACCTATCCCAGTTCAATAGCATGATAATTTTAATAAAGGATGGTATCACTTATGCAGAGGTTTTGTTGCACCTTAAGAAGCTATTTTCCTTCGCAGTGTTCTTGGATAATATGACCTAGTGTGGTTGAACAGCTGGTTAAACCACACCCCTGAGCACTGGGATCTCAGTGTAGACATGGTTCAGCAATTTCTGTGAGGCACTGCTGTTGCTGGACCTGGGTTCCAGCACTGATGAGCAAGCACTGATAGCTGCTTAGGGAAGGAGAAATAAAGGTGGCAGTGATTAGCCAGCTAGGGGCAAAATACAATGACTTTTGACTAGAATAATAATAGCTTCTTCTTGATCTTAATTACTCCCATTCTGATAGCTCTCTGATCAGAAGGTCATAATTAATCATATCTCCTGTCACATAAAACAAGTGAAAACAACATGTTGTAATGTTGTTGCACATTCATGCTTTTAGATTCCTGTGTCTTGGCTATTGACTCTGGAGTTTCATGTCAAAAGTGTCTCAGCTGTTAGACTAGATGTTGGCAGATGACGTTCCTCTACATGATGGTTCAGGGAGTCTGTCTGGGACAAAGGGAATAACCCTGGGCACATTAAGGAAATACTAACTGATATGTTACTTAACTGGACTATAGGTACTCTTGTCTATGTGTCCCTGATTTTTTTAACAAACTGGTATCTGGGTATGTGCAAACATAATTTAATTCAGAGATTCTGCTTCTGGAATTTATGTGGATGCCACAGAAAAAAAGTAGTTCTCTCAGTGAACTTATCCTAGCTGAGTTATGGGCTGAGCTCTAAAAACCTACAGGTATCCAGTGGGCAGGAAGACAACCACACTGCTGTAAGGTGCGTACCAAAATCAGGAACTAAACCCTAAGTGGAAGCAATGAGAGATCAAGTGCACATACATAATGCTCTAGAGGTCAGGAACTATGATCATGCTCAGCCCTACCACTAGATGCACGGTCTTCCTTTTCTAACCCGTGGCTGATTCTCATGAGCTCTTAATCGCAGGAGAAGATATAAGAAACAGCTCCCATCTGGTATGTCTTAGTTTGTCACATTATATTTGTTAAAATCTTACTTGGCAAATCCTTGTTAGTCATTATCTTAAAGGAATGCCTCATGGAGTTGCTGGGTTTGCTTGGTTTTTTTAACATGGCAGAAGGGCTGTAAAGCTTACTTTGGGTTCACAAAGGAAATTTGGATGGTCAGTGGACTGCAAACCAAGATCACATAGGTGGTCACTATTGTCAGTCATGCAGAAAGAGTATGAAAAATGCATAGTTTCCCCTTTGTCTTTCAATATTTCAGAAAGCTAAGGCTTTTCCAAATTGTAATAACCCATAATTGTTGGGGAAGATAAAACTGGAAAACCTTATAAATATGATTGCCTGGCAAAAGATTTTGAGAATATGGAAACTACAAGCAAGATTGAAATGAAAGCCATTTTTGAGATACCAAACCTTAGTTACTGAGCAACTAGAAAACAATAGCATGGCCAGCTGAAAGTAATCCCCTCTTGATTGAACAATTCCCTCTGCTTGCAGATAGGTCCAAGGGTCAGAGAAGACCCTGCTAGCTTGGCAGAGGGGTCCAAAGAGTAGTTTTTAGGGTTTAAAGTGTAACACAGTATGGCAATGTAATGATTCTTATAGACTGTATGTAAATGCTACAGGATTTGTATCTTGTATTAAATTGGTTAGTGAAAATTAGAATATTCAACACAGAAGAAGATTTATTGTATTGTGACAGGAACCTCGCTCTCTTACTTTACTTTACTCTTACTCCTCCTCTTACCTCTTATGCTCTTCTCTCTCTTATGCTCTTACTCCTCCTCTTACCTCTTACCTCCTACCTCTTATGCTCTTACACCTCTCTCTCTTACCCCTATCTTTACTCTTGCCCTCCTGCTCTTACAGGCCTGCTCTGAGCTGCAGCTGGCAGCTCCAAGCAGGGCCCTTTCACCCACGCCCTTTGCAATAAAACACAAGTTCCAACACCTTGCTTTAGAGATCTCTCCATCAGTCCCGACCGTCCAGACCACCCATAGCTCCTACACATAATGGTGTTGTGTAGTTTCCTATCATATTGTCCTGGCTTTGGCAGGGGTAGAGTTAATTTTCTTCATGGTGGCTACTATGGAGCTGTGTTTTGGATTTGTGCTGATAGTATACTGAAGTTTTTGTTGTCACTGAGCAGGGTTTACACAGAGGAAAGGACTTTTCTGCTTTTTTTGCTGCCAAGCCATCAGGTTGAGGGTGCTTGAGAGGCTGGGAGGAGACACAAGTGAGACAGGTGACCCAAACTGAACAAAGCAATGTTCCAGACAGATGACATCATGAGTGGGTGAAGAGGGAAAAAGGGGGTGATATTTGGAGTAATGGTGTTTTGTATTTCAACTCTCCATGACACGTGATGGGGCCCTGCTCTCCTGGCAACGTCTGAACACCTGCCTGCCCATGGGAAGCAGTGAATTAATTCCTTGTTTTCCTTTGCTTATGTGTGTGTTGGCTTCTGCTTTTCCTATTAAAAGAGTGTCTTTATCTCAACCCATTTACCCTTCCAATTCTCTCCCTTATCCTGCTGGGGGTGGGGTGAAAGTGAGCATCTGTGTGAAGCTTGGTTACTGACCAGGGTTCAACCATGACACATTGAAAACCCCAGAAAGGAGTCACATCCTTGTCAGATGTTTGCGCACAGGAGAGGTCACCACGTTGGAACGGTTTAACAAGAAACACACACTTAATAGGCTCACTGTCCTGAATTTTCAATAGCAACTCTATGGAAATTTCCCATCACTTGATTGTATCTCTGAGCCCCTTGAGTACAATTCACATCGAGGGTCTTACGCATGCAGAAGCCAAACTCAGTTTAAGGAAAGAATGCCTGTGCCCCTATTCCACTATAGACACTAAAAAAGCACACTGGAAAAGAAGTGGATGGTATTCCTCTATTTACATAAAGGTCACAAGGGCAGAAAACGGACTGTAATATCAGACTGTTTTTATGCTGTTGTTTATTCCATTAGGCAAGAGAAAAAAAAGAATGACACCATGGATTGGTGTCTAGATACCCTACCTGTAGAAATGGACTTCTGCCATTGAGGGAATCCAGTACAGTATGAGGACAGACTGCAGCTCATTCTTGAAAATTAGGTATTGTTTGCAAATCAAAGAGAAGGGGTCATGTCACCTCCTGTAGGCATGAAATAAGTGCTTTTCCTTCTACAATATCATGACTAGAGCACTGATCTCTGTCTCTGTGAGAAATTCCAGATGGAAATATTTTGGAGATTTTAAATAATCACTTCCAAATTGTCTTCTGTGAGTTCTTTGTTGTTGTTGTTTGTCTGTTCTTCTTTTTCTGAAGGATCAAAGTAATTCAGCATAAACTGCTCTGCTGCAATGACAGTAGAAGTGTTACGCTTTTATTGATAACTCCTTATCTTGTGCTTAGTTTCCAGACCTGCTAGGAGCCATATGCTTTAAACCCCTGAAGTCTGAAAGGAGTCCAGGAGTAGCTTCTGGCTGGTGTCTCTATAAATATACTTTGGGACAGCACATATTATATAATTGATTATACTATACAGCATAATTTCCTGGGAATACAGTCTATCTTACTGTCTTCCTGAGACTAATGCTGCATACTCAAACTCAGACACAGAAAAGATATACCTTTTCAAAATCCCCTGAGATATTTTACATACCATTTAACCCTTGAGAGACACTTCATTAAAGAAATTAGACTTAGACACATGCAACTACGTTAGTCCATACACACAGGGCACTTCTGAAAAACGTTACTTTACACATAGATATAAGCAGTAGAAACTCCCTTTGTCTTTTCAGTTTCCTTACTTCTCTAAACCAGTATTTGCCATGGGGTCAAACTGCAGTCCTCAGTACAACTCATGCCATTCACTCTGAACCACAATTCGTCTTGTCCAGCTTGCTTTGCCATTTCCACTGCAAACCCTTTCTCTCAACCTTGTGTGACTGTGGGACACTGTCTGGCTTTCACTCAACTGGTGCTTTATGGCTTTCTTTTTGCAAAACACTTCCTCTATACAGAATGAAGGGCTATTGCTTTTCCTCTCCTTCTTATCATGTCTTTTTCTTAGTCAATGGCTATCTACTATCTATTCTAGGAGCAATATAATGTATCCTGCAAGGTCCTTGAGAGGCATTAAAATAGACAACAATACCACAATTCCTTTCAAATCAACAGCAATTGAAAGAATGAACATATAAATAAGGAAATCCCACAAATCATCACAAGGAGTAAGTCATGAATGGTTGCCAAACTGCATTTTCAACAAATAAATTATTTTTGTAACTTAGCTCTACATATGTCGGACTAATGTGCTTGAATTATATGCAATAGGCTACATCATATTACTTGTGTATATAGTATATCATCTCATACAGGTTGAACAAGCAAAGCATACTGCGATATACTTACATCTCATATAGACTCATTGTATATCATATGTGAAGTTGATTCTATTATTGGTATAAATTTAAGCCCTAGTCCCCCATGTGTACCTGTATCCTTAAAAACTTTTGCATGCCTTTGAAAGACAAGGACCTATAGTCACTGCCTCAAGCTGCACATATATGCGATGCAGTGAAAGTGAATTGATGCAATATATGCCATGCCTCTGCTTGCATGACATAGACACACTGATCCCATCCACCTGTAGGACCTGGAACTGGGAAGAGTCAGGAGTTCCTTGTGGCCTACTGGGATTATGGAAGACCAGGACTGAAATGTATGCTGCTGAGAACAACTGACCCCCTTCCTTATTTTAAATAGCATTAGGTTATAAGCAAATCAGCATGCACTTCCAAAGAAGACACTTGTTTGTGCAATGAATATAAAATTGACAGCTTAAAAGGAAAAAAAATGACATAAACAGGATTCTTCCCTTGAATCAGGCTACTGTTTGAGTACTGTTTCTTCCTTTCCATTCTCTGAGTCACTCACAGTCTCCTTTAGCTTCCTCCTTTCTGTCTCACTCTCCCCTCTCGCTTTCCCAGTTGGAAAATAGGATGTGGCCCCCTCAGTGTGTCTGTCAAACATTTTGGCTCTTCAGATAATCTTTGACCAGACCTGACTGTGTCCCTTTCAGAGGATTGCAGAGGATTGGTTTCGAGTTAAGCCTTTGGAATCCTAGTGCTCCGGAAGAATAACTCCAAGCACTGCATTTGGGAAAGCTTTATTAACAAGTTGAAAGTGAAAGAAAGGTAATAATTGCATTTAAACAATCAACCAAAGCAAAGCTCACCTCTGGGTTTATAAATTTGTAGGGAAGACATAATTACAAGGGGCCTGTGTTGCTACATTGCTTTTGCTTTGAAAACCAGATTGCCACCCCACTCCCACTGGATGAATAATTGGGTCCTCATAGGTCTCTTGAATCAAAGTAGTGTTGCAGTAAAACTTTATTTCTCCAGTGCTCATTAAAAGAGAAGTTGAATGGAAAACTCCTACTTTGGGGATGGGATTAGATAGCCCTAGATTACTCCTCCTCCCATGCCCTTTCAAGGTTTTTTGTTTCTAAATCTGCTCAGCAAGAAAAAGTAAATTGCCAGAAGTGAGATTAGTGAAGAATATTGTCCCAAGGACAATAAGGCTTTATTGCAAGGCTGGTATGAGATCCCTGCTTCAAAAAACTACAAGACTTGGAGGTGTGTGAGCTCTTAATTGCCTACTCTGATAAAAACTGTCAGTGAAAAAAAAATAAAAAAAAAAAAGAAGAAAAACCCCATTCAGCCATGAATTAGCCTGGATCAAGTCCACTTGCTAATCAGAGTTTAATGAGGATGCTGCTGGTCTTAATATATTCAAAATGTTCAAAACTGCCCTGGCTTCAAGTTTCTGCAGTTATTATTTCCTCTCTGCTGTCACTTCTGCACACAGGCTGTCATGAATCTTTAGAGAACATAATTATATCTGGGGCAGGCACAGTAGGGAGAGTGGGAGAGTATGTACCTCAGAAGGAGTAAAAACAAGCCTGAGAGTTATTCTGCTAATTCATTCTAGTATCATCCAAAATTGTCTATGTCTCAGCTGCTGGAACAAATATACTGATGGGCACATTATTAATCAGACCCATAAAGCTTGGATATATAGTTGGATTTCTAATACTGTATCACAGTCAGCCTTTATGTGCCCTTGCTGTTGAGGAATCCAAAGGACTGTTGTGTGTGAAGGCCCCAGGGTCCAAAAATCACAGGTCTCACTATTGGCAGCCACAACTGCCATTTGCTGCTTCAAGTCAATATAGCCACTGTGCCAGAGGACTCAATAGTGATATTAGGAGATGTTCTGACTTTTGTTGGCTATACTGCAGTTAATGAGTTAGCTCACTGCAGTAGCTACGTCACTGAAAGCTATGCCTTTGTGTGTGCAGTGGGCTCCAGAGCACTGGCAGAAGGAAGCAGGCACTGGCAGGTTCCCTTCTGAACCTCAGTCCTCATTCCCATCGTACTGCTTTAAACTAGATGTTGTAAAGGCACAAAATTAAAAAAAAAAATCTGAACAAAGAACAAGAACTCAAGATTTAATACCTTCTAATTATGGGCTTGATTTGGGATGTGGGACTGACCACATGAGGCTATAAAATCTTTTATATAAACCTTTCTGGTTTCTTGAAAAAACAGAGTAGTTTTATCCAGAAGGCAGTATGTGACCCTCCCATTGTGAGAATAAAAAGTACCACATCTTCTGTTGGCCAACACAATTAGGGCCATATGGTTTGATCAGACATTGCTGATCAGCAAAGATGCTGTTGAGTGCAGTTACATTTGGTCATGTACACACTGTCTTGTGCTCAAATTTTAGTCTATCTCCAGCATACCCCCCATAGTCTAATAAAACTCACAAACTTGTCTATAAGACTGTGAACTTTGTATACTGCAAAGAATGTGTTACACACAGCCTGATCCATCTTAACTCTGATTTTATACTGCTGTTGAGTTCAGTAGAACAGCTCATGATTTGCAGCACTGTGAATGAGAAGAAAATCAGCTGCAGGAGACCAGGGTGTCTTTCTAACATGTGGACTTTTCTTGAGTATTTTGTAAAAATTGCATTAACTAAGCTTTCTGTCTGCCTTTGTAGAAGAACTATTCAAGATGGCAGGGAAAGAACGAATTTACTATCATATGTCATTAATAATTCTTGAGGGGGGGTTTTGGTGGAAGTTTTTTTGTGGTTTTTTTTTGTTTGTTTGTTTTGTTTGTTTTGTTTTGTTTTGTTTTTTTGTTGTTGATGTTTTTGGTTTCTTATTTAGTCAGAATATTTTCATGACTTTTTATGCTGTGGCTTCACAAAATCCAACACTGCTTTTGGTTGAGAGAAAGTAATATGTTGAGGCAGGATATTATTCATTTCAGGTTGAAACTATATGTAAAATTCACACCAAGTGAAACTGATTCTAAGTTTTCTTATCCTTGACATTCATGCCATCCATTATGTAGTTATAAGATTTCAAGTACTTTTTTTGCAATTATATCAGACAGACAGATAAATCAACAAACCAAAACTGTTTGGTTTTTTTTCCGCTCTAGAAACTAGATTAATAATATCAGCGTTGCAGCAACTTAGTTGTTTATTTGTAAAGCACTAATGTCTGGTGTTAAAGAAGGCAGTATTTATATTGACTAGAGATATTTGAAAAATTAAAACTTGAGCAGTAATTAAACATTGCCTTGGTTAAACAATTTTTATAACCGTTAACATTTTAAATCAAAAGTCACTCTTAAACAAATGGCCATTGTCCAAAGAGAACTTCAAGTCAGTATCCCATTATGGTCTCTCTGAAAAAGGCATTATCTTCAAAGAAAATTTATGCAAGCTTGGTCCAATACTAAAGAAATGCAATATAAAAGCAATTTGATGTTATTTGACTCCATCACGAATAATGCTTTAGAGCAGCAAGATAACTGAGAAGAGGGTAGGCAGCATGTATTTTATGCTTTGAAGTATAAGATTTTTTAAGAAAGTCTTTGCAAAATCTTTGTAAGACCTGGATTGTGTCTGTTATACTTCCATTCTAGTTGTTAACTTTCATCAGCTTTAATCTCTAACATGCTGGAATACCAGCATTTCTTTAGGTAACTAGTTACAGCTTCATTTTTTGAGTTTTGACATAGTTTATAATTCAATTTTCCTACTCTTTCTTCTTACTAAGAGGTGCGGCTAAACTGAGAATGTACACGTTGTGACTAGATAGTGAAAGAAAATATGTTCATATAATCTTAATATATCAGGACCTTTTTGAAACAGCACATACTTCATGCACCATTTAGAAGCAATAATCTTCTTTCCAGCAAGAAGTGATTGTATCTGGTAATTTAGCTTTGATAAAGAGGCCTAGGTAAGCCCAGCCAGATATGAAATATTTGTGTTTAAGAATGCTGAAATGTTCCATCTGGATGAAAATTTTTAACTGAAACATTTAGACGTTTCCAGAATACTTTTTGGCCATTTTCAAAATGAAATGTTTTGATTTTTCTAAATCAATCTTTTATCCACTTCTCATTCTATACATTGCTTTGCCATTTTGACATTTTGTTTCAGTTCAGGACAAACCCAAATATTAAAACATCTCTGCAGTAAGAAATTCCACTTTTGGACCATGTCTGCTTCTGATAATGAATGATATATAAGTTTGTTCAAGATGTTATGAATCTAAAAAACTGTTCATATTTTAGCCAAATTACAAGGAAAAACTTGCCAATGACTTTAAAAGTCCTTTGCAAGGTAATATAGAATCTTTTCGTTCCCAAGTAATCTGCCAGAATAGAAAACATATAATACGTAATATATACAATAATATACAGTACATTTCTAGAAGCTTTAAGTTACAGCCATAAAATAAGATTTATAAGACAAACCTTTCAGGCAGTGCAGGGTCACAGTAAGGCCCAGTGCTTATATTACAGCTAAAACATTACTAATATTGGTAGAAGGTCAGTGTGTATTTCCAGATCTAAATTGTTATCACATAAATCTAGTTATAGAAGGCTTAAACTTTTCTGTGTGTTGCCCAGCTCAGGCTTGATACTTGTGACTTTCTGCTGAAGTCCTGTTTACTTGGAGACAGATATGTGAGGAGGATGGATGGACACAATGCAAAGCCATCTCTAGAAGCATGGGACCTTACTCTAGTTTTATTTGCCCCACCATTCAGGATTAACTTCCACTGGAGCCAGTGGGACAGAGTTCAGCTCCCAATATGGCTTTTTGCATCTGTCCTGTGCATGGAGGTGGCACCAGCCACCCTAGCTGAGTATTCAAAATGTAAGGCTGGATATCCTGTCATGGAAGAAAGAGGAGCAGTCGGGACACTATCATTTCAGCTGTTTTCCAGCCACAGACTGGAAAAAATGGAGCTGTATGAAAAATCAGTGTATCAAAGCAGCCACAGGGCTGCTGTTGCTGTCTGTGGGGGACTGTGTCAGCCTGGAATCTGTGACATGAAAAAGGTAGTGCAAAGAATGCCTGAACTCCTGGGAGGTGCAGGAGCTAATTTAATGTCACCCCACTGGCACAGAATAAATGTGAATGAGGGGGAAAAGAGGCCCAGAGTTTACAATAGGCTCAGTAATACTGCATGCATTTTGAGCAGGCGCAAAAGAACAGCACAACAAATGCTTCTAGAAGGTTCCTAAAAAGCAGCCTTTCTGCTTAGATAGTTTTTCAAGGACTTGGTATGCAGGACTGAAACAACATTTTAAAAGGGAAATTTCCAAGTCACGAACTTCTTCTTTGAAGGAGTTCCCAGTTCCTTCAAAACTGAGAAAGGGTTTGTGTTCATTTCAAGTTTTGGGTGAAAATTTGGGTCAAGTTTCAAGATGGTTTCTCGACCTCTAATTACTATTATTAGCACTCCTAAATGGACTCTTTAGAAAATCCCTTGACTAAGGAGGGCTGGAGTGAGCTAATGAGTATGAGAGTGAGAAGAGGGTCCTTGTTTGAATTTTAAATACTCCAGCTCACTAATTGGGGACTATGGAGAATGCTTCTTTTGGTATGGAGGGAGTTCAGGGGCAGGTGGGAATAAGAACAATATTTTTTAGACTTGTCACTTTAAAATATACCCAGTGCTGCTTTGACATTGCACCAAATGAATTTTTAAGCAACAATAAGTAACCTTATCCTCCCTTTAGGCACTGCAGGATTTACTTATTTTTGTTTTTTAAGAATAAGCTGAGCAAGGTTTTCCAAGTCTCATGGATTTAATGAAGAATAACATTCTTTGATGATCCTGGCAACGGGCATCTTTTCTTTTCCAAATAAAAATGAAGAGGCAGAGAACCTCATGCCTACAAGTCTGTTGTATGTTAGACCAGCAGAGTTCCCAGTGACAGTACTCTTTCAATTGGACACTGCCTTATATTTTTGTTTTCCATTTCTTTTTCTTAAATTAATTTCTTTACATTGGTCCCATCATTGCATGCATCATTTCTACCCTCAGGACACATTCTGATTTTTTTTTCTCAGGTGACCTACAGCTGTGGCACTCTTATCCAACATGAAGACATCTTGTTTTTCGGGTTTTTTTTGCAACAAAAATTTGTTTTAGTGATCACCACCCAAACACAGCTGACTCAAACTTCATTTCTATTCTGCTAAAAAAAGAAGTTAGGGAATGCACTTACAAATACACGTATTTATTCTTTTTGTCTACAGGACTTGGGAAAATGCTAATGTAAAAATTTATGAGTCCCTCATGAACTTAGAAAATATGTGAACTCATGCATAGATCCACGAAAAGTCTGCAGAATGGGCTGTACCTAGTATTTCAGAAGGCACTTCCAAGTTATGAACAACAAAGAATAAAAGAATCTCCAGTAACATTTTCTTATTTCTATAAGCCAAGGAATCCAATGAATTGAAATGTTTCATTTTGACTGAGTTTTGGGCAATTATATTTTCTTTTACAATTCCACATATATAGTCAATTTCATGCATGTGAAGCTATGCAAAGTTTAAGAATTAATTAATGTCAACCCAAGCTTTCCCTGATGTATAATGTTTTTGCTTCCCAGCTGTAGAGACAATTGAATCCCACAGTTCCATGGTGACACATTACTTGGGTATTGATGTCTATCTTGAAGAAAATTGCACACTCTTTTCCCACCTTACACATATGCCTCTGAAATCCTGATTGTTATTCTACTGATGACATAAAGAAAGCCTTATTTATATTTGAAATCTTTTTCTTCTGTCTATTGCAATGCTTTAGCATCAACAAAAGGAGTTTTGCTCATCCTTTTGTGTTTATAGAGGCTGATGAAAATCTGTTGAAGGTTTTGCATCATGATTTCACAAAATAGTACTGACAAGAATGAGCTTAGTTAATCTAAACTGCATCAGAAACGCTCAAAATATGGTGATATATTTTACAATTGAAATACCATTACACTGTATGTTGTGGCCCAGTTCTGCAATGGGCTGAGGCCTGTTTGTTTTCAAGGCACTTTGGCTCAGCCTATCAGACTGCATAAAACTGAAGAAACTACATACTGCTTTCCTCCCATTCCAGCATAGCAGGATCTCTCAGTTACACAGTTCTCTTGAAATTGTGATTATATTTTGACTTACCTGGGGAAAGACAGGGCAATAGGATTAGGACTAAGAGGAGATACTGCTTCTTTTACTGGCTCTTACAAAATGTTTTACAATACACTGCATGGAGTACCTCTTTTTTGTTGTTGTTTGCATTTAAATCGCACTGGAGAAAGAATCTGACCAGACTAAAAATGAAAGCGGAGGTGAGCATGATTCTGCACTGGAAATAGACTCTTATGCCAACTCCCAGCTCTATAGAGATGTCTTTACTTGTTTTTCCCATTTTCTGGGCAGACTTCACTCTGCTCTTTAGGCAGAGGCAGGCAGCTGTTTTCAACATCTAAAGGACAAGAAGACCTTGAAAAAAGTTTAAGGTGCCATGCTTGCATTCTTGCTAAGATTATGAAAAGATTTGATTGGGGCATGGGGTAGAAACAAGTAAGAAAAGTTGGCAGCTGCTTTCTACATGAGCTATGTCAGCCTCTTGGAACAAATTTCAACAGCTTCAGAATAGGTTACCTAAATCTGTTCCCTCTTTTAATCAGGTTTAAATAAAAGCAGATTTCTGTTTCTCCTTCCCTGTTTGCTTGATATCCCAAAGTGATACTGACTGTGGGAAGCCAGGCACCTAACAAGGGGGGTGCATAGGACATAGGGAACTGGTTTCCATCGGTGATAGACATGTGACTCTTCTCCTTAGACCCACTATAACATCAGTAGTTCGAAATTAAGTTGGGCACCAGAAATGGACCATGAAGTAATTGAAGAATTCTAATTAAACATTCAGATTCCTACAAATACCATATGCACACAACGTGTATTTTTCTTTGTGGTCCTGTGCAGATACTTATAAGCTTGCTAGGAAAAGGTTTCCTAAACCTGACCAACCTCAGGTACCTACAGGTTAGAAGAAAGGATGTGGACAGCTTTTCATAAATGTTTGTCCGGGTTACAATCTCTGAGGCTTTCAGGAGTTCTTGTCATACCTGGTGCAGAGCTCCTGCTCAAGAAGCTCTGCTCATGGCCTTGTCACCCCAGCCAAATTCAGAGGCTCTGGAAAGCCCAAAAGCATTCTGAGACATTTGCATTAATTGGTTAATAAGTTCAGAGCCAAGCACATGTTTGTGCAACTTCCTTACCCTCAAGGAAGCCTGGCTAGAAGCGGCTCTGCTACCTAGGCTCCTGCATAAAAGGCCAGACCTTAGCTCTCCTGGAACATGTGAAAAATACGCAACTTCTTGGTTAGGTTCATATTTCAGATTCTCAGTGCTACTTAGGCACCTAGGCATCTCAAGAAACCCAAGATCTGTTGACAAAAGGATAGCTATTGAGAAGATCAGTACTCAAGATTCAACTTTGAAAATCAGACCTAGAATTTTCTAAAACAAATTTGAGTATCTCAAAATACAAATACTTACATCATTCTCCTGAGCAGAGGTGCTAGTTGGTTCTGGGGTGGAAAAAAGTGAGCACCTACTTAAGGCTTTAGAACTTCAGTCCTAGGTGTATAGACCATCAGCAAGCATATACCTACACATCCTGCAACAAAGCTGAATTCTTTCTGCCTGGCCAGCATATGTAGGGCAGCTTGAAGGCTGAACTCTACCAAATGCAGAAGTCCCTTGTAGGCACAGTTCTTCAGCTTGACTGTGTGATTTCAAAGCAGCAGCAGGGCCCTGCATCTTGCCAGCCTCTCTTTGGAACAGTCCAAAGTGTCAGGCTCTGGATATAAGGAATAGGCCTGTGCACCTGTTGGTGGGCATCTGTGTGCATGCATGCATGCCCTGATTACCTATGCAGATAATTATGTAGAAGCTCTATTATTATCCTATTACATGAAAATCCAGCCTTCAGGGCCTCTGGTGTGCCTCTCCAGGCATGGAGTAGTAGAAAAGCCACTATAAAATCATAATTCAGAAAGTTTTTCAGAACTGAGTTGTGGAATATACACAGTGATTTAGATTAGAAAGAAAGAAAGGAAGAAGAAAATTTTAAGAAAGGAGTGGAAGAAAGTGGTAAAAGAAAGAAATCTTGTGTATGTGCATGTTGCTTTCAGAAACAAGAGACATCTGTTTGGGAAATGAAATCTGTCCAAAGAAATTAGGAGGGGGTGGGGGAAAAGGTGAAACATTGCCAATGAAACAGAAGAAAATCTCAAACTTTCCCACAGAAGTCTTAATCAAGCCACCACAGGAACAGAGGAGTTAAGAACTAGGGATTTATTTCCAAAAAGGAGCCAAGACAAGGATTTCCAGACAGAAAAAATAGTGTCATTAACACTGCAGGAGTCAGGAATGATGGTAACCAGCATCATCCAGCAGGTCTGGTTACATCTCTGTTACTTTTCATTTTTTATGTGGAGAGCTTTAGCAGGCCCCAAGCATCAAAGCTATCTTTTCTCGAGATCATCTTCAGTGATCATTCCTTCTGTGAGGCAGATCCTGCCTCCTCTTTGGTTGATTTATGCAGCTCCCAAGGCACAAAAAGCAGCAGAAAACTGCCAGCTCTGGCCCCAGAATGCTGTCCTTATGTGGTACTGTCACCATATCAGCCTCTCCCTAGTCATCCACAGTGAGAACTTGTCTTAGAGAGATGGATGTTTTCAGGCTCTATTCTTCCCTAGCAATCCTAGGCTGTCATAGCAACCCTGTGGAAAACTGTCAGACAGCATAAAATCGATCAGCCTCCAGTTAATTTGTGTGACACGAGCCAGCCTGGTTTCTGTACCAGCATGGGAGAAGTATGTGGTAACAACACCCTTATCCCCAGCCCACCTAAATTGTGCCAGATGCAGTTCAGTTTCGGAGTCAGAATCCACAAGTTATTACTGTGGTTGAAACAGTAAATTGAAAGTTTGGTGCCTAACAAACATCCTCTGGATTTTTGTTTCTATTATACAGCCAGTTCACTGTTGTACTGACAGAAAGCTGCTGTAACAAATATCAGCACTGTGCTATTTGGTTATCCTGTTGCTGCTTTTAGTAGTGAGGATTTTATAGGCATTCCTGGGAGAACCCCAGCTACTGTGGGGTTCCTTTCTTCTTCATAGACCCACAATTTGGCTCCTTCTTTTTGACTGAATTACTAGGCTTTAAACAAAAATATGCACAGTAGCGTATAAAGAGCCAGGAATCATAGTGACAGAGAAAGCAATTGGTATTACAGATGCATTGTAATACCTTTCTTTATTAAGAAAAATGATGATTAGAAGAACATATTTCTTTAGGAGTAGGCTGGTTTTTCAATATCCTTCCTAAAATAATGTAAGAAGAATTTGCTGCAAAGTCTCCATAACTTTGGCTTTTTATTATGTATAATTTGAGGTGCCTAACAATTCAAAATAGACATTGTCATCATCACAAAGCATATAAAATGTGGGTGGTGAAGACTGCAGAGAATCCTCAGTCCTGATTCCAACAACTCCATTGTTGACCAGAACAGAATCTGGCAGGAATAAAACTTTCAGAACTTCTTGGAAAATGAAATCTCAAATCATGAGTTACACAAGGGAAAAAACCAACCAAACAAGCAAACAAAAAACAATGGCAAATGAGAAAAATATGGGAAGAATTCCAGAGTCTCTCCCTGCTCATGGCATTCCCACTTGCAAAACCATTTTTCATTCCTTTCAGCAGAGAAACATTTATAGTGTACAAAGCTTGCATTAATTATGAAAATAGCCTTAAGGCAAAAAAAAAAAAAAAAAAAAAAAAAAAAAAAAAAAAAGGGGGGAGTACAGTAAAAATAACTAAGGTTATTTTTTTTATTAGGCATGAAACACAAATGAAGATTCTTTCTTCAATCAGATCTTAGCAAAAATCATGCCTGAATTTCAAAATTTGTCCCTATAAGAATAAGCTATTATTATTATCATTTTTAACATTAGTCCAAGCAAGCTGCATAAACTAGCATTCTGGTTCAACTCACATCAAGGCTGATATTCAGGATCCAAGACCCAACCGTCATTTCTGAAAGTTTTCAAATGTTTTCAAACACAGCCTGGCTGTAAGTGGTAATCTGATCTGACATCTATTTATAACGTGCCATATTGTGAGTATCTCTGCTCCAGAGATAACACTCTGGAATCATAACACTATCTAGATCCAATGTATCACTTTTCTTCTTTAGAAGACCTTTGGAAAGAGCCATGCATATTTGGTGCTTTTTACTCAGTTGTTACATGTTTGAAACTGCAAAGCAGCCATGTGCACTGAATTACTGAGGCAAGATTACGTATTTTTAGTTTTGAAGGAATAGTAGCCAAACTGTTGTGTGTTTTGCAGTCTGCTATGTTAATCCTGCACTTTCTCTCTTTGTTTTTTCTTTCATTTGAGACAGAGGATTATTAGGGTTTTCTTAGGCTGTGTCGTTCAAAGCAAACTCAACTGTTTAGTGTTTTCACTGGGGAAGGATACACGCCTCAAAGAAGAGATGTCATCCAGATGGACCTAGATAAACTCGAAAACTGGTGCCATTTGGAAATTTCATGATGTCTAACAGGACGAAGTGCAAGGTGCAGCACCTGGGTTGAGACAAACCCTGGTACCAGCACAGGCTGTGGAATGAACAGCTGGTGAGCAGCCCTGGGGAGAAGGACTTGGGGGTGCTGGTGGGTGAGAGGCTGGACATGACCCAGCCATGGGCACTCCCAGCCCAGAAAGCCAAACGTGTCCTGGGCTGCATCCAAAGCAGCGTGGGCAGCAGGGGAGGGAGGGGATTCTGCCCCTCTGCTCTGCTCTCTGAGACCCCACCTGCAGTGCTGCATCCAGCTCTGGGGTCCCAGCACAGGAAGGACATGGAACTGTTGGAGTGGTCCAGAGGAGGGACACCAAGATGATTAGACGAATGGAGCACTTCTTCAGCGAGGAAAGAACTGGGGTTCTTCAGCCTGGAGAAGAGAAGGCTTTGGGTTGACCAATATATCTTCCAGTACCTGAAGGGAGCCTGCAAAAAAAGATGGTGCAAAACCTCTTACAAGAGCAGATAGTGATAGTACAAGGGGAAATGGCTCCAAACTAAAAGAGAATAGGCTTAGACTATGTGTTAGAAAGAAATTCTTAAGTGTGAGGGTGATGAGACACATGAGCAGGTTGCCCAGATTTGTGGGTGCCCCATCCGTGGAGGTGTTCAAGGCTGGATGAAACTGTGAGCAACCTGGTCTAGTGGAAGGTGTCCCTGCCCATGGTAGAGGAGTCTATAGTCTTTGAGGTCTCTTCCTAACAAAACCATTCTGTGATTCTATGATATACTGATCTCTTCAGTTATCCTGGCTTTTTTGTACTGTTTTGTTGACATCAAAAACCCTAAACTTCCAAAGATATACTTGCTAACACATGTCAAAACTCATAGGGCCATGAATATGGATAAGGAGCTTTCATTTCAAACTCTGTATAAACAGGATGATTACTGATTAATAATTATGGCCAAGCTCCACCAAAATAAAGAGCTTGAGACCAAAGCCATTGGGTGGCTCAAAAGCAAACCCTTGAGGCAGTCAAAGCTATACTTTGAGAAAAACAGAAAGAACTTCTAAATACATAAAACTGGAAAAAAAAAAACAAAAAAAAAACCAAAACAACCAGAAACAGATCTTGTCTTGTTATAATGTTCAAGTAGTGAAAGCAAAAAGTCTTTCCAAAATACATACAGAGAGTAACTATGCCTTGCTCCATTTGCTATCTAGGATTCATGACAAACCAAAAACTTCAGGCAGGGAGAGTAAAGGGGAAATGAAACTGAACAGTGCCTAACTTTTTTGTGCTACTTAAAGGTGAAAGAATATCTGAAAATAAGTTTGATGAATTGGAGTTTTGGCAGTATGGGAAAAGTGGACCCTTCACTTTCTGGTTTTCAATTCAAATGAACCAATTATTTTGCTGACCTCAGGGTCCAAATTTCAAAGAAAGCTGAAGACAGGCTTAGGCCTGCTGCTATGGCAAATTCCAAAATACCCAATTACTGACCTCAGGAGGAGTCAGCATTCCTGAGATTAGAGTCACTGAGAGTTTACTTCAGAAACTCACTTCAAATAATATACTATAGTGCAGACACCATTAACCTGCCTTTTTCAGTTAGCAAATAAGATATGTCTCAAGGCAAAATGGTTATTAACAGCCAGTGGTAGGAGTTACATCTCTAATTGGAAACAGCAACATCTGCAGGGGAGTGTAATAAAAGCATATAACAAGTGAATGTGTCAGTGGATTACAGGGACTCTAGGTAATTGTTCCATAAGACAGCTTTGGCAGAAACAATGAATATTTCAGGACTTCGTAGGCCCAGACTAAGTCTGGTCACTGAAGACTGTCCCAAGGATTAACTCTGTTCTTACTAGCCAATTCGACCAGCATTAAACTGGCAGACATCCCAGATTTCCTTATTATTTGCACTGCATTTATTTCAATGTTTACATCATTTTGTAGCTAGCTAATTCTCTTCTTTTTCTGCCAGCTCATATAAGGATGCTGTTCAATAACAATGCCATTCACGTCAGTTGCTTGACGTAGAGCTATTGTGTCCTAGCTGCAAGTTATTCTAAAACATCTTTAGGCCTAAGTTATTCTAATATGAGTGACCTGCTGCTTCTATATACAAAACTCTTCCACTGCTTTTATAATTAAATGCACAAAGCAAAAGCCTGAAAACTGAGCACCTGCTGAGCACTCATAAACTCCTGGTGAAGCCTATCAGTATTGCAGATATAGAAGCTGGGATACTTAAACATACAGGAAATGTTTTGTTATTCTCCATGTCTGAGGTCATATTTTGCCTTCTGGATCAAGCTGCACTTCACACAATTGGAAGAGATTTCTAGACCTCTTTGAAAGAAAAACTAGAAGAGTTTTTCCTAATATTTCATTTTACTCAGTCCTTTCTGAGTATTTTCTGTGCACCTACTTCAGATGACTGAAGAAAGTATGTAGTTTACAACTGTTCTGTATACCATTCTAGTGTTTGTCTGCATTTTTGAGCTGAATTTTATTTCATGGGTGGCACTGTTAGATTTTATATTATGACTTACCACGCGCTGGCTATTCTGTGGCATAGTGTCATTCTCAAGACTGACAGCAAATACATAGTTTTGTCACTTCTTGAAAACATATATTTGGCTCTGTTTCCAGAAACAGCAGTACAATAGATAAGCAAGCATATTCTTTTTGACTTTTTACTCTCCAGAACAAGGTTATATTTCAAGAACTTTTAAATGCATTTCTGTGCAAACTATATGAAGGGAACAGCCCACATGCATTCAGCAAAAGCAAAAAAAATTCTATTCCCATTTTCAGATGAGGGGAAAAAAAGCATCAATTTCCTTGTCCCTGGAGTTGCAGATGGCAATGATGGTCACATTCTCAGGTTTTATTAAATAATGCCTCAGCCCACAAACTTCTTAAACACGCAGTCTGCCAGAGGAATATGTTGCAGCTGATACATCTAGGAGCCTTTTCATTTCTCATTACTACCTTCTTATTTCTTAAACCTTAAACCTTGTTTCAGTAGGACTACCACAGCCATCACAGTAGTCATGGTAGTCATTCACAATTTAGAAAGTGAGGTAGTGAAGCGGCTCAGGTGTACAAGGACTACCAGGCAACGCGAGGGGCATGTAGCTGCCTTCTGCTTCTTCATATATCTGCTCTGAGCTTTGTATAGGTAATAATGTCCTTTTACTAGACATGCCACTTCACCTTACAAGCTGTAAAAAGAAAGACAAACCCCTTAGATGGTTTGAGAAGCAGATGAAATGCTTATTTATGCCTCCAAATGTTCCAGCTGCACTTTCAAGAAACTTTGGCCAAGGCAGGTGGAGCTGGTTGTGATATGGGGTTATTCCCACTGCACCTTTCAAATGCCTTTGCCAGAATCTATGGCTCTGGTCAGACTTCTTTGTGCTTCCAGGAAAACATGGTAGCAACTGCTGGAAAAGGGAGACAGTGATGTGCACAGTAACCTGAACATCAGCTCTTAAAGATGACAGTTTTTTCAAAATTCTGTAATATGGAAATTTTCCTTGTTGCTCTTCTCTGCTTGTAGCTAGATCCCCATCTCCAGGATAGGTCAGAGGAGTTGGAAACAGAGGGTCAGATCTACTTCTCTGCTACTAGTGAATTGGGGCAGAAATCAGCCGCCCATTTAATTTGTGAACATTAAAAAAGTCAACAACCATTTTTTTCAAATCAGCCTGCCCGAAGCATGTAATGTAGTCAAATTAAATCCCTAATGAAGTATCTATGAAATGAAATGCAAACATGTCCCTCTTTTGTAGTTCCAGCCTCCCCTAATGGAAAATAGCTGTATTTCAATCAGCCATATGTCCAAGCTGTGGTTGTTCTCACAAGTCTGATTTCTTCCCTTAAATGGGAGCCATCCGAGAATGTGACACTGTTGTTTCTCTTTCTGCAGACCTACATGACAGTCAGAAACAGCGCACAAATGAGCTCAGTCTCGCTCGTGTGGTCCTCCTTAGAGACGCTGAGCCCTTCAAGAACAAGATGAAGATGTTCAGGCATTTTGAGAAGCCAGCAGTGCTGGGTTGCTCAGGACAGCCCTGGCAGTCAGGATTATGGTGTGGTGCAGCATTTTAACATGCCAGCAGCACTGAAGGCAGCTTTGAAGAGCAAAGTCCCTCTAAACCACCAGAGTGGTGTAGAGAGCTGCAAGCGGGAATCACAGCTGAGCACAGAGCTCTGAGTGCAGTGTCCTTAAATGGGAGAAGCCAGGCTGATTCCTTGGCATCTCCCACCTAGTTATCTGCTGTTACAGACACTCAGCATGACCCAGCAGAAGAGAATGGGTGAATAGTTACAGGGCTGTAGTAACACACATTTCTATTTAACTCTCTTTGCATTAATCAGGCTGTTTAAGTGGACCCTGATGTAAATACGAATTGATTCTCTCTGGAGCTGTTTGTTTGCTTCCCTGCGAAGTTTTTGCACAGCAGAGACAAAGCTGTCTCTTATTAAAGCTTCATCTGACCATGAAAGACTAAAATACTGGAATAACTGAGGGTTATTCAGATATAAATAGCAGATTGGTTCTCCTGACTTCTCCCTAACCTCCTCTCACCTTTCCCTAGGAAGCATAAGTATAGGGCAGATTGCTAGAAAATATTGCCAGAACTTATCTCAGTGTCTCATCTTTCTGTAGGTTCATGCTGTATGCACAGTCAAGGTGTCAGGATTTTCAGCTTTGACAACTTTTTTTTTACTCAGCCTTCCAACATCAATAATTTCCCAAGCTTTGACATGTACAGTGATAATGATCCAGGAAATTATTTGTTCAAATGTTTATTGTGTGAATTAAGTGCTGGTAAGCCTTGTTGTTTGTACCCTTTCCCTATGGTTCTACAAAGCTAAGTCAATGACTTTATGTAGCAGATGAAACCAGCCATGATAATTTTAAACAAGTATTAGCTATTCATGATTGTTAAATGTTCCTCTTGATATTGATAGCAACAGCTGGTGTTCACAGACATGGCTTCTTCTTCACCTTTTATTGCATTTTCCATATGGAACAGTGTTGCTGTCTGAATAGTCCCTTGTACATAGTATTTCCTAATAGCTATATCTGTGTCACTCTGTGCTTTAGACCTTCCTCAAGACATCAGGAATTTTTCCTCTTCTACCATATCTAGGGAAGGCAGTGGATTTTAGACTGCCTCGATATGACCTTTCCTGCACTATTATCTTTCCTGGAGGCTGTCTTTTTTGTTACGTTTATTGACTTGCAGCATACATATAGACTGATCCTGATGGTACTGGTGGGCACTTGGCTAGTAGTTGCAGCTTGCTGCTTCATGCAGTGACATGGGATATAGCTGTCAAGTCCCCTGACACTGTCTGTCCCAGGTCTGGTTTCCTCTGTAGCAGGTATTCCCTGCATTCAATTTCACCACATCGCCATAAAGGAATCCCCTTTTGGGAATCAGAGAATTGTAACAGCCTTAGTGAGATGTCAGTTTGTGCAGCAGCTCTGGACAGGGAAACAGCATAACATATCACACAGTTATTTGAAAATGAGCAGCTGGAGACAGACAAGAGGTTCTGCTTCACCCCTCCCAAGTTGTTCTATCCCTGTGAGCTGGGCAGAGCCCGCTGGGGGGCCACCTGCCCCTATGGCTCTTGGACATGCTGTGCTTCTGCCCATGGCTGTGCCAGCCATGGTCTGTCCTTTAGGCTAGTGGTGAGCAGAGTGTGAGTAGATGTGCTCCAAGAGAAGGATGCCAGGAATCAGCTGCCATGGCAACAATGCAACACTGCTCCTGCTGACCTGGTCAATCAGCATTACAGTTTTAAGAACACTCTGTTTCCAACAGTTTGCTCTAGCATTCTTCTATCAGCAGTTTTTCAGGGGCTGGAAATGTTTGGATATTAATACTTTAAGCTACTTTTAAAATTATGAATACAGAAAAAATGCAGACAGCTTTGTTACAGCTTAAGCCAGACTAAGTTCTTATTTTCTTTCAGGCCAAAAAAATTTTTAATCAGCTCTTTCTGAACCTGGCAAGAAAATGCCCCTCTGGCTGAAGGAGAAAGAGTGAACACCCTATATAGGCCAAAGAGAGGCTTTCCTCAGGCTTTAATGGTCTGAAAACTGGGGTGCCTTTTGCTGTGATTTTGGCACTGTTGGAGTCCCCTCCCTACTAGGTGGATCAAGTGAGGGGTGAGGTTGTTTGAGTCAATATGCTTTGGCTGTCAGAGCACTCCCTGAAGCATGGCCAGGATCCTGACGCTAGAGCTGTCACTTTTGCGGTTTCATAGTTTAGGCCCTTCTACACAGCCTGCCTCATTTTCGAGTGCTGCCCCACAAGTACTCCTGGGCTGCTTTAAAAAAACCTCAGGACTCTATATCTTGAAAGCGCACATTTTGATTCACACCTGGAGCAAAAATGCCAATAACCTGCTCCATTTCGACTGGGGAAGGTGGGAATGTACCCCCTATTAGAAGTGGCAAATTAAAGGATGAGAATGTAACTCGTGAAAGAGATGAACAAGAAACACTGGCTATTGAAACTCAAGATGTCAAAGTGCAGAAGTCATGTTCTGCTTAAAGGCTGCTAATTTACTGCTCCTTGATACACTCAGTACGCTGGGTCCTCTGACTTTAAAAATCCTGATGGAGAGACTTTAGATTGATTTGAGTTACTGGGAATGATGATTCATTAAAACCACAACTCCATTATAGAGCCCTTCTACTCCTGCTTGTGCAGCAGTATTTCAGGTTTGATACTGTCCAAGTCATTACTTTTGCTTATTAAAAAGCCATGGCATTTTACAGATAATTGATCTTTTTCTGATGAATCATTGAAGGAACTAATGACTATGCTCACCTCACCAGGAATTTGGAGGCCAGGTGAGAGGGAGGCNTTTACTTGAGACTGGGTTTTCAAAGGTAGGTCTCAGATGTACTATCAGGTAACAAGTGGATTAACCAGTTATTGCACATCAGCTGAACTGTGATAATCAATCCTGCATTCATGTTAGTCCTGCACAAACTAGATCTAAACACATCAGCTGACTCTTTTGCAAAGGCCACTGACAGTGCCTTGAATCTGCCATTAGAACTCAATCAGGGTCCTTCATGATCAGTCTGTCTGTCAGATGAGATATGGACAATCATGCTCAGCCTTAGAAGACGTTTGAGGGCATGGAACGGGTATCAAACATGTGATACAGAGGAGTTAAGGGACACAAGGAATTTAGGGTTGCAAACTAGACCTGAAGTTAAAGGGAGAAGAGGCTGTCTCTAAAGAGGCAGGAGCAAGACATAAGGGTAAACCCATAGGGAATGTCAGGTCAAACAGCTGAACTTGCTTCATGTTCTTACCCTGGGATGTCCAGAACATATTAGGAGAATAGAGAACTATGGGGCTGGATGTGGGCTGACAGATACACTTCCAATATTTAGGATGTAAGTATCACTGCTTCAATTATGTGTCATTGATTTCAGTTTGCCTGCTTGACTTGGAAAGGGGAGAGCAGGCAATGGCTTGCAATATGTGGAGCCATCTGTCACTTACGGTATGTTGGAAAGAGTAGTTTCCCCAGTTATTGAGAAGCTTCCAAATGGGTAACAAAGCTGCTGATCTTGGTCCCTCTGATCAAATACAACAACAACAACCCAACAATAATAATAATGATAAATTTCAAACCCTACAAGACCTTTCTCCCTCAGTTTCTGCTCTAGATTTTCAAGCTCATGTAGACTGAAAACTCAAGGGCTTTTTCCTGTTGTGTGATCAGTGGTAAACCCCACTCTGAATAACTTATTTAATTTTTTTCACATATATTAGTAGACTAGGAGAAGAGGAGAGAATAAAAGTAAAGGGTCTCTAAGAAAATTCACTGGCTGGCTCCAATTCTGACCCCTGCATAGCACACACAGTGCAAAACCAAGATGCAACCTCAGCTGGCAGGAAACCTGGCTAGAACTGCATGTCTTTCATAGTTACATGCTTTATATTGCACAAGGAAGTAAGGATATAAAAAACTTTCCAAGTAATTTTCCTTGCTTTCTTTTCATGGATAAAGGTAGAAATAGAGAGGTCAGAGCGACAAGGAATTTTTTTAACCTGCTGAGCAGAAGACCCTCAGGTGTTGTAAATCTGTATTGCTCTGGGGCTGTATGAACATCAGATTAAAATATTTCATGCCTTGATAGAAAACAAGTAGAAAATGAAATGAAAAGTCTACTGTAAAATCTAAAATGTAAACAACACAAAAAAAGACATAAAAAAACCACACAATGCACAGAATTTATAATCAGATGGTGTTTAATTCAAATCATCTTGACAATTCATATGAAATTTCAGGTCAGATGCAAGACAGAAGGTTGAGAAACTAGAATGTAATGCCATTTTTGTACTCTCTGCTTATGCCTCAGTGGGAAGCAAAAAGGAGAATTCAGCCCTAAGGGGTTAAAAAGATACATTTTTCGAACTCAAGCCTTTATTCTGTTTTTTGCCATGGTTTGGGGTAGGTGTTTTTGGAGCATGGAAAGAAAAATTCTAAAAGAGTAGGACACATATTTGCTTTATTTTCTTTACCTATCTGAATCCAAAACAGAGATAGATCGAAACTCTAAGTAACATATATATATCAAAAGAAATCACTCCTGACAATTTTAATGACAAGTTTCAGCTTGATGGGATTTAAAATGGGCAAGTTACAAAGCCCTAAAAAATGGGGTTTTATAATGGAAATGCTGACAGACCCTTAACTACCACAGCGTTGCTGGGCGCCACTCTAATAAAAGGTGGCAAGGATCCAGAAGTATTCACAGCTGCATGTCTAAACTTTATTAAGTATCTGACTATAGTTTGCAGGTCCATGCCAGATCATAACTCACTTAATTCTGACACATTCCAGTTTATAATTAGTGTTGTACTAATATGTTCCTAACTGGTACCAGCATATTCCTAATTTTCTTTTTCTCCTGTAAAACAAGGCTGTTCCCCAAAACCAAGGATGCACTGACATTGGCAAGAAGCTTGTGTGCTTTTTTTTGGTCCTTGAGCTAAAATAATTCATATGTTAAAGGCCAATGTCTGTAAATGAAGCACGATGAACACTGAAACCTCTGTAATTCCCAAGGCAGAAGAAATAAAGCAGTTTCCAACTTTTTCTAAGCAAAATGTTTTACTTGCCCTTACATTCAGTGAGAAAGCAAATTATTCTCAAAATACATCAGTAATAATTTGCAATTAGGAAGTAATTGTATAAACAAAATAAGCAAACACAATTGTTTCAGTAATTTGCCAAATAGTAAAATAACTGTACTAGTATACTGAAGTACATAAACATATTTATTTAAATCTACTGTTGGGTGCCTGCCACCTGAAAACTGGGACATTTTGGGTAAGCACACATTTCCATAGTTAAACTAGATGCCTAGTTTATGTTTTATGTCCCAATCTTTGGAACATGAACACTTTATGTGCAAGATTGATCATTACTGACACTGAAATCCTAGCTTCTTGTTTTCCATGCTCTTGGCAGTTCAGTTCCAGTGGCTGCCATTCATTTCCAAGCAGCTTTATCTGTCTGGGCATGTATCCGGGCAATGACCTCTGCTGATGGTGGTTTTGGAGCAGCCAAGGAAGGTTTACTACTACAGAGTGTAAAAGAAATTTCCAAATATTGTTATTCTATTTAAGCATTATTCTGGAAAACTTTCCTTAGGGTGCTTCTGCTGAGAAGTGAAAGGGCTGTAGGATCAGCATCCATGGTGGAGTAGCTATACTCTTATGACAGTTCATTGAAAGACTGAATTTTCAGTGAGAATTCTTCCATTCCTTCACAGAGGGACAACCCTCCTACTCTCTTTCAGAAGAATAATCTTACTGTTCTTTACAGCTAAGATCCTAAATACAGCTCAAAGCAAAAATCTAACAGGATTTTCCATTCTGCAACCTGAATTAATCAGGAATTGAAATCTTAAAATATGAGAAGTTTTTTTAGCTGTCTGTATTTGCCACAGTGACACGAGCAGTTGCTGATACAGTTAATCTTTTCAGTGTTTATGGTAAAACACAGGCTGAAGTATTTATATTTTATCAAGTGTAGCAATAAAGAATGTAAACAGAGAATCTGCACTATGAGATGGATTAAATGATCATTATAGCACTTTGCTTTGATGGTATTGAAAGACAAGACATAATATACTTGCATGGTGATCAATATTTGTAGTTCATCATATGCATGATTTGGAGTCTAATTATGGAATTTTCTTTAACACATTGGCTTCCTGACTTTCTGTAAACAGTGTACAGTAGCTCCTCAGTGGCTAAAAATTTAGCACTTTTCAGTAGTTTGTAGAGAGAAACCAAGGTGAATAAAGCCCTCCCATATATAACATAGGGTTTTATAAAGGTGAAGAGAACTTTCTTCTTCATCATCAACTTTATTTCACAAAAAAAGCCTTCACATTCACTTGAAATGCTGCCCTTTTTTTTTCTGATTCAAGGCCATAGGCACAACATGCAGCTGCTTAGCACTCAGCCCAATATAAACCTTACAGCCTTCAATTAAATTACAGACTAATGTTTGACTCACATTCAAACAAGTATGAACATACATGGAGATGACAACAGGTGATAATTCTGCAATTTTCAGAAGAAAGCAAAGGAAGGAAAGAGTAAAGAAAACAGAAAATGAATGAGATTAAAGAAAAACAGTTTCAGCTCTATATTTAAAGAGGCTTTTGGCACATATTGTGGAAGAGCTGACTTCTATTAATATATTTTTCCATTTTCCAAATTACTCCTTTTAGAAATTGAAACAACCTGACAAATCAAAAATATGTTACCTACCTGCCCAATATTTGTACACAGAGGCTTAAGTGTTTGCTGCTGGCAGGGTTTGTGTTAATTTCATTTCTACATTTTCAAGAATTTAAAAAGTGCTCTTTTTGGTGTCATGGTTTGTTTGAGTCCAACTGCCAATCTACAATCACTAGTCTTAAGAGAGTAAACTATGGATCTACCATACCTATGGCTGTGTCAAGCTTTGTGCTGAAAGGAAAGAACAATCTCTATTATTGTGAAAATTTCTGTGGATCAGGATCAGAAACACAGACATTGTTTTTAGGTAAAAATTAGTTTTCATAGAATTTAGTAAAAATTACTAATTTTTTAATGAGTTGAAATAGCTTTTGGACTATTTAAAACCTGTCTTTAAAGAAACCTAGTGCAAGATTCAGGCCTGGATCACATCCGAAGTGATCTTAGCGGGATCACAAAAGCACTTCAAAAATTGGCTGTTCAGTCTGGAAAGGAGAAGACTCTGGAGAGACCTTTTAGCAGCCTTCTGGTACCTTAAGGGGGCTTAGAAAAGGAGATAGAGGGACTTTTTATTTGGGCAGATAGTGAGAGGACAAGAGACAATTGTTTTACACAGAAAAAGGGCAGATTTAGATGAGATATTAGGAAGAAATTCTCTACTCAGAGACTGGTGAAGCACTGGAACAGGTTGTCCAGAGAGGTTACGGATGCCCCATCTCTGGAAATGTTCAAGGCCAGGCTGCATGAGACCCTGAGCAATTTGATCTAGTGAGTGACATCCCTGTCCAGGGCAGGGGGGTTGGAACTAGATGATCTTTATGGTCCCTTACAAATCAAACCACCCTATGATTCTATGATTCTAATGGACACTTTCTCTCTGCCCACTGCTCTCTCTCAACAGTTATTTGCCACTTTGGTCTTCTGAGTTCTTTCCACTGGTTTTTATAGCTAGCAAGTCTGACTTCATTCCTGAAAGATTTAGTTTTACATGTTCAGGGTTTTGAAACCTTCCTGCACATGATCCAATGTTCCCTTCTGTAAATAAGATTTAGATTATTTTTTGTGTCTTTGTTTTCTTAATGGAGATTAAGATTCATGCGAAATAGAAACAGAAAATTTACTGCATCTAAGTAGGACTGAATTACTCTAATCATTGGCCTTTGTGCAAAAGGCAGGGAGACATATTGATTGACTAAAATGCTACTCGACAATCATTTTGTCTTCAGTCATAGATTAAATTGTTTCATGTGTATAATTTTTCAATCTATCATTAATATTTCTCTCTTTCATCTTCCTTTGTCTTTTCTGTTTTCATTTCAATTTTCTGTTGCTGGAGACTTTGAAGGGAGAGCCAAAATGGCTATCATCTAGAATTATCAGTTCTGTGAGCAAAAGTACTCTCCCAACACTTCTTGGTGATTTTTAATTTCCTTTTCTGGCACTCTGGTCTCTGCACACACATGCACAATGTGGTGTGTGTCCAATTCCTCTGCAAGATGAACTCCTTGTCTGTGGATGTAAAAGCAGAACTTTCTTCTGCTCTAAATGATCCTGGTTTCATGTTTAACTTTTGCCAAGATGACAATACAAGAAGCAACTATGCACAGAGAGAGAGCGCAAAAGCCTTCAAGACTGATCTTGAAGATGAGGAAAGATCCTTTATTCTTATATTTCATTTACTCTAAACTCTTTGTTTTAAATAAGGTTGTAAAATTTCTTAACGTTCAAATCATGGCATCTGGTCTGTGCTTGTCTGAGCTTTCACTGAATTTTCTTCAGTTCAAGCCAAGAAGATAGGTCCCAGAGCTGTTACCATAATTGCTGATACTTGGTGCTGAATTTGCTGAATCATGAAGGAAAAAACCAAGAAGCGACAAGCTCAAGCATTTGCTTCTGCAGAGATAGTTGTGACTTGAGGTCACCAAGCCTTTGATTTTGCTGTACCCAATGCTTTTGAAAACACTCGTTTCCAAGGGAAAAGCCCAAGTTGTGTCCATGTCCATGACATGCTGGGGGAGCAGAGGTGCTGCTCTGCTTTGCAAGACAGCATGGAGATGAAAGCAGTAGAACTGAGCTGTGCAGGCAAGGAGAGGTTTAATCATATTTAAACACAAAGAAACTGAGGGTGAGACAGCTAAATGACAGAAGCAGGCCCTTCACCTGCTGCTGAGGGCCTCCACAAACTCTTTCTCTGTGACCGCTTTGTCTTTCCAGGATCACACAGCTCTCATCACCACCACCACCACATTCCCACGTCCCAGTGTGATGTACTGGGAATGTGTCAGTACTCAAGAACTGTGGAACCCCACCAGCTCCCAGAACTCCTAGGGCAGTGCTGCCACTCATGGCAACCTCTGCCCTGACCTAAGTGGGGCCATTTGGCCTACCATGCCCACAAACTCCTTCCAGTGCTGCTTCTTTACCACTGCTTTTATGAAAGTGAGCTCAGCTTAAGAAAAATATACTGTATTGAATTGTAAAATTTTATTGTGTGCCATGACTAAATAATTTTCAAGCATTGAGTCATGTGGAGTTTTGTTTTCCTGTTTAACACTATTGGTAATCAACGCTAGTTTTTTATCCAGACCACATGATTCAAGAAAAGAAAACCCTCTAAACTTTTATAATCTAAAATTACACTTGCAAAGAACTATCATATATCTTATTTAAAGTGGGGTAAAGTGTTGGGTTTGGTTTTTTTTAGGCAACTTTAAAATCTTCCATTCACATTCATTCTGATACAGCAGAATCCAAGGAGCTGACAAAGAGCAGATGTTGTCCAAATGGGACTAATTTACTCAGACTGTTATTTTAAAATACAGTGAATGCAAATATAGCATTTAAAATTGGTCATGCCTCAGGCAATATCTTTTGCTGAAGCTATATTAACAGTTTTAAAACAATAGCAGGCTACAATATGTAGGGTTAAGTTTCCCCACCCTCTCAGAGCTGGAGTTCCTCCTGTAGCCAGACAGCTTATGCTTGTGTAATTACACAATTAAGCATTTATGCACTTTCAGGTGCTCTCAGCTTCATCTCTGAGCATCAGACCTACAGCATTCTGAGCTAGCCAAACATGGTCTATGTCATGGTCTGTTTCTTCACCTTATTTCTTCAGTCTGTATAAAGATACATAATCACAGTTGATCTGTGCAGATGTTGATTTTTTTGACATTGTCTTTGCCATTTTTGTCTAAACTTTCTGTGGAGGAACAAGCTTTTCTTGAGTTTGTGCTACCAGGTTTATCAAAATGTTCAAAATATATAGAGAGGTTGTACCTGCAGTGTACTTTCATGCCACATAGAGACATTTGATTCAGCTAATACACTGAACACAACAGATCTTAACTATATATATTACTCCTTCACCTTTTACTGCAGAGTTTATCCACATGTAAAAAAGTGTCTCAAGAGCTGACAGCTACAGCAAAGCAGGTAACAGGGAAAGCCAAAGCAGCTGGTCATGGAGACTAAAGCATATATTAAGAGCAGCTGTAGTTTATACCGACAACATTCATCACACCTGTGCATGGCTGTCTGCATCTTTAACCACAGAATATTCTGAAGGACCCACAACGACCATCAAGACCAGCTCTTAAATGGATGACCCACATGGGGATGAACCTACAACACTGGTGTTATTAGCATTGTGGTCTAACCAGCTGAGGTAATCTCAGTATTTAGTGCTGGTGCCATCCCTCCCTGTGCTATCCCCACCACTACCCGCCTCCCCACAACCCTAAGTTTTGCCCAGGGGTTCATGACTTCCACGGGCAGAGAGCAAAGTACAGAGTGGCCACAGGAATAAGAAGCAAAACTGAAAGGATGGGGTTTGATGAGCTGAGTCTGTGGTGGCAGGAAAAGGAGAAATGGAAATATTTGCCAACCCAAGGAGATCCCATCCAGTCCAGCGATCATAGAATTTGCAAAGCCAGCAAGTCCCTTGCAGAAAGCATGCAAACCATACACTTTATGTAGCATTAAGCATTTGACCTAATTTCACAGAATTACCCTGTGCCTGGGAAGTGCCTACATCTCTCTCTGTTGATTCTTTAAGGAATGTAGTGTTGATCCTCTGAATCATACCTAAGTGAGATGTCCAAATTTGATGGTGTGAATAACCCTCTAGGAGTAATAAAAAAACTGCACAGCTTAGTACTGGCAGGAAGTATGTTTTGATAGTAGGCATGTTTACAATTTCCAACTGAATAAGCATTACTCTTAGATTTTACATTGTTATGAGAAGACTTACAGTCTATAATTTCAGTATCTCTTTCTACAAATTCTGTAAAGTTTACATAGCATTTCAACTGGTTCCCTAACTCTCCTGAACAGTGGTATTTGCGAGATCAGTGTTTGGAAAAAGTGTCTCTTTAGGCTGCCACCCTGCACACCAGGACTTCAGCTCTGATTAAAGCTGGTTACTGTTTCCATTTTTAATTCTCAGTTTGAGGCAATGAAAAGTCATTTGACCCTCAAGAAGGCGGTTTAGTGTCTCTGAAGGCCCGGCTCCATTACTACATCTAAAGGTGAATATCCCAAATCACTACTCATGTTTGAGCTTTTGCTTCTACTTGAGCCGTGATTATACAAGATGAAATGTGCTCTTAGTTTAGTGGTCTTCTATAAGATACAGCATTTCCAGAATTCTTTCCTGGCCAGTCTTCTGCACCACAACTGTGTTGCTTTCAACCCTAGTCTGATCAACTAACTTACCTACAATACTTACCTCTGACATGACACACAATGCCAGGAAAAAAAAACAGTCTGAAAGCTGCAGAAAGCATTACTTATCTGTAGATCATTTAGTAAGTGAAAACATAAATGGAGAGTGTGGTTGCGGTCCTAGAGAGAGGGAAAAAGAGCAACAACATACATGGACCTTTTTAGGGAAAAAAGGCCAATTTTATTGAGTGGAGAGCTTGTATTTAAAGCATGTTACAAGAGACTAGAACAGGACAGTAGCTCATTGGCTAATTGGGATAAACATCCAGGAGACCAGGCCTCAGGATGTATCCCATGGGAAAAACAACAGGTGTTAATCTTTATTATGATTTCCACTCTGTTTTTCACCAGATTCTAAGTTGTTTTTGACCATTTATCACCTTGGGAAATTTCCTTTCTGTCTGCAGCTAACATCAGCTTATCAGCCTGGGAAGCAAGAAGGATTCAGGCTTGAGAGAAAAGATTCTCGAGCTGTAATTTTGCAGCTCTCTAGGTGTCTCTGTCCACAGGTCCCCCTTTTAGTTTAAAAGAAAAAGAGGAGAAGTGTTTGTAATCTCTCTGCAAGGGCCCTTTGCAAGGGAGAACAAACACGACTCAAAAGACCTGAAGACATCTCCTAAGGAAGGTCTTTGAACCTGGTGCTTTTCCCTACCAAGGCCACTGCAATGACAAAAAACCCATCAATATATACAAAACCTATTATTTTCAAAACAGTTCCAAAGTCTATCTAATAATATTTCCAAAAAGTTCCACCACGAGCAGATAGGTGTTTATCTTCTGCTTGTAGAGGGACCATCAGGCTGGTGATCGGCATGCTGGTCAGTGGAGAGAGTGAATATTTTGTCAGAATATTCTGTCAGGAAACAAAAAGCCACTCCTGAGTAATGGGGTTTGAAGATGTTAAAGATTTCTTGCTTGCTTAAAAGGCACTACTCTTTAGTAGGCTTTTCCCTTGTCTGGATTGACTAATCGCATTGGCATCTATTACTTCAGCTAGCAGTAAGGGTGCAGTTTTTGTGTTCCAACCTTCGCTCCCTTCCTGGTTAAATCATAAAAACGCAAGACCAAAAGCATGCTTGCCTACACTATGTATATTGCAGCTGTTTTTCTTCTGTGCTTTACCTTCTGTATATCATATGCTATATACAGCACTATATATGCTGTATAGCTGTCTCCTGTGCACAAAGAAACAGGCAGTAGAGGATTAGTGCTAAATCCTTTCAGTACCCATTTAATGTACAAAGAGCATCTTCCAATATTTGGGCACCATCAACTTAGAGAGAAATATATATGCTATCTTTCTCCTGGTCATAGTGTATTGTTGGAGCTGAGAGAGATTTGTCCATTAAAACCTCTTCTGCCCCCTTGAACTATTCACAAAGGAGGAAGAATGCTTTGATACTCAAAATTGGAGCTGAGAGAGGTCATAATTCTTTCCTGCTGTTACATGCACTTTTTTATGTTACAGTATGACTATTGAGCCAGATTTGCAGAGCACAGGTAGATTCGTGGTCACATCACTAAATGTAAAATGTTAAGTGGCACATCTGGGTTCATCTTCTGTATTAGAAAAAAAAAAAGACAGAGAGAAGAGCACTAATATGCAGCAAAGCCTGTTTTATACGCTCCAGGAGCCTACGAGGATAGATGCCTTAGAGGAGTAGACAGAGAGAAGGAGAGAGGGAGAGACAGATAGGCATGCAAGCAGGCAGACACTAGGAAATCTGTCCTTGACCTTCATATGCCAAAGAAATTATTTTTGTTTGAGGTGGGGGAAAGTCAACCCCTTAAGGGAAAACAGAAGAAGGGAGAGAGGTAATAAGGAAATGAGTCAGACACAAAGAATTGTTGGCAAATACAGGCACTTCCTAGTAAAGGAAGACAGTTTTCAGCTGATCTAATGTTAAAAACCACAGATAATATATGCCTGGTTTTTATTTAGTCCCTCTTGTAGCTAGAAATATTAAAGTTTAATAAATAGCAAAAAAATCAGAAGGAAGACACTTTTCTCTCTTTGCTGTTTCCCCAAATCACACAGGAGAGCAAGCTGAAAATCTAAACCAGTGTTTTAATTTGGGGGTTAGATTTTTTTTTCTTTTTTGCCTCCCCAGATAGGAGCTTTGAGAAGTTGTTTCACTGTAACCATTTAAAAAGGTAAAACATGTGGTTTCTTCACAGAGATGTTTCTAATCAGGTTGAATTAAGTTGTGTAACTGTATAAATACAACGATGATAACTGATATTTTATTTTAGATGTTATTAACCAATGAACACTTAACTACTCTAGATTCATTGATAATTCCCTGAGGTTCTTCTTGCTTCAGAAGCTGCTGGGTCTGAAAGAGCCACACAGCTCTTCACAATCCTTCCAAGCACTCAAATTTATTGCAGTCTGAGGAGCTGGTTGGTGCCTTATCCAGATTCTAAACATTACATCCTAACCAGTATAGGATCTATCAAAGCATAAAGCCTGTGGCTTATCACTCTTGCTAAACTGAAGTTGCAGTTATGAACAGCAGAAACACTGGTGGCACCTGCAACTCAAGTAGAAACACTTATAGTCAAAAATAAAGGAGGCATTTTTGCTACCTTGGAAACAACCTATGAGGGAAAAACAGGAGGCTATGTGCTTACAGGAGTATACAATTGCAAGGATGGCCAGAGTAAAGCAAATGAGGGACAAATCTGGAAGATCCATAGTTTGTGAGGGAACATGAGCTGTAGAAACACTGATTAATTAATCAATATGTTGTTGAGAAGTCACTAATTTTCAGCCACTAGACATTTGAAGTTCTGCTTTTTCCTCTGAGATACTGGCTGAATATATCGGTCTGAGTTTACACTTGTCAGTCTGCAGAATCAGAAATTCAGAGGGCACCTCTGTGCCTTGACTCCCAAGGTACAGCAGTTCTACAAACCTGAAAGGCAGAGCACCTTCTCTGACACAAAGTCACTAGAATTTAAACAGTTATGCCACAAGATGTTTTTTAAATTAATCTTATTGTCAATCACAGCATCCCCATTCCTTTGTGAGGTGAGAGAGGATTATTTCCTTATTAAATATATATATATACTCGATTTTTAGTACAATTTCAATTGTAGCAACTCATCCACATCATTTTAACAATGATGTTTACAGCAGTCTCTTGGCTAGTCTGAGAGGAAGAGAAGGAAACTGTGGCGTATAGGTCCTGTCTGCCTTTCAGCGACATCTGTTCCATAGGTGGTCAGACTAGTCTAGCCTGTATTTGATCCTTTTGGCTTTGACCTACTAGTATATGAGCTTAAGCCATTGTCTTCTTTCTGAGGTACAGCTGTGAGGAGGTATTGTGCCCAAATGAGGAAAACTGTGCATTAAGTGGGAAATTTTTAAACGTCTTTCCTTGAAGACACAAACGTCTCGTCAGGCAGGGTTTGTCAAGGGTTAAGGGGAGACATTTTTATCACACTTCATGGTTGAAACACTGTGATTATGGTGAATGAATCTAGTTACATTCTTTATTCCATATGGTTATGTCAGGGGTGTTTTAGTAAAGTTTCAATATATATTTGCAACATGGATGTCTCTCTGGAACTGAAACAGTGTTGATCCTCAGTTCTGCTTTGGATGTCAGACAGAATGAGGGTAAAAACAGCCAAGCAGTACCCTCTCCCATTGTCCTGGATGTTGTTAAAATGCACCTAAAAGACAACAGCTCTCTAAGGATACGTATATTTGGAAGTACCCTCAGGGAGACAGCCTCACTGGAGGAAACCCACAGCAACCGCCTAATCCCATTGCAATTCAGAATAAGAGAAACCAGTACTACTGACTGCTCCTACTGACTGCTAGTAGTCAGCCCAGAAAGCCTTAACGCCAGAAACAAAATTTTAAAAGAAATTAGCATTGACATTGTTCAAAATGTTTATTTTGTATTACAAACATGTTTCAAAATGGGAAAGAGCTCCAAATGCATTTGCAGATATATGTATATGACAACTCACTTCTGTGCTTTCTGTGAGTTACAACACAACCATTCTGCTTGGTTTTGTTGCCTCTATTTGGTGATTATTATAAACTTTGGCAACTAAACCTTCTAGAGAAATTACCCAGGCACAACTAGTTAATTGATTCATTTACTGGTTGTCTGAAAGTATGCAGCATTAGAAATTCCTCCCATTCGTCCCTTTTTGTCTCTGACAGGATATACAATGAAACACCACTAGATGAACACTCAGAAGTTCATTCACTCTACTGTCTTTTTAAGTTTGGTGGTGGAAAAAGTAGTGAAGCAAATGACTACTACCAATAGAAATACTCCTTCAGCCTTTATAAGTAACCTTATTCTGACAGGATTCATCAGACCTGTGGCACAGGTAGTCTCTCTAGACGAAATAACAATCCCCAAAAATCTTTAAAACTTTTTAGGAAACAAGAGGTTTTCTTGTTCAGTTACTCCAGATGTGCTCCAAAGCACTTCAGAGACCAGAGAGAAAAAACACTTGCATTGTGTCTCTTCCAGCTTTCTATTATCTGACATTACCTTGGGTATTCGTTGATCTATCATCTTGAATAATTTTGTAGATGGAGTTAGTATTAATATTATCAGGATTTCTGAGCAAAGATGAAGGATACTAATGTATCCTGCTGTCTGGAAGGTAAAAAAAAAAATCCCTGGTGAAGGATACTGGTGTCTTCCTGTAAAGTTTCAGCTAAAAGCTTTGATTAACTAGTATTACCCAGGGCTTTCAAAAATAATCACATGGATGCTTGACCTGTAAAATAATCAAAAGTTAAATATTTCTAAAACCAAATATACTGGAGAAAAGAATCAATCAGCACATGCATTTTCAACATAGGTGCACATTAACTAGAATTTTATTACAGACCAGCATTTGAAAGACAGTTTTGTTTTCAGTCATACTTCTGTAGGCTTACTGAGGACAGTAGATTTAAAAAAATCTGAAGAGTCATTTGTTTGAAAAGTACATTTGGCACCATTTATTCACTAAGCATCAGAAGATCTGGGCTTTGTTTCACATTGCTGTATTTAGGAATATATTTTCAAGAACAATTGCACTGTCAACATCTAAATTGAAATTTGTTGAAATATGGGCAATACTGTTCCATTTTCATTGAGGATTTGTGTCTCCACAGAGGCACACAGCTAACCTGATGTGGGGTTACGCAGGATGATCTTAGCTTTTGTGGCTGAAGTCCCGGTGAACCAGCTCCCTTCTGTGGAATCACTAGGACACTGCCAGCAGGCACCACAATGAAATTGTCAAAGGGTAGTTAGAGATTATGTTATCCTCACTGGGTCCTAATTTTACATCTTTGCTTAAGCACAAACACCATATTCAGAACTGACCGGCTGCATGCCTGACCAGCAGCTACTTGCCTCATCCTTACTTTCTCAAGCAGTGGTACCTGAGCACAGTTGGAGGTGGATTAGCAGGCTTGTGGACTGTACTTCTATGAATATGTTGCTGTAACAAGCACTCATGTAGTGTAATGCTGAAAGGGGTGCAAGCCTCATTCTCATCAAGCAGCTGACAGCAGACCAGTAGCTCTATTAATTTTAGACCATTTACTCGGTAAAATAAGGTGGTCCACATCTGGCCTGTTTAGTCATGTTTTTAAGCATAAGCAGTGACTGCCCTTGGAATGGAAAGTGTTACTGTTAAATATCTCTTATACAAGTGAGCTGGACAGCCAATCAGATATGTGCCATTTCCATGGGATTCTGGCTTTAGGGCTGCCTATCAGATGGATCATTAATGAGTCAGGTTCTGGCAAAAGCACAGGAAAGCCTCGGGAGAAAAATGGGGAGATGAGCTGGCATTTCTGGTGGTGTCACTACTTCTAGCCCAGAGCAAAGTGGAAGTGGGCAAACAGCCAACCAAAAGTAGGAGTCATTCTTGAGTAACTTCCCCAGAAATCAAATTTGTCAATGAAGGGTTCTTTTCCAAAGATCATTGTGGCAGTGATGCCTTAAGTTTTAGCTTTCCTGTTTTCCAGATTCTGTGCTGCATCTGTAGGTAACTCGGAACTTCACAGCTTGGTTAGACAAAACAATCCTGAGAACTAAGGCACCGTTGCAGCTTCAGGCACAAAAAGTATAAACAACAGTGAATTGAGGAGAGCAATCTGGGAGGATTGGATTTCATAACCAATTCATTACTTCATTACTGAAGCTGTAATTAGACAATTAACCTCAAAATGTAAATGGACCAAAACTTACAAAAATGTGAAAACTCGTGACACGCCATCCATCTTGGGTGGAGCCATGGCTGGTCTCTTGTACTGCCCAAGGTGTAGCCTCTGAAGGCCTTTTAATAAATACCTACTTTATTCCTTTAACACTGTCTAGCCTCTATTCCAGGTAGCCTCTAGAGGCATCAACAGAATGAGACCTATCTGTTCATGGTCCTTCTCTATTTGGGTTTTATTTCTCAAGATGGCAAAGGAAGCCGCACCAGCCATACGGCATGACCCCACGGCAGCTGTCTCATCCACTCCACATCTCCCCTCCTGCCTAGGAGACAGAGGCTGGAGCCAAAGGCACACTCATTTGCCTACTCAGGTGGCTGTCTTTTATGAAGGGTAAGTTAATAAATTAAGGTAGATAACAGAACTAAAAAAGACCAAAATAAAAAGGCCGAAGCACATGAAAAAAAATTCCCCCAAAAGAAAAGAAGTAGGGAAGGATATTGATGAAGGAAAGAACATGAAAGGGTAGCATAAGAAGGAATAGGAGAAGGTAAAGGTGACTTCAGGGTAATGTGGTGGAGAGTAAAGAAAAGAGAGAGAGAAAGAAAAGGCACCATTGCAATATCTTGCTGAAAATCAAATTGAAATCGGTATCTTAACTTTACTTTTATCATCATGCATGATTCTTGACGTAACAATGGATACAAAAGAAATGTTCTCTAAACAGATAGGAAAGTGAAATTCATTCCTCTCAGTTAAGATCTTAAAAAATCCAGCAACACTTTCTAAAGGCATTTTTTTCCTCTTGTAACTAATTACAGAATTTTCTTGTTAGTTTGAATATAAATTAGAGAATTTCTGTGATAAGTCCTACATGTACAGCACTAAGTTTCAGAGCAAGGTAAATGTATAAACATTTGGAAAAAGGATTCTTTGGATGATACAAGGCAATACTAGTATCTTAACAGATCTCTTAGCAGAGATTCTCTGCTAAACAAGTAATGCTTCATCAATCTGTAATTACTTCTAATGATGTGACATTACTTCTAAAGAAGTGACAATGTCAGCATCGGAGAGCATTTGCCTTTTATACATCTTTATTAACTGCAGGGGATTCTACAACTTGTAGCCCTTTCTGCAAAGGATTCTGTGGCAGTGCCATTTTGATTATGAGGCACCCTGAAGAAGTCTTTTCCCTTTGGCAAGCTTGTGGGACAGGAAAACTGACCTGAAATTCCGTCTGATTTCATGACCTTCTCTCTAGGGTGAAAGCTCAAGCAGTCTAGATTTTCTACTGTCAAAGGCAACGTGAAAATTGAAACCCAGTCCTTATAATCTTTGTATCAGTTGCAGAAATGTTGGACATTGTCACATCTCATTATCATCTTTGGTTTCTCATACCCATATGTTACTTTTCTATCTTGACACTGTGATCATTTTTGTATAATTTTTATAGTTTTTCTTGAGAAATAAAACTACCCCAGAAGTTGATGTGTTTGCTGCTAGAGTTTCCAAAGCTGTACATGTTATCTTATATCAATCATGAGCACATAAATGATGTTAAAGGTAGAGATGCTAAATAATTCAGAATTTGACTGTGCACATAGTATTCATTTTGTCTCATACACCAGAGTCTGCTGAAGCATCTTTTACTGTTATGCCACCTATTCATTTCCACTGACATAGCGGGAGAATGGGAGATAACAAGTGGGCTCCTAAAAAATCAACTCAATGTTGATTTTTTTTCTTGTGTACCATATGAGAGAAGTTTAAAGGTAACCTTGAAGGACATATTTCATCTTTGTGTGGTTTTAGTTCAAGTAGTTGCATCATGCACCTTACTCAAAATAAAATTACCTCTTCTAGTTTTGATTTTAGCAAAAAGATGAAAATAATTACTATGGGGGACTTTCTTCCGACTTTGTGCCCTGAAGATGAGCTTCCAAGAAGCAGCTCTGAAAGTTTCCACACCTTGGGGCACTAATAAATTCTACCTCCCTTACATTTTCCCATACTTTTAAAATGTGTATTTATGCATGTTCACTCAAATAATGTGATTGTCTGAACAACTCACTCACAGGAAAACAGCCTGAAAAGAATAGCTTTAATTTTTTGGCTACACCTGAGAAAATATTTTAAACAACTTAAAGGTGTTTCACAGTTAGGTTTATGAAAGGTATTATTTGAAAGTTGAAAGTAATTTTAAACTCTGTCTTAGTAAGAAGCTGAACAAGTTTCATTAATGTTTTCTTCCTTTTGTTGAATCATCTGATTGCACCTGATTTCCTTTCAATTTTGGTCTTTTCTGGTTTGTTATACCTCTTTCCAATAGTACTGTATGAAATACTAACCAAGAACAAGCTTTATTATGAAGGTTTTCTGTGGCTAGGACATCAGCAAGCCAAAGTCTTTCAAATTAGACTCTACTGAAAAGAGGCTGCCCTGTTGACATGTTATTGAGAGATGTCTTTCCTGAAAACTCCATCACAGCTAACTGAGCAATGGTCTCAAGCCATCAAGCTGAACAACTGGAGACTTTGTCTTTGTTACTTAGAGCTGCAGAGTGTTTGGATGTTTGGAAATACCACACAGATTCACATGAATATGAGAAAAACAAGCAGATGAAAAGGATGGGAAAAAGCTTTTACAGTGTTTGTTAGTGTAGGAGCTTTCTGATACACCTCAGAATCTTTTCCTCAGTCACCTTTTTGAAGTGTGTCTAGGTGAGGTGATGCATACAATGAGATGCTCCTCCATTTCCAGGCTCATGTGCCAGCTGCAGCAGCAAACTGAGGAGCTCTGTTTTTCTAGATAAACACAAGCAATGCTTCCTTGGTGTGAGAAAGGCACAGTTATATTGCTTTCAGAGCAGCTTGGACGATTTACATTGGCTCCAGAAAGTCTTACACAGTGAACTCATATTCTTGTTGCAATAGAGGAGCACAAAATGTGAGAAGAGACTGGGCATTTTGTGTTCTCATAACCATAATTTTATGTGGTACTTCATGAGAAGGAAGGTGCAGTTTCAGGAACAATTTATGATTTCTGAACAATTTATGAGCATACATTTCTGAACAGGAAATTGGTTCAAGACACAAGTTATCACTGGCAGACCTCATTTATATGCAGCAAAAATATCACCTACAGCTTTCCTGAGATTGGCCCGAGCTCAACATGCCTTCACTGATTACATGTGTTGCCTGCAGCTCTGTTTTGATTGCACACACTGTATCCCCAAGGTCTGTTGCAGGAGAGGGTTGCACAGAACATGTTGCTCCATAGGAACCTCCTTTTGACAGGGAATCTGTCTTCACTGTCGTGTCTGTCATACCAGACATAAATCAGTGTCAATATCCCACTCCCGAAATAGTCTGGGCCTGCTTTCCCTTCAGGCAGCCTTAGACAGTTGGCACACACTGCCTCTGTCCCAAGACCCAGAGAGAGGCAGGTGCTCCTTCTGCTCTGCCGAATTTATGAACATTTGTCAGCTGGAAAAGAAAGTTCCATGGAGAAGCAAGATCTTTCTGTGTTTGACCCTGGGAGGTTTTTTTCCTTTTCCTTTTTGGCTTTGTGCATCTTATCAGTGGCTCTTTATTCCGTCCCAGTCTAACTAATTGATTCCTTTCTCTTGTGACGTTTTTGTAATTGCATTGTAATAAATTATACCCTGCTGTTTAAGAATGTGTCAAACATTGTTTTAACTTGTCCAGTGCAAAGAATTGAGAACTAGAGATTGAATCATAAAGCATCATAGAATTTTGCTGGTATTAAACAGACATTTAATAATAATTCTGCTGTCACTTACATCTACATAAATCCAATATGACTCCACTGGCCTCAAGTACTTTCTCAACATTTACACCAGTCTGAGTGATGGCAGATTTTAACTCTTCATTCCTGTGGTGAGATATATGGACTCCAGGCCAAGATACACAGACTGTGTTGGGAAAGCAGTGAGTAATGCTACACAATAATTTGAAGAGACTAAATTAAAAACACTGATGGTTGCCTGAGGATGCTGTATTCATAAAGAGGATGGCTAAGAAGTACCCCTTTACCTAGTACCTAGTATTGCAATGTATCTTTGCCATGGATAAAACTGGAAGTTTTAATATATATTTCCTAAACTTGTAAAGTACTATTTCCTGTACTAACATGATTCAGATAGCAAAATCATGCTGCCAGGCAAAGACCAGACTTTTCTCAAGAAAGCAATCGTTTTCCCTATCACTGTGAGTCAATCTGGTCTCTGGACTGCTCCAGTCTCCTCTCACTGCAGCAGACTGGCCAATTGCGCCAAATTATGTGTCAAGGCTTTTGGCAGTGCAACCCATTTCCCACAGAACATCACACAGTGAATTGCACTCTTCATTTAAATCACTGACTGTACTGGAATCACTGAACTCTTTTATACAGGATAGAAAAGCTCATGTTTCAGCTGTTATTTTGCATGGGGACTTCTTCTTTCATTATTGTGGCCACATACCACTGGCAGTTGTACAGATTTAAAACAATGCTTTAATCCACACAGCCCCTTGACAGTACTGTCCACACATCCTAGGAGAAAACATTTTTACTCAACTGCCTCACAATTTTATTTAAATAAAAAATCCTAGAAAGCTGATGTGATGTGATGTTCTGTACTGCTTTACCTGCAACAAGAATGCAATCATTCGCTTCATGCGCCTATTTAAAATCCTGGACATGAATCATTATGACTGACCCATACAGAAGCAAGGAGGGTCAAAGTCTGTTTTCTTTCCCTGTCTAAAATGCCAATAGAAGTGTAGGTTAACGGTGACTCACGTTAATCTTAGCTGCGGTGGTTGAACCTTGGGAATCCAAAGAATGACTGTTGTTTCATACACTAATTGGACATTCATTATAAAGGCTCCCTTCAAGTGAGGAGTGTACAGGCTGCTACCTGTGTACCTCTGGCATCCTGGCAGACATTATTGGTGACATATGCTAGAAATCAGGTCTCATCTAGGGAAACTTGACCATAAGATGGATTGCTGCTGGAGACCCAGACCTTTTCTCAGCATGGACCCAGAAGTGCACAAAGTTTGGGTGGTTTAGAAGTGGCATCCTATGGTGCTAAGAGCAGAACTCTGTCCATAAGGAGTACATTTACAACTTTTTTTCTGGTCCCTGTAGTTCACGTACTTTGCTTTAATTTAGGACATGTGGAAAAGTGCACACATACTGTTGATATATCTGGTACAACTTTAGATTGAGTGTGAGGGTTTGCTCTGGAGCCACAAGGAAAAATTCAACCAGTTTCTATGCATTTCCTGGCTAAATTTGGTCCACCAAGATTTGCAGCAGTGCCTACAGGACACAGATGTGCTTTTCAGAAGATCCCTAATTTTTTCTTGCATAATATTCAGGTCTGCATTTCTAGTTACTGTGTCTAATTTAGGAAGATTCTCTGGTTTTCTGTCCACTTTATGTACATCTTGGAATATAAATGAAAACAGGAATGACTCAAACAATAGAAATTTCTAAATAAGGAAAAGACAGATAGGCACTTTTAAAACTTTTAAATGAAAACCTGATACAGGAAGAAGAAATGAGTCGTCTAACAAATAAACTTCCTATGCATTGAAATATCAAATAGAATCAAAAGCTGAGCAGCT
>VWZS01001747.1:191695-208209 GCA_013397075.1 Rhabdornis inornatus
CAGCTAATACAACACATATTTATTGCCTATACTGCAGAATAACAGCACTCTCCTTGCAGGCAGAACAATCAGGAAGAATCGGAAAAACTTATCACTCAATGCTTTATGGTTTTTTCCTTCACCGTTCACATTCATGTGTAGCTAAATCTTCAAGTCTTGACCTACATTATAGTCACTCCTTGCCAAGAAAAAATTGACACTAGGCCTGTATTGTCACTAGTGCCAAAGCATACAAAATATTAAGGCTGGTGTTCTCACAACTACAGTTTCTCAACAGGGGATTTCATGGCCTTTTGAAGTAATTCAACATCTTGTTAACAGAAAAGTTTGAAAGACAGTCAGGCTCCTAAATTACTTACACTAGTTTGAAAACACTGCTCTAGAAGAACTAAATGTCCTGATGTCACAGGAGCTTGGCCAGAGAGAAGCAGGGTTTCAGAGGGGAGACCTATAGAAAGTATTTCGTTTATGAACTAAAGTGAGGTTCCTATAACTGCCAGCGTGCCTCATGCCCTGGCTTGTGTCTGACAGCTGTGCAGTGCTCTGTCTCATGTATCATCGCCAGAGATCTTGGAGCGGGAGCTGTGCTGACAGTCCTGCCGGCAGTGCTCAGGGCTAGGTGCATGTCATTCCTCTCTCACAGCAGAGCTGGCTGTACAGCATGGCCAGCCGTTGAAACTTGCTCCAGTTAGTAAACTGAGCAGGAGATGTTTGCAAGATTCACAGGGAGGTGTTTATCCATGTTACTCCTCTGTTTTAATAAGCACACTTCAAACATGGCAGATGTGACTCCAACAGCTCCTGAGCTTCTTGCAATGTCATGCACAGAGCCAGGCCTTACTGGAAGGAAATATGAATTCCAATGTCAGGCTTTTTGTTTCTAGAAACCAAGTCAATGTAATAGTCACCCTTTTGATATTCGTAAATAAGTTAGCACAGCATTTTCACTGTTGGAATTAACTGAGTACCTGATTACAGTGACAGAGAACTATTCTTTCATGGCCTAATTGGAATATTGAAATACTGTACATACCCTCCACTAAGGCCCATGTATGTCTGTGTGAACATTCTTTCTTTGGAGAAAAAACCAAAGCATCAGTATCACACATGGGCTTATGTGTTGGTTAAAGACAGGAGAAAACTTGTGTATGTCCTACCATGAAGGTATTTTCTGTGAATTGGGCCGTAAGATTGCAATTCTAAGCAGCCACACAATTAATTCTTCAGTTATGCAGTCCAATTAGGACAAATGCTTCCTTTCTAGTTTAATTAGAGATGGGTAAGCTCGTTTGAGCTTATTTGTATAAAATATGTGCTCATTAAACAAGGCCTGGATTTTGTTCAGCTTGTTAGAAATGTTGTAAAAAAAGAGCTTTCTCACACTGGCTCTAGCCTTTTTAACCCTTTAAAGGCCACAAATCTGATAGTCTATCAGTTACCCTCAAAGCACAGTACACTTGTTTCTCCCAGAAAAGAAAAAGGGTGATTGCACTACAGTAGGAATATTTGTAAACTCCAAGCTACCATACAGATAAACATGTGCCATCATTAGATACAGATGCCAATGGATCTGGAATGCAGATGGAATGCAGGGGGCTAATGTAATTTATAAAGGGTTTGTAGGATTTGGGAATCTTTTTTCAGACGTCCCTGGAAGCAGAAGGAATGAGAAATTGTGACTGACACATAACCTGTCTGCTGAGAGAAGAGCAGGGTATTTATGAACCAATATGTGGATACTTTTATGGGGAATGAAGAAGAAAGATTAACATAAAAACTATACAGTGTGGAGCCACAAAGGGCACAAAGTCAGTAGAAATGTCCGAAGGAAAGGCAATGCCAATTATTTGAGCACACTGTTTCCCACTTTCCTCCTCTTATGTTAATTATTTCTTTTGTGAGCTCATCTATTCAACAGAGAGTAGTTCATGGAAGTGAAAGCACATGCATGAATCTCATGCTGAAAAATGCCCCAAAGCAGGACATAATTTATTCAAACCATACCTTCAGAAAATCAAGCACTCCATGCTTATGATCAGGGCAGGTTTTCTCCTGAAATGCTCCTTCAGCCTTAGGTCTTTGAAGTGGAAGGGAGGAAAGACTGAGCCACCTTTCAGGCTACATGTGGGCACAGAGAAATGAAGCCTCACCAGACACAGCTGAAAGCGCCCAAACCTTGGCAGAAGCCCTGGCACAGGAGCAAATTCAGAGTAGGAATCTCCCAGATGGCTAGAAAAGGCACAAGGGCAAGCTGTCAAAAATTAAAGACCAATTTATCCCTCTTGGAGCCACACATTACCCAACACTGTCAGGAAAATGGACAGATGCAAACTACAGGCTCACACAAAGTGGTAGATGGCAGCCTTGGCCAAATGAGCTCTGGGGCATGACACAGCTATCTTACAAATGCAAATCTATCCCTTTTCTCCTGCACGTGACAGGGATTAAACATGCAACAAGTGTGCATTCAAATACTGTGTGCACAAACACAGCTCTTGCCCTTTGAAATGCTAGCCCTGAAAGCCTCTAGTTTCTGCTGTAATGCTTAGAGACTTGGTTTCAGAGGCACAGGAGGAGAAAGCTTAAATGTGGTCCCCAGGTGATTTCTACAGGGCAGAAAATAGCCTGCAGACTAAACAAAGCTCTTGGATTTGGGGTTTGGAGCCCACTGTTCAAAGGCTGAAGGAAAATGGCATGGTATGGCATGACTCTGGACTGTCTTGGCCTAAGACCTGCCATTTGCAGGTTGACGAAATCTCTGAATCAGAGGGAAAATGTAGCATATATACAAGATGAAACTCTAGGCTATGCATTTGGGGCCACATTAAAAGTCGGCTGAACTCAATGGAAACCTGGGTTTCAGAGACCATATGAGAGAGGTTTTGGCTTCCTCCGGGCTCAGTGCTGAGCTTCTTACTGTTTCAACACCCATGCTCTCAGGATTGTCTTGTGGGTGATACATGGTATGAAATAAAGACACTGCAATTTTTGTAATTTTATTTAATTCCTGCAGATTTATAATGACATCATGGTATTTATGATCTTGTATTTTTACAGGTGTCACAGAGTCTGAACAGTTGCTTCATTATAGTTAAATGGGATGAGATGGGGTGGAGGGGAAATGCAGGCTTTAAGCTGGGTCCTACTGGGACATGTCATGTTGTATTAGAAAAATAACTAAATACGGACCTTTTTTCAGCCACGTATCAGAGGAAAATAACAGCATGATTTCACTTTAACGGTATATGTTGGTCCCAAGATACTTTTTAATTTCAGAAGGAGATTTCCTAAATAATTGTCCAAAATGTAAATGGGAGACCTTCATAACTGGTAACCTGAAAAGCTAGTGCAGAGCTATTTCTTCTTTTTTCTCTCACTTTCTTGGCAGGCAACTTGCAGCAAAAACTCTACTGACAAACTTGCAGCAAACAGAAACACTAAAAGAGATGACCATGACCTAAAAAGTGTAGGTCTCAGCAACAGTCACAGAAGGAGAATCTCTTCTGGAAGAAAGCAAGATGAAATTTTCTCTTATATCTGCAAATGGATGACAGAAAATAAATATTTTTTCTACTCTAATTTTCTGCTGTGGGAGCAAATTGAATCATAGGGGTCATTTTACTGGCACTGTGCTTATCCCTCAAAATTGGACTTCAAATACTTTGCAACAGATTAACAAAATACATAGGCCAAAAAAAAGAAGGGGAAATACAACAATAGAGACATGTCTCCTGTTATCTAGGACACTTTCAAAAATTTTTATTTTTTGGTTAGGTACTATACAGGGATCCATAGGATGTTAGTATTACCATGATTGCTAAACATAAGCCTAAGTCATTTCAGCTGGAGTTCCTCTGATTTCCCTCTCTGAACACTGGCAAGTCGTTGTGATTTTATTTCAAACCAGACCTGTGTGTCAGAGAAGTGACTGGCCTAACTCCCAGCTCCCACGTGCCTTTGCCCTCATTTTATCTCAAACTTCATTGTAACTGTCAATATCCTCAGAAAAGCTAGAATAAAAATGCGTAAATAAAATGTTTACTTCTGGTTTTCAGGTGGTATAAGATAGTATATCTACTATAAGATACAATGAAGTATGCCCATACTTTTTCTTCCCTAACCATAGTCTCATGATCTGAGAGGAGGACACAGTTATTCTAGTTGACACTTGCCCAAATATGCTAAACTTGCCTCAAGCAATTGCCTTCTGGTAAAAAATTCTTTGAGCATTCACACAGCCCAGAGAGCGCAAACACCGTCCTGTCACCATGCCAAGCACTTGGAACAGGAGTTAGGCTGTGTGTCACATTAAGGAACATTTACAATTGCGAGAGGTTAAAGGTGGAAAGGGAGTGTGGACGATAGAGATACCTCTGGAATTTGGCTGACAGATCACAGGGAAGGCTGAGAGGTCTATAAAAAGCAAATAAAAGCTCCCAGAGTGAGAAATCTTGCAGGATGAACAATATGCTTGCCTACCTGCTGGATTTTCCCCGTGTCCTAATATATCTGAGATTGAAGTGAATAGTTTTCATTAGAGACAGAAAGCACAGGCATCTCCCCAACATTGCACTGAACAAAGAGGAATGAAACTGCTATGTCCATGAAGCCATTAATGAGGTTCTGACAACTGGGGCAAAACCTGAGTTACTGACAAGGGAATTTTCTGGCACTGTTATTACTTTTAGACAGTGTGACAAGGAGGATGCACAGCTCTTTTCTTGGCATCAGACAGCAGGACTCTCCCTCAAAAGATATTCTTCATTAATCTAATCAGCATTAGGATATGGTGGATAAACCTTGCATAACTAAAAGAACGGATAAAATCAGATGGCAGGAACCAATAATAGTTTTCTACAGTGGAAGGTGGTCATCAATGGAGCCAACAAGGGTTTCAGGTTTGGAAAAGGGAGTGAAACATCAGAATCTCCAGATTTGTCTGTTATTTAGGAGGTGGGGATAAAACCTGATTAAAAATAACTACAGAAAGGCCTCATAGAATTAAGACATAAAGTAAGAAAACAGCATATGAAATTCAGTGTAGATAACTGTATACAGCATATCAGTTTAAAAAGTTCCAGCTTATCATATACTTTGAGAGGCTCTGGTGGGACTGTTTCTCTGTGGAAGTAAGGTCTTGGTTCTCACAGAAAAAAAACCTCAACCACTGTTATATATGGGTTAAAATGATAATCTGTGTGCTTGGAATTATATAAGAAAAAAAATACCATAGTAGAAAATGTCACAACCTTTGTTCTCCCACACCTTGAATACAGTGTAGTCCCTTAAGGAAATAGAAGAAATGGAAAAGGCAAAGAGAAAAAACAACAAGAGTGGTCAAACGATTTTGCTAAAGAAACAATTAAACTAGAGTTCTTAGGGAAAAGGCTATTGAGGTTGCTGTTGTTAGTAGTTCCTAATAAGGCAACTAGTGCAATGGGAAATATATAACAAGGAAAAAGCATTCATCATTTCCTCTGTAGCAGAAATCAGGGGACATGAAATGAGATGAGTGCAGAAAACAAAACACAAAACACCTCTGAGGGTGCTTCACAAAGAGGGCATCAGGGCAGTGGGCATAATAAGTGTGTGAAGTTTCAAGAAAGAAATGCACAAATTCAGAGAAGAAAAATCTGATGGGAGGCTACTGCTTACAAAGGCCCAGGAACTACTGAATGTCTTGTCATTGGATATTAGGAAGGTGATCAAAAGAAATATGCCTCTTTCCTTAACACCTGACATCAGACACTGCTAGAGTCAGGGTGTTAGACAAGGTCAGCCTTTAGTTTGATTTTTTTTCAAAGTTTTTGGTCACCTTTCTGTTTGCAACATACTACAAACTATCCCTCTGGCACTCCAATGACATAGCTGCAAATGCTTTTCTACTCTCACCACCACATGGTGATTCAGATACCTGCTAGCATGTGAAATCTGCTCTTATACTTCAGCTTCAGTAGGGCCATTCCTCAAACCAAGTTGGCATGGGGCTAACTTCGGGTATAGCAGTCACTGACTTCTGAAGGATTTGGTTTAAAACTACATATCTGCTTAAGAATTTTTCTGAAAAAGGAAAGGAAAGAATTATTACTTTACTGAATGTGCAGACTATAACATTTATGCCTTTTAACTGCAAGAAACCATACCACCAGGCAATCAGAAATATGTATGGAAGCTAATAACTCTTCCAAGAATTTTAACCAATACTATCTCTGTTCCTGTTTCAGACTGAGTTTTTTATTTCCAATTAGCAAGTGATGGAGGTTTCTTTATAAACAACACCATATTTATTTTTTTAATTTTTATTTATTGTGGACAGACAGGTGCAGGCCAAGAATATGTCTCACTTTACATTTCTGGATAGTTCTTATTTAGTAAGAGATTGGTTGCTGAATTAGAGGAAATATTTTATCACAGGAAAAAATTTTATCCACAGTAAAACTTGGGAAAAGACAAGGGCAAATCTGGATATTAGTAGTGTGGATGAATAAAATAACCAGTCTTGCAAACAGACATGGTGATATTTCTAGACTGTTCTATTATTTGTTTTTGTCAGGATGCATTTAATTATCTTCTTTTCAATACCAGTGTTAGGCCTTTGAAGAGACGATTACTTCATGCAAAGGATCCAAAATTATGAAAAATAACTGTGAAGTAGGGAAATATACTGATGATAGATTCTGCAACTTTGAAAGCACAGTTACTCCTGTCCAGAAACTGGACTGCTTTGAGGAGCTAAAACAGAAAAGTCTGGAGTTAAAGGCAGCTTGCCCAAGGAACATATGAGATCCTCCTGTCTGTAGGTGACAAACACTTCATGGAAAGCCAAACTCTCAGATTTCTCTCCATTCATGGGATAAGATGGCTGCTCAGCCTGTCTGGAGATGACAAATGAGCCAGCCCCAAGTTTTCATCCCAGAATAAAGTTTTGAGCCAGAGGACATGGTTTAGCCTGTGAACTGCTTTTCTCTTCTTTCTTACTACAAAAAAGTAGGCCTGTCTTTGGCTTTGTGACAGTGGAGCAGAAGAGGCTGCATGCTCTTTCAGCCTCTTTTGCATCTCTGCAATCTAATTTCCCCTCATGCCCTCCTAAGAGACAGGCAAATGAAGTTATTCCAGTTTCAAAACATTTATTTGAAATCTCTAAGCAGACTGCTTAAGCTCACAGGCCAGCATACTGCTGGCAGCATGGGGTGTCTTCATTTCCAGTTCTGGGTTTTCAACACAACATCTTCTGCCAGGAGTAGAGTTCAGACAGCCTCTAGACACTTCTCTGGAGATCTAGTCAAACCTTCCCATGAATGCAAAGTGGCTGCAGGCAGCCCACATATTTGTGAGCCAGAGAAGAATGCAGGGATCAGAAATTTAATATCTCATTGTAAAAAGTGAACGCCTGGAACTTCAACTGTACTTCCATTCTGAGGACTACATTACAATAGAGTTGTCTTGTCTCTATATAACCATGACTTTTCTCAAGATTTTTCTTCAGTTTAATCAGGGTATAGCCATGTCCCCTGCAATCTTTTGAGACACATCCTTTGTTCTTTTGGTTGGAAGATCACAGCATTGTACAAGAACTCAATGAGGTTTTCTGTTCTCCAAATACAGGCCTCAGGCAGACCTTCCAAACTTTTCAATCATGGGATGACTTACCATTTCTTAACTGTGAAGATGCCTCCCTTGTCCCTGCATTTGCTGGCCATTCATCATTGCATTGTTCGAACTATAGAGCTACAGTGCTACAGAGAGCTGTGTTCTGCTTCTGGGAATCTGTAATGAATGCCAGCAGGCAGGTAAGTACCTTCTAGGACTCTCCTGGTTCAGCAGTTATTGTAGGGCAGCAGAAAACAAAAGATCCTGACACAATATGCACATCACATCTCATTTACTCTTATGCTTCATTACAAGTTACATTAGGCAAAATAGATCAACAAAAATAAGTCAACATCTACCCATACTCATTGGGAGCCCTGGGACACAGTCTATTTTCAGTTTAACTCCTCAAGTGTCTCTATCTCCCAGCTCTCTCAGTGAGATGAGTTTGGATTTTTATTTCCAGAACACCTGCCCACCTTGCACAAGCCTAGACCTGACCACCTGATTACAGAAAAGCAGGGTCCTTATGATGAGGCCATGCAGCTCCTTCAGTCAGAAAGCCAGATTGTTAGGTAACTTCTCAAGAAGCGTTCTCAAAGGCCATTGCTGAAATGAGCAGATTTGCTGAGATTTGTAAGCTTTGATTCTCTTGCCTTGTGACCCTGCCCATCTGTGGCAGGGGTATCCAGGCTTTCTGGTCTACTCTTGCTGGAAAGCACAGGACCAACACCCTTGTCATGCCTGGGGCTATGAATCTGAAATAATACTAGAGGTGCCCATAGTGACTGGTTTGGTGGTGGTTTGGTCATAAGGACTGTGATACTCCATAAGGAGTTCTCAACTGGCTCTTCTGTGTGTGTGCTCTGCAGAGCCACATGTGTCTCCCATCTCTTGTATTGGCCTTGCTAAACCAGTCATCAAGTAGCTGTCATGCTTATAGTCACTTGCATACCTATACAACACAGTGCCATCCCATGTGAAGAGTCCTGCCCCTTCCTTTTGCTCTTCAGTTTTCTCTTTCACCCTGTCTCTTCCACTGTTTCAGATCTGAGCCTTTCAGATCCAAGCCTTGTATTTGTCTTCCCATCCAACCTCCCTTCTTTGCCACTTAAAACCTGTGGCACAGTGTATTTCAAGTGGAGAGGAGTTTATGGTCTTGGGTATACAACAAGGATGTGCAAAATAATTGCAGCCTCCTCAATCAATTTCAAACATATTACGACTGGGTCTTTTCATCTGATTTTTTTCTGCAGCATTGGAAAAGCCAAAGATAGGAGCTCAGCATCTGCTGCTCCTCACTATTCTTTTTAAAAATTATTATTATTTTATTGGCTAGTGCAGTGAGAGACTGCAGAAGTGCCTGTTTGGTTTGACCAAACTTCTCAAACAAATGTTTTCCAATTGTGAGAGGATCTGACCTTTCTATAAATCAAGAACTGTTTTATGTTGTGCCCAAACACTGGAAATAACAGCACAGTTTAATGATGGTTTTCATAATTTAAAAGGCAAATTTCTAGCTGGGATGAATAGTAGTTGTATTTGTACTTGCATTGTTTATATTAAATGTAGGTCTATTGACTATTCTTAGTCCATTTGCCTTCTAACATTGTTCTGATCATCTTCGAAGTTGCAAAATGAGATGTCTCAATTGATGGGAAAAAAGTGGTTAGTAGAAGCAGAATACCAGAAACCCACTAACTCACTAACCAGTAATTATACTGACTTTGTCAGACCATAAATTGCAACTATTGCATTTCCCCATAAACATACTTCTGTACTCTGATACTGAGGGATGACATCTGGGACACATTTGAAATATCACAAAATGGGTAACATATATCATTTCTTCCAGATAGTTCAGAGAGATGAGCTAGAGTAGATGAGATAAAGGATGAAACCAAAGGTGGCTTTGGTCCTGTGTTTCCCTTACTTCCTATAGCTTTTTGGCTCTTTTGGGAGACTGTACGCCAGCAAGTTCCTCTGATTATTTCCATTGCACTCGAGTGCAAAATTAATTATGGGCAAATTTCCTTCTCTTTCTTCTAGCAAAAGAAAAGTAATGTTGAAGCTCTGCCTCTGATGATATTTACTGTGTTTACTGAGCATCAGAAGGGGATGACTGGACATTCACTTTCTGACAGTGAGATCTACTTCCAAGCATTTTCCTCTTCTTGCTTTCTCTTTTCTCAAGGCTGCCCTCTGGCCACACAATTTTTTCTAACCCTCTCTACTGAGATTGCCTCCTTACTTCCAGATATGAGCCCAAATCTCTTCTGACAATTTTGGAGCAATTGCAAAGTATTGGAATGAGATTGTTTCCTTATGACAATGAAATGAAAAAGCTACTTGCATTTATACAGATCTGAACAGCTTTTGAATTTGGGACATAGTTTTTAAAATCTTGTGCTTTAAATCCTGATTCCAGTGGTTGGGCTTGAGTTTCGAAATACAAATTGCTCATGTATTAAAAGGCAAATAAAACCAAAAGAGTAGTTCTGTGCAAATTTGTCTGTGAAAGCATTATTTGTTGGCATTATCATTTTCTCTTGCTTCTACCTATAGAGAACTTTCAGCTTTGAATTTTGCTTTGTCCTTTATATTGAGCAAGCCAAAAGTTAAAGTGCAGTTCAGATACAACCATAAAAAAGTTCACAAAGCTGGTGAAATCCAAACTTTGTAAGGTCTCCAGCCGAATACCATAAGTAGCTTTCCACATGCAGAGCCACTGGTCACAACTTTGCTTTGTAGATTTGCAAACCTGTGAGTAATCAAAATTCATTTATGGAGCGCATTGCAAAACCTGAAGCCAGATGTGTTTTGCGTCATTTAGACTTTATTGGGTACATTTAGTTGGAAAGCACATTTCTTTTTTACTCTCTTCATTGGGCAACATTTGCACAGAAAAATTCTTCAAGCAACCCACAAACTGCCTTTAAAATATTAATTTACTTTGTAGCTGAACACTTGAAAGTTACAAGTATGAGCTTATCAAGCTGTGTGCCACAGCTTTTCCATAGATACATTTAGGCATCTGCACTTGGGGTCCTCCATCCACTCACATAAGAAATCTGGTGATAACTAGATGTTCATAATAGGGTAAGCAATGAGAGAATTTACTAGGATGTTGCTTTCTTGTACTTTTTTGTCATGGAGATATTCATTTGGAAAAAAAAAAGATGGTAAAAATTTGATTTTTGTCATTTGATAGGCTTAATTATATCAGCAATGTATTTTGAAGTTCAGTTAGAAATATGCACATATATTTTTAAAAGCATAATCCCAAGCATACAGGAGCTAATGCACTTTTTATCATCCTGAATGAATTTTAAATGGACTGATATTTAGAAAAATACATTGGAACAGAAACTAAAGTCACAAACCAGTATTTTACACATTTGCAATCTGCAAAGCAGTTCTTTTTGGGCTTTTCCATACAGTAGGTAAATCCATATTTTTCAAAATTCTACTCAAACCATGGGTGATTTCACAGAAAAACTATTGTTTTATTATATGTCTGAAATTCCTGTAGCCAGGATTAATCAGAGAAAGTTCAATATCATACCTGACAGATACAGGAACACAAAACAACATTTATCAGTTATGTTAGAAGCCATTGAAGGGCATTTGTACTTAATTCGTTCGTTCTTCAGTGTTTTCTCTGAAGAACTGCCCTTCTCAGTTTAGATACAGCCCATCAACTACAGCAAGAAACAGACGCTGAATTACTTATATTATTTAAAACATTGCAGCCTATTGTCCGTAGAGAGCAGAGCTGCACACTTACATGAAGACACCTGAATCAAGGACCTGCTGTTTCCTAGGTTTCATATGCCAATAAAATCTAGGGTTTTTTTCCAAGCTTGTGATAAGCTCAGCTGCTGTACAGATCTTTGAAGGAATAAAGGGATCGTAACTGAAGCATGGTGTGAGTCTGTTTCATCCAGCACAACCAAAGTAAGAGCTTAGGTTCGGTCTCACCCTTGTGCATTGATTAATACCTTATGCCAACATATTAACCCCTTAACCATCACAGACGGAGACAATATTATAGCGGGGAAAGAAAAAAAAAACACAAAAAAAACCAAAAAACCACGAAACAAAACAAAACAAAACAAAAAAACCCCAAACAAACAAAAGTAAACAACAAAAAAACCACCAACAAAACAAAAGAAAATGCTTGACCTCCACACCCCCTCATTTCAGAAGGGAAATATTTTATACAGCAACTACTAAATATAAAGCAAGAACTACAAGAAGAGAAAATCTCTGCAGCACATGTGACCATTTTATAAAGAAACTTGTTGAGCCCAAATGGGGTGGAGTAAACGGATACATTAAAAATCCATTTCACCTGTGGAATCTACTTATGAGAGCATTAAATTAAGTGTTAGAACTTAATTTGTTGTAGAAGTTTTTAGGGAATATAGGCTATAAGAAGTCTTTTCTTAATTAAGACATTAATTTTATTAAGAAACATTTGTTAATGGCATTATTCTTTGTAAGTCAGCTGTTTAAAAAAGCTCTTCTCTCTTTGATGAGTAGCATGGAGCTAGTAATAACTTCTCAAAAGTTCAGTTTATTTGTGGGATATTATATGTGAGAGAAGTCTTCTCCTATAGACATTCTTCCTGGTTTATATCAGTCTCTTTTTCCTTATACTCTGTCTCTTGCTGACAAATTTACTTGCTACCACAAAGTGAACAGAATTTCAAAGCCAAAAAATGATTTTTGCTATTTTATATAGGATGGTATGTCTCTAAAGCATTGGTTGTTCTTTTTCTGTCTATACAAAATACACTTAAATAACTGAATTTTCTCCTGTTCGTTTATGTAGAAGGCAATGCTACAGCTAAAATGGCAATAATTTTTACTTTTTCCATTATATTGTAATTTTCAGAAGAGTATAAGGACAATGATAAATAATATATCTTGAAAATATTAATTGCACACAGTTCTTCTAATAAAACATCATACATCTTAGAAATATTCTTAGTTCTATGCAATTCCTCTAAAACTATATATAACACATCTTGACCTCACGATCAGAAGGCACCTGATGTTGTACTTGGGCACCAAGTCCACTCTTGGGGTCCCATAACATCTTCATTAACTTCTGGGGACAAAAGTGAGCATTCTCAACTGATGCCATTTAGGTTTTGTCTTTTTTTTCTTTCATATGTTCTCTGTATTTGTCACAGATATATTTGTAGCTCTGTAGCCTATTGTGTTAGTGGCTAGTTTTCCCTGCACTTTTCCATGCCCTTTCCCCAGGCAGAAATACAAAACAAACTCCAGAGCTCCAAGCCCCAGTGGGTACAAGGCTCCAGTGCTATCTTGGTTCTTCCTGGGAACCAAGGCCCAGAACAACTCTTGGAGATACATTCTCATGGACAAAGTACAACTTGTGCTCAAGGAGGGCTCCAGAGAAGGGGCTTGACCTGGGGGCGATTTCATCACCACTTGTCCTCCTAACTGGTGCTTTTTTATCAATTATGCTAAATTCCTAAAAGCCATAAAATGTGCTCACCCCTGGGGGTGGGCTTTTGTGGACATCTTTCCACAACTGCTCCTGAAGGCCTTCAAATAAACATCCTGTTTTATATTACCTCCTTAGTAAAATTACCTCGAGTTTCATTTCCAGGTTGGGCAAAAGGCAACAATTATTCTGGCACACCCAGACGGGACAGGAGAACCTGGTACCTTTCCTTTGGACCAAAAACATCCTGCAAGGAATTCTTTCCTGCCAGCAATCTCAAGAATTCCGGGCAGGGGCCTGAGGTTGAGACGCTATGGTTCCAAGATCCCGCAGGAGGTAATATAAAAGTACGTGTAGTATGTAGTTTATACCTGTGTATGTATTGTGTGTTTGTGTAAGGCCAGTAATTGTTAGCAATCCCGGGACAGCCCGCCGCGGTGGTGAGGGAATTTGCTTTTGGAGTGGTTTCTCAAAAGTCTTTTTTTTCTTTCTTTCGCCACTTTTCCAACCTGCCCCAGATAGGCTGTGGGGGAGGCGGGGCGTTCTTGTGTGCGTGAGTGTGTGCGTGTGCGTGTTTGCCACTGGCTGAGATTGTTCATTGGTGGAGAAAAGCAAATTACAATGAGAAAGTTTCTTTGGTGTTTAGCACGCGCGGGTTTTGAATTGAGCATGGGCCTGGGGACGGCTGGGGCCGGAGCGGCCGGGCAGAGCCTGGCCCGCTCCTTGGCGGGAGGAGGGGAGGGATCTCCATTTCCCACAGGATTTGTGGAGCGGCCGAGAAAAGCTTGCCCACTGCAAGGCAGGGGGGAAGTGCCCCCACCTCCTTTGTTCCATCCGTGGAAGGCCTTTTCGAAGATTTTAGGGCAGGAGCGGCTCCCGGACTCCCGGGACGGCTCCGCAAGCGGGTAGGTCACGCTCCCCGTGAGGGACAGTGGGAACCAGCCGCTCTGAGAGGGGCCGAGGTGACTCCTGCCATTGCCCTGGTCATGGCCGGGGCATAGGGCGGGTGCGCGGTCCCGGGACCAGGGCCGCCGCTGCGCAGCCACGGCCCGGCTCGTCCCCCGGCCCTGGGCCCGCCCGTGTCGGTCCGGACGGGACCGGGAGTGTGAAATCTACGGCACCGGTTTTGCTGCCGCGGAGAGCGAGGACAAAGGCGGAGTTCAGTCGCTTGAGAAAGCTGATGTCACCTTTGTAGGCAGGAGCGAATTTATCGCAGTTTCCATAGTAACGAGTGTTGTTTCGGAGAGGCCGGAGTGCCGCTGTGAGCAGGCCCGAGCGCGGGCGGTGTCCCCGGGCAGGTGTGCCGGGGCCCGGCGGCGGGCGGCGAGCGCTCTTTGTCTGCGCTGCTAGCCACCCAAAAGGGAAACACCGAGTCCAAAGAGCAAGAAGCCATTTTTCAGGCTTCCTCAAAGCAAGCTGTAAGTAAGCAGAGTCCTGTGTTAGCGAATAGCTTAGAATGGAAACTGAATCAAGGTACTGTAAAGGGCTGTTAGTGCCAGAGGGCTAAGAGAAATGAGACCTTTCTTCCAACCTTTAAAATATGAATTGGAAAAACACTGGGTGATTTATCAGTTTCTCTATTTGCCAAACTCTCCTGAAAAGAATCAATTGGAATTTTGCAAAAGGGAGAAAATCACAGATGGTTTAGAATGGTTTGCTGAATTGAATTTTAAAAATACCTTCTCCTGCATCCCGGTGAACAAGGAAGGCCAAGGACTCTTTGCTATTACATGGAAGGATCCTGAAACAGGGAAAAAGAGCCAGGTCACCAAGACAGTCCTGCCTGAGGGTTTAAGGCACAGCCCAAGTGTGTTCATAGATCAGTTGGCAAAGAAACTGGGCAACTGGAGAAGTCATCAACTGAGAATTGCTTCATCCAACCAGCAGCCAAGAATTGCTACATCCAACATTTGCATGCAACCCACTGTAAGTTTGTTCTGTGAACATCGGTGACATGTACTCTCTGCCATTTTACTGAAACAGGGTAATGTTACTCTGAAAATGTTTGCTGTCAGTCCTAGTATGTCTCTGTTCCCAACACTAACTGATAATGTATCTGCTTATGACTGTTTGCATACTGTGGAAGAAGTCTATTCCAGCAGACCAGACCTGAAGAGGATGTGCCAGACTGAGAGCTGTGTGCAGATGAGAGCAGCTTCATGCAAGATAGCAAACAGACTACAGGTTATGCAGTGACAACCACGAACCAGGTAACTAGGCAACCAGGCAAAAAGCCTTGCCATCAAATGTATCAGCACAGAGAGCTGAACTGATCACATCAATGGAAGATCTAGAACTGAGAAAAGTCGTCTGAAGGAAAGAAGACTGGCAACTATTCAAGGTAATGGAATTGAATACACCGAACAGACCCATGCACTGCTACAGAGTATTTGGGAGTGTAGAGAAACAGCTTTTATGCATTGCAAAGCTCAGCAAAAAAAAAACAACTTCTGAATTTAAAAAAAAAGTCATATGGCTGATGAAATAGTAAAAGAGGCTGCAGAAAAAGCCATCTTAATAGTGGTGCCACTAAGGAAAAAAGGATTTCCAAAAGGAAATCATGTTGTCAAGGTTTGCCCCAAAGTGCGATCAAAAGGACCATCGGTTTTGTGGCACAAAGGCTAAAATCAAGGGAAGTAAATAGACTATTGCACCAGAAACGATGCAAACATGGGCAGAAATGTTGTACTAGAAATAACAGAAGGAGATTTTCCAGGAGATTATTGGCAAATAGATTCTACTGAGTTTCCAAGCAAAGAAAGAAGCAAGTGTATACTGGTGTTGGTTGACACCTTTAGTGGATGGTCTGAGGCTTACCCCTGTTGCACTAACACAGTAAGGGAGATAGTGAAAGTTCTTCTCAATTACAAAATTCCAAAGGTTTGGGGTTCCTTTGGTGTTGGTCCCGCAGTGATAGGGGAACTTAAACAAATGTTGGGAATTGTTTGGGATCTGTAAATTCCCTACCCACCCCAGATGAGTGGTAAGGCTGACTGTGTGAGTAAAATGCTCAAAATACAGGTTAGTAAAATCTCAGAAACATCTATGACATGGGTTCGACTCTTGCCAATAGCCTTGCTTAAAATCTGCATGCAATCAAGGAAGGAAAACAACATGAGTCCTTATGAAATCTTGCATGGCAGGCCATATCAAATAGTGTATATTATGGGAGAAATTTTTATGAAGGGGAAAATTGACTTGCAGAGGTATTTAACAGTGTTTTAATTCCACTTTACAGAAGCTCCAGAAATTTATCTGGATATATCTGCCAATCTGTTTCAGCCTGGAGACTGAGTCTATGTTAAATGGAGAGACAGTAACCTTACAAGCTAAGTGGAAGGAGCCATTCCAAGTCCTGACTACCCTCATCAAAAGCAGAGGTGCTCACAGAGAGCCCTGATTTCACTGCTTCAGAGTTAGGAAGACCTCTGTTCCTGAGACAACT
>VWZS01001747.1:208589-257980 GCA_013397075.1 Rhabdornis inornatus
GGATATATCTGCCAATCTGTTTCAGCCTGGAGACTGAGTCTATGTTAAATGGAGAGACAGTAACCTTACAAGCTAAGTGGAAGGAGCCATTCCAAGTCCTGACTACCCTCATCAAAAGCAGAGGTGCTCACAGAGAGCCCTGATTTCACTGCTTCAGAGTTAGGAAGACCTCTGTTCCTGAGACAACTGGAAAACAGAGACTGATTCAAATTAAGATGATATGATTAGAGGGTTTTTTTGTGCCTCTTGTGGTAACCATGATTCAGATTTGACCCTAAAAATTTGCATGTAGATCTAGTCCAAAATGTATCGAAAAACTCTTCATATGAAGAACTTGCCAAGGTGGTATTGGATATGAGAATCTGGCCTGGTAAATTGTGCCCCTAAATAAATATCGGGCCTGTGTCCATAGGACTGTGATTCCAAATAAAATATTTACAAAACAGAATGGCTCCTAATTTCCTACTAGCCACAAAATCATTAACGCTGGTTGTGGTTCTTATGCAGGTCAGAGTGAAAGAATTTCTAAGGATTTAGTTAAAATTTGTAAGCAAACTCATTCTACACCAGGTAGCTCTCAAAGGAGCTCACTGAACCTTTAGTATCTTCAATACCTTCACGTCACGGTTACCAAACTGAGCCTGGATAAAAAAGTATTCATAGTAGTTGTAGTTCTAGTTGGCATCTGTGTAACGACCAGTGGGATGACTGATTATATAAACTGGTAGTACAGTTAAATATGCAGTAGAGTCTTAACAAGATGGAGTCCTGTTAGTCTCAAAAAAAAGGGGATAATGACTCCATTTAGGTTTTACCTTTTTTTCTTTCATATGTTCTCTGTATTTGTCACACATATATTTGTAGCTCTGTAGCCTATTGTGTTAGTGGCTAGTTTTCCCTGTACTTCTCCATGGCCTTTCCCTAAGCAGAAATACAAAACAAATTCCAGAGCTCCAAGCCCCAGTGGGTACAAGGCTCCAGTGCTATCTTGGTTCTTCCTGGGAGCCAAGGCCCAGAACAACTCTTGGAGATACATTCTCATGGACAAAATATAACTGGTGCTCAAGGAGGGCTCCAGAGAAGGGACTTGACCTGTGGGTGAATTGGTCCTCCTAACTGGTGCTTTTTTATCAATTATGCTGATTTCCTAAAACCTATAAAATGTGCTCCCCCCTGGGGGGGTGTTTTGTGAACATCTTTCCATAACTGCTCTTGAAGGCCTTCAAATAAAGATCTTCTTTTATATTACCCCCTTAGTAAAATTATCTCAAGTTTCATTTCCAGGCTGGGCAGAAGGCAACACAACCAGACATGAAGAAAGATATGTATATGTGTTAACTGATCCTCTTCATTTCGGCTGGAGTCGGGGCTTCATTATTCCTTGTATCATTTATAAGGTAGATAAAACCACAAAACAAAAAATAGTAAGATTTCTGCCAAATAATTTTTGGACTAGCACAGTGAAATGTTTTCCTGAGAGAATGCAGGTGTGTTATACTCAGTATTCTCAGAATTCAGTTTTATACTATTTCTCTTTGTCTGTAGCCAAGCTGGGACTCCCTGAGGAAAGAAGGAAGGAAAGCTCATCAGGGACTTAGTGTGGGTTATCTGGAACAAGCAGTCCTTTTGTGTTTCCTTCTTATATTGTAGTGGCCTTCCCTCTGTATGGAGAAAACCCATGATAGGTGTCCTACTGGCTGGGGTTTTTTGGAAAGGAGTGCATACTGCTTGGCTTAATATATCTCATGTCATGTACTGACTGTGCTGCAGGAGAGCCTTCTGGAAATCAGAAACAATCAGAAAGCAAAACTTGTCACTGCTTTACTCAAGAGAGAAAGAAGCAAGTTTCTAGAAGACAATCAGAAAAAAAAATTTTTTTTTTTACCTAAACCTACCCGTATACAGATAGAATCTGTCACTTTTGTTCTGTACGGATGAGCTCCCTGTTGCTTTGCAAATTTTTTCTAGCTTATACAATAAACTACAAAGGAAAACACTGTAGAGAAAGGTTAGAGCCTGGAAAACCTTGAGAGAATTTAATTGTTCTACACTCTCTCCTCCCTTCTGGACCCTTGTCCTCCTGTGTGACTGCAGGCATGAGGGGAAACTGTGTAACTCTTGCTTGGATGCGGGAGTGGAGAAGCACATGGGGGTCAGTCATTGCAAGACTGCCAGGAGACCAAGCTAAGTGCACTGAAACCTTCCTCAAAACCAATCAAAGGAGAGAAGAAATGGACTGCAGGCACAAAAAGATAATATCCCTTCAGTGATTTACTTTTTGAAAATGTTTGCTGCTGGAGTGGAGCTTTATAAAGTAGGTACCTGCTTGGCAATGTCACCCTGCTCCTGCTGTATATGCTTCATTGCTTCATTTGTGAAAAACTGACATTTGCAATGTAATTATTTTAAATTATTTGGGTTCTTTTATGTCTAAATGTGAACATTTTCAAAAGACCATTTTTCATTAAAATATATAAAGCAAATAAATGCAATATATTTTGGGCATTAGATCAGAAGACTTTAGTTCGGTCTTTTTTTCCATGTCACCTCCTAAGGGAAGTACACATTAAATTGCATAGTTTGCATGGCAGAATAAGTACAGCTTTTCATCACCAGTGGTTCTCAGAGAAAGCTTAGTTTTCTAATGGGACACACAGTCTTCTGCTGGATGGGGTTCTAAAAGCATTCTAGATGTTTCTCCATTAAATAATTGTGAACACAAGGGATGTTCTTCTGTTGCCCTTGAAAAAGCTCCCTGAATGAGCTCCTGAGGAATCTGGGCTGAAGATTGCTTTCAGATTTGTAACAGATTGGTGTGTTTCTGAAGTATTGTGCCTGCATTGTGTGTGTGTGTGTGTGCAAGCATAGATACAAAAAAATCCTCATGGTCAAACATCAGACAAATGCAATACAGTATGTGTTTTGGCTTAGATTGGCAAAGAGGAAATTAAATGCTTCAAAGGATTATTAAGACATTCTAAAAATTGAAACATTTAAACAAGAATAGGAAAAAGCACAAAGCAAGACAAGAGGATGAAAGAGAAAAAGGCATGCATGTAAAACCAAACCCAACAGATAAGTGTCCTGCTTTCAGACTTTAGTAAACTTTCAGTGATTGGCAGACTGTCTTGACTGGCTGCCAAGTATGACCATTTTAAGACATGTAAGACTTTATAACCCAAGAAACACCTCGGATGAATTATTTGGCACTTTTCTCAAGTTCCCCCTTTCTCCTTCTAGTGCTAGCCTTAATATATTTCTTATATATGGACATTTTTCTCCTACACACTCCGTAATTTTCATAGTACAGGGATTTGATTCAAAACCCACAGCTATGTTAGGAAAGAGCTAGAAGCTGCAGCTTCTGGGAAAGGGGAGTAGGAGTACTCTGCCCCCCAGGAAGAAGAAGGATCAATTTGTTTTTTCCTGGCTACTACAGAGCAATTTTTGTTTTGTTAGCAAGGAGGTAATACATCTAAACCTTCCCACCTCCTTTCTTTTAAATGCTGGTGAAGGTAATCTGGATTTCTTTAGTTCTCTAAACTATCTTCAGCTAAAATCCTCTGTCCTTAAAAGTGACTCCAAAAGTTAATCTAGAACCTCTGGAATGACACATTTTGGCAAGCATAGACAAGATTGACTATGCTTTTAATAAGCAGGAGGTAGCTGATAAGAAAATCAAGTATTTGCCCTCAAACAGGGCTAACACTTGCCAAAGTAAAACCCTGACCTGCCAGAAAATGCTCCAAAGACAAAGACTGCTGGGTCCTAAAGACTCTGAATTTTTTGTTTCTTTGTTTTTGTTTTTGTTTGGTTGGGGTTTTTAGGTTTTTTTTTGGGGGGGGGGTTTTTTTTGTTTGTTTGGTTTTTTGTTTGTTTGTTTGTTTTTGTTTATTTTTTTTGTCTTTTGGGGGTTTTTTTGTGGGGGATGGGTGGGAGGAGCAGTTGTTCAGACCTTTCTTCGTACCTGCTAGTATTCCCTTGAGGATGGTATATGATTTTAGCTTATGCTTCTGCTAAACAGCTCTCAGTACAATTTATAAGGTAGGCCTGGAGAAGCCTTAAAGTCAAATCCTGTTATGATTAACTGGAGTGACTCTTGATTTTCATCTAAACAGCCATATCTTTTGACATGAGTTCCAAACATCTTCCCAAAATATCTACATCCAGTATACTTCAGACTGTTTAGAACATTACTGCACACAGGTTCATGTTCTTAGTTTAGCATGTTTTTCATAGCTTTATACAGCTGGTTGAAATATTTTTCTTGGAAACTGGTTATTTAGGAAACATTTCTTTTATGTGGATGGTTCATTCTAAAAGTGAACCTATATGTTTGTAAACATAAAACTTTGCATATTTTTTCTGGACGACTTCATAAAAAGTAAGCCTTCAAGTTACTGATACATTGTTTATATCAACTATTATATTTGTTTTCTATTCAGTTCTTAAAATACCTTGTTTTTATGGTTTTTGCAATTTTATTTTCTCAACCTTGAAAGCAACTGGAACAGATCATGGCAGTGTACTTACAGCTACTAGCCTTTCTTGAAGGCAAATATGGCTCTAGTGCCTTCTCCTCAGATAGAAATTTCTTCACTTGCAAATAGCAAGTTGTGCTAAGGAAAAAAATGTTCCAGCCAATTACCTGAGCCATTTCTGATTTTGCACTCCTTTGCTTAAAAGACAGTGAGACTGCAACCAAACAACAAAGTTTAGACCCTGACCGCAGTCATTTTAGAAATGTAAGTTATTTGAGCAGTTGAGGTTTTTTGATCTATTTCTACAATAAAGAAGGTTGGCGGTTTTTTTATGGATTTTATAATGAATTGCTCCCTTCATCACAGTGTCTTGTGCCTAGGTGTGGTAAACGAACTCTTGAATACTGAGTTTTTCTATCACAAGTACCCCTTTTCCCACCTTTGGTCTGCATTGTGCTACCACCACAGTTCCCTGTCACTGATGTCAGCAGCAGCTGTGCCAGATGACTGGGACTATAAGGGTACATTTTTACTACATGAAGCAGATGCTCTTCTTTATTTAACATTGATTAAAAATCAATCTGTCTTCTAAGTCTTCCCATCTGCAAAACACATAGGCTCAGGAAGTGCGGCTGGGATTTTGATTAAGTACATATTTTCCTCTCCTCTTCTTTTAAAGGTATGAATGAAACATGAGGAAAATGACACCCAAACTTCCGTGGTGTGTGAAAATTTTTAAATACTCAGCCAACTTTTTTCTTTTTTTCTTTTTCAGCCATAGTAGATTATTTCTTACATCTGGGTTTCAGTAGAAACAGGAAGCTGATGAATCAAATGTCCATAGGGATTGCCCTTATGGATATTTCAAAGCTGTTGGTAAGAATGAGGTAAATCACCTAAAACCTCAACTTTCGAGGTTTGGTGAAGAATGCATTGCTGAAAAGGCTTCAGAGAACTTCAGAGGAAGTCCCCTGGCAGGGAAATGGTCATTGAAATAATCGAGTGATCTATGGTCACAGTTGCTTGAAGTCCACTCTAACTACAATTATCAGTCCTTAACCACATCCATTTTACAGAAAACATCCACCTCCCTCAGTGACTTCATTAATGGCTTGGAAAAATATTGTGGAGAGCATAATTTATCTTCCAAGGTCATCACAATTTTGAGACAATTATTCTCATCTTCCTGAAAGGGAGGAGACAGTTCTAAGAGGGAGTGCAATTTCTGCTGTGCTGTATGTGCTGATCTAGCTATTGACAGTATTTGAAGGAATTTTGCTGCATTTTCCTGGCTGAGTGCTAGCCTAGCTGAAGGATGGGAAACTGCATGAAGTAAACTGGGATTTTTCTACAGGCCCAGGGAAGACAAAACCTTAAAAACCCAGTTGCAAATGCATTTCGTATGGACAGTTCTCTTACTCCATGTGACCAGTGCTATGCATGTATGACACCATAATTAAAAGTCAATTAAAAACAGCTTTCCCAGCAGTTTACTTGACACTTGCACTGTAAAAACAGGAAATTGAATTGCATGGTGAAGAATACTCAGTACAAAAGTTAACATGAGCTAAATAATTTATGAAAAAACTGTCATGAACAGAATTGTGTTTTTTTACAGTAAAAATTTAAGACCCATAGTTAAATTCTATGCCTAAATAACAGGTAAAATAATAAGATTATGCTTAGTTTGAGTAGTTTTATCTTTGGAGACCCTAGTAAAGGATGTTTTATATGAGCTATTCCAACAAAACCAACATTCGATTGAGGAAAAAGAAGACTAGAATAATCCAGTTGTGCCATTAGAGATGATCAAAGTTTAGAGATTCATTATTTCATCCATAGGCTTGGTAAAATACACCTTGAAGACATCAAATCCCAGGTCTGATACATCAGGTTCCAGGATCAGCACATGAAAACAATGAACTGTATGGCTTCATCTTTCTTTCCCTTTCTCCAACAAATGTAGAGAAGCTGAAAGCCTGAGTAAATAAGGGTCAGACATATCAATTAATTTAGGAGGAAGCTGTTTGCAATTAAAATACGAAAAATCTGAAATGGTGGATGTTTTTGTGTTTAGTTCAAAACAGAGCAAAGGTGGAAAGCCAGCTTGATTTCTCTTTCATTTTTTAAAAATGAAAATTGTCTAACCTTTTTTAAAGGTATTTGAGCTATATCTTACTCTTTACTATTAATTGAGCTTTTTGGGTTTTTTTTCTCTCTTGTACTATGGCATAATAAATTATGGGAGAGTACTCCTTTTGTAAAACTGCAATATGATGTAAAATTATGCAGATATATTGTACAGTTCAAATAAAAGAACCAAGCATGAAATCAGTGGAGAACCTGTCCACAGACATGTTTTCCCATATGAATGCAACAGATAAAAAATGTAATAAATTCATTCATCTACACCCACTTTAAATATCCGAGCTGATCAGCAGTTTCACTGATGTGCGGCCAGACTTTGAAGTCTATCTTAGCTCTCTGGAATTCGACCAGCCACTTTCCAGACCATATAATGCATTGCAGATCTTTCCACATTATGTATTCCAGATGGCCATATTCTTTGTGCATTTTGCCTTTCTTGTTTAGGTTACTGGGGTGATTTGGGAATAAAACTTGCATGCTACAAAGTGACAACTGACATATCCTTATGCTATCATGCTGCTTAGATACTGATGATGGACTTTAATGAATGTTTATGAAGTTTGGGGTTGTTGTTTTTTCTCCCCTCCTTCAATCACTTTTATGCCCCCAGATAGTGAGAAACTGAACGTGGCAGATTCTTCACGCGTCATACGTAAGGCTTGAGTTTCAGAGGTGCAAGCACCCACAACTGTACATGAAATTTATCATAGCTGGAAAAACTTAGCATCTTTTGTAGATCAAGCCACTGGTGAATGCAAGTTTCTCCTAGGATTTCCACAATAAGAAAAGCAGCCCATAAATTGAATTATCTGAGGCCACCAAGCTTACTGTAGGGACCGGATTATCTATATCATTTCAATCTTCTGCCTAAGATTGAATTCAGTCATTCTTACAGGCATCAGCAAGATCTTATCCACTGCCACACAGAAAACAGCAGATAAGCAGCCAAGTAATATAAGGATCTTGTTCTCCTGGAAGGATCTGAGAACACTGTATACCTTGGGAGATACATCTATGCCGTTTTTCACTCAGACCTCTATATGGATATTCATCTTCCACTTCATATTGTCTGTCTTTCTACATAGACCTGGAACAAAGCCTTAGGTTTCCTAAGGCTATGTTATTCTCATCTCCCTGCCCTTTCTTTGCACTCATGCACTCTTCTCTCATTCCTTCCTTGAATCTGACAAGTCTGAAGAAGTTGGAATGCACTTGAAAAAATGTATCTCCAGAAACCAGTACTTGTTCCATGCTTTACTATACTACAGTAAATGAAAAAAAAAAAAAAAAAAGGCACAGGCCTTAAAAGAACATAGATCTGAAACCTACAAACACTTAGGTACAAGCATAGACAAAACTGCCAAATGTTGTCAAGATCAGAGGTTATTAGGAAAAAATGTTGTGGAATACCATCTAAAACATAATGCCACAGGTCTTGTTCAGTAAAGAGATGAAAATTTCATCACTCTAGACAACTTCTGTGGTTTCCATGTAATGCCTCACACAATATCTCTCTTCAAGAAAAGATATTTCTGCTATAAGAGATAGATAATTGCAATAGCTTGTTTCATATTGGTACTCAGTTAATGCCATCTGGAAATACAGATGTAGCTGGAAAAATCTGTGGGTTTTTTTTTTAAATATTTATTCTTTCTGCTACTTACTATGTCCACCAAAGCTTGTTTCAGCATTGAAGAAGTATAGTGTGCAAACTTGTCATGGGACCTGGCGTAAGAGCAGATTTGTCCGGGACACCAGAACCTATGCTGTTTTCTATTTTCCATCATTTTAACTTTTTACTTTGCAATATGCCTTTTTCTTTCAAAAATTTCATTACTGTCCCCTATCCAACAAAAAACGATGGCATTTTAACTTCAAAGTGATGAAAACTGAGCTTCCAAATTATTAGGTTCCAAATTATTAGGCACAGCAAATGTCATTTAGGTTGTAAAGAGAAAAGTAATGGAAAACAAACTTCCCCATATATGACACCACAGTGAAATCTTTGCTACCCTCTGGCCTGTGGCTATTGTCCAGCCCCAGAAAGTGCACTGTCTGATATAGGTTATTTGTGACTATAGCCTGATGCTCTTTACTGGGATGGGAGTAGCACATTACCTCCAAACATGATTTTCTGTCTCCTGCTGGAGACATTTCCCAGCACTACCTCAGATGCCTGGTGGCTGCTCTCTTGGCCTCCTGGTGTTACTGTGAGAACCAAGTGCACACTAGGGCTCCAGTTTCAAGGAAAATTCTGTGGTAAGGTGTTGGCATCAGAAAGGTTATTGGATGGCCCCCAGAAGTAATGAGAAGTAATGAGACTATTTATCCTATGGTTTTCCTGAGTGTCCAGGAACTCTCCCACACCCACTAAAAAGGCTTTTTTTTAGCTCTCCATGTGCTCCTCTGGTGCATACCAGAGGATAGACGTGCTACAAGTATTTGTAGAGGGATAGCATGGCTAGAAAGTGAAACGACAATCGAATTTCACCCCAGACGCTGTAGTTTGTGCGCAGATATTGCACAATTGTTTCCTTAGCTGTTGTATTTGCAAATAAGTTCTTCTGTATTTATTTATGTTTCTTCTATAGCTTTTTCTATTTTCACTGTATTCACAAGGAGTACTTCAAACCAGAGCAAATTAGGAACTCTCTGAATGTGGTGATAGAAAAACAAAGCCCTTCCCAGTACATTTCAGTGGTTAGTGGGGTTTTTGCCAACACCTGTGACTGACCAGCTGCTTGCAAGGAAGAAATCCATGAAGCTGAAGAGTGCTTATTCCATGTTTCTTGGCAGATCTCTGCACTCAGAATAACAAAATTCAGCCCCCAAAGACCATGTTTTGTTTTCTGTGTTTGCTTACCAAACAGGAAATAAGGCCTATTTTCATATGTGCCACAAGATAAACCATCAAATGAAAATACAACCTCCTACTTTAAAAGAGGAAATTGTTGCATAAATCTCCAAAAATCTTGCTCCCTTTTTGGGGTTAATGTTAATTTTTTAATTTAGTGCTCAAGAGATGTGGCTCTTCAGCTTTGTTCTGTTCTAAGTCACCGTATCTCAGTTTAGTTTTTTGGGAATGAAAACAATTTTTCAGTAAATTTTTGTATTCCTACAAACTGCCTCTTATCCCTACTATTGTGAGAGAAGGTATTGGGAGGTAGGTACCCAGCGTAGCTGCTGCAGTTCTTATACTGCTCATGCTCCTATTTTTAATATCATTATGTCCCCAGTGTGTTTCGACACACAATTGGAATTGGAATGGAGATCCTTACACCTGCATCTGGGTTTGTTTTTTCAGCCTAATGCAGCTGCCACTGTCCCATACACAGCTCCCAGCTAAAGTAGGGAAGTGGGTAGCATCCAGTGATTCACACAGACACAACATGTGAGCAAAAAAGAAAAAAAAACCAACAGTACAAATTATGTTAGTTTTATTTGCTTATACAAACAAATGCTTATTTTTTGCCTTACTACCATCAGAATAGCCAAGTTGAGGGTATATGCAGAGCTCCAAGTGATGAGGCACAGTGGTTGACAGAGTTACATCTCTCCCATTATACAGCTGATTGAGCCAAACCCAGTCAGCTGATTAAACCGATCCGCTCCTGCACCCTCACCTGGCCTGTGAGTGCTGTCTTTCATCCAGACAAGCCAGCAGCCCATCCACAGCCATGTGGCTGTCAAGGCTTGGCCACCCCTGTCCCCAGAGGACAGGAACTGCACCACCTCTCTCAAGCAATGTCATTCCTGCTAGGGTCTCAAACCCTCATCTTGGCAATGCCCCTGGGAAGGCAATGAAGTGTTACTCTGAAACACAACATAAAGAAAAATTTCTCTAGGTCATGTAAGAAGTTTCTGTTGCAAGCAAAGCAAATGCAAATTTCTCACATCCATCATGTCACACTGTCTCTGTAAATAATGCATTTCTTTAGTAGCTGGAGTGGCCTTCAGTGCTGAAACATCAGCTGCTTGTGGAAAAGAGTTTTATATATCGTGCTCTGAGTCAGAAAGGATTTAGTTCCCCTTCATTGTGGACATCACTTCTATGTCGTTGCACTTATTCCAAGGCAGTGTAAATTGTGATGGAAAAAACTACCCTGTTTAAATTATGTTGACCTTATTGTGTCTTACAACAATTAACCTTCAGCTGCACTTTACCTACAGTTTTCCGGCCACCTGATGCTGGGAAATCAAGGCTGGCACAGTATTAAGGGCCATTCACTAGTTAATAGGATCTGATTTCAATCCTAATTAAATGTCTTCCAAACTTTCTATGTTATTCCAGTGAAAACAGAGTAAGTTACCTGGCAAAAAAAAAGTTATTTTTATATAGTTGATATTTCATTTACTGCTTATCCTGAAAGGCATCGAGAAGAATCCATGCTAAAATGGAGAGTTTATACCTTTATTTAAAATTTGTGGCAAGGTCTTTGATTTGCTGTTGACAAAGTTTCCAGGATCCCAATAAGTACATAAAAGTAGGACTTATGACATGCACCCATTGTACAAAGTTAAGCCTTGCTCTGTTGCCTTGAAAATATTTGAAGGTCTGCTCCTCTTGAACGGTTTCCATACACAAAACCTCAGATGTTGTCCATCATTTTGAAAAATTGATTTCACAAGGCATCTCTACTAGAAACAAAATAACACCAAGACTTTGCTGTCTTTTTTTCTCAAAAACTCTATAAACTCTAAGACAAGAATTTTATGAAGGGCCTGTACATGTGTGTGTCCCTTCTCCTATGCACCTATGCCCATCTCACAGACCTTCAGCTCTCCAAACCCTTAGCCCTTTGTTTGACACTGGCAAAATAGTAGCATAATATAACTGGTATAATAGTTCAGCATCTTGTGTCTCTCTCTGGAGTACTGTAGATCCCTGGTTTTCCCCCTAGAAAGGAGGGGAGCTGCGTAGGCAGTCTGTGGATGTGGGGCTAGGGTTGAGATATAGATGTGACCTCACATGCACATCCACAGCAGATCTGTGAACCTCAGAGTCTCCTCCAGCACTGGCTGCAAATTTGTAGGTAGGTAAGAGTTTTCTTAATTCAAGTGTCCTTGCTTGAACAGTTCCATTATTACTGATAGGCTTGCTGCTGCTTATTAAAGAATAAGCTCATGTGGTCACAGTGACATATGCATGTCCTGGACTTTCAGAGGTATCCTAATGCACATGAGAAGTCCTGGTGCTCCAGACAGTGCTGTGTCTAGAAATTCCACTTTGAGATTGGAACACAGGCCTGGTATAAGGGTAGTGTGATTTGCTGTTTAAGAGCAGAAGCAATTCCATAAACATGAAGAAAGGAAGAAGGCATAGTGCTAAACATAAACCAGTTATTGCAGACTATGCTGCAGTAATCCAATCTGTTTGGAAAAAAAAGAAAAAAAGGGGTGTGTAGAGGGGGTATAAATGGGACTGACAAATGTTTACGTACCATATCTGGAATATAGGACCTCTAAAATGCATATGGAGCTAAGTGATCTGAGATCTGGTGTTACATGTGTGTCAGTCAATTCAAGAGTCAGGGATCCAGTGTAAGAAGGAAATTACTAATCAGTTCTCTACAGTCAAAGACTGTTTTCCAGTTATAAAAATCTTATTGCCAACATAAGGATGTCAATCACAACTGGGCATAGTCTGTGAGCAGCAAATTTTGAACACCACCAAATCTTTTTTCTTTCCATATCATGGTCCCACTGATACTACTCAAATTTCAAATCAATGTATGCCAAAAAATGCACATATCTTGGAAAAAGAATTCATATCTTATTTATATATTATTTTCTGAATCCTATCTCCATGATAAGTAGTGGTTGACAATTGTCAGGCATCTGGGGACAGAAAACATTAGCAAGCTTTTTTTCCCCCTATTGCAGTGAGAGGCTGAAAGGTTGTGATGGCTCTAAAACAAAAACAAAAAAACAAAAACAAAAAAAAACAAAAACAAAAACAAAAACAAGAAACAACCTCCACAAAAACAAAAACAAACAAAAAAAAAAGAAAAGTTAAGTATTTAATATCCAAGATTAAAAAATAAATTAGCTGAATTCAATGTTTTACTATCAGGAGATATGTAGAGGTACAATGACAATGATGACATTGTATTAACATTTATGATATCTTTTGGGTATGACCAAAGCTATGTCTCCATAGGAGCAGAACAACAGTTCTCCTTCAGAGATACTGCAAAGCAAGAATACTTGTCACAATTTTGGAAAGGGAAATTATTCCAGGAAAAAGGAATAATTTCCATCTATGCCACAGAAAGCTCTAGCGTCTGGTATTGATTTCTGTGTTGAAGCCTGTGTTACAGATGAAACATTTCAAAGACCCTACTAAATGCTGATAACCTGTCTACAGCTTCAGGACAGTTTTCAAGATGTTTATCCATAAGGGAAGGTACTATTTTGGAGGAGAGTTTGTGAGCCGGGACAATTTGGAGCCATTCCTCTTCTTCTTTCCCAACATCACCAAGGGGTGAGACAGACTATATCCCTGCCATCTTAGTGTTCACATATAGATTACAGATACTGCACACAAATTTCTCCTATTCTTGTTTGAAGCCTTGCTACCTGCCTTCTCACCCTCCTCTGGCAGCAATTTCCAGAAGCTCATTGTGTGCTCTGTAAATGAATACCTTTTCATCCGACTTAAGGTGATCCATGAATGTCATGGAGTGTCCTCTAGGCCTAGCAGTGTGAGATTGACTGGACAGGATCCACACATCCAAATTATTCTCTACCTTTATGGTTTTGTAGATGTCTCATATCATACCCCAGCTCTCTCCTTTCTGCACCAGAGTCACAGTCCTCCTAAGCCCTTCTGCTAAGACTACTGCTCTGCCAACCTAAGCATTTTACTTTCCTTCACATATGCTTTCCAAATATATTACACCCCTCTTGTGCTTCAGAGACTGGCTCTGAGTGCAGCATTACAAGGTCTTATTAGGTGCCAAAACGATCTCCTCTGCCATTAGGATTCTTCCTGTTGATGCCAAGTATATTTTTGGATTTTTTGGGGTAGGTGGGAGGGTTTACTGAACTAAAGTTGAGGAGGGACCAAAGTTGTATCCAGAGACTTGAGGGTTTTGGCTGCAGAGACATAGCAGAGTTCAGAAATTAGCATTAGTTCAGAAAGGGAGCAGAGAGCTGATGAGAATTATGGTTGGTATGTATGAAGACATAAATAGTCACTCATGTCAAGTGCTTGTGTATGATGAAGTAACAGCTTTGAGAGAGAAAAGAAATCAGTACCAGTTTTTGTTCTGCATCCTGGTAGCCCAAAAGCTGGTAAGTAATTGCTTTGCAGTCTCTTCTGAAGAGGAGCAGTGGCCTGGACAAAGGGCTGCTGCTCAGTAGCTGTGTTTTTCTGTGGATAGCATTTATTGGCTTCAGACTGAAATGTTTTAAGGTGAAAATTAGAAAAGAGAAATAGATGCCTTGATCTTTAAACTTGGATTTGGTTTTATTTTCCTTCATCAGTGAGACAACACATGTTTTTCAGCACATCACTCGGGTAGCTGGCCAGCTGGCTCACTTGCTTAGGGTGAGTTTTCAGTGTCTGGGAATGTCCGGATGTATGACCTGTTCGTGGCCAAAGATCAGAAACTTGGTGTTCATGCTGTGAGATCTCTCACAATCATATTTCCTGGCTCCTTGGAAGAGGCACAGTCATCGCTTCTCCATGCCTCCTAGATGGTACTGCATGAAAACAGACTATCAGAGCACCCTTGAGCTTCCATTCAAATCACTGAAGTGCACTTTTTGTAAAAGCAGGTTTTTGTTAGAAACCATGTATCCCATGTAACAGCAAAACACTTTTAGCAGAACTACTGAAATGCTGATTATGATAGTATTTCTTTCAGGAATGTCCTTTTTACTTGAATTTCTTTGTAAGTCCTAAGAAGTCAGTGGGATTCAGTTACAATTTGCTATGGACCTAATGGTGATTGGTAAATCTTGTGGTTACATGAAGCACAACTCATATTCTCATTTATCATTCACATATTTTTTAAATCTATTTCTCATCAAAACCCCTCCATTACAGGTGCACTTTGGGAAAGGGAGCTAATAATCTGACATGATTCATGTAGTGAAGACCTGACACCTCCAGCCATTCTTTTCAAGTGCTGTTGGCACTGATTAATATTTTCCACCTTTACTTTAAGTAATTTCCCAGTTTTCCATAGACAACAAAAACATTTCAATGACACCCACAGCTCCAAACCACTACTTAGCACATAATGAACCAATTTAAACCAAGTCAATTTGATTCCAGTTTTCTGCCATGTGAAACAGATGCTTTTTGCCAGAGCCAAAAGCCGTACATAAAGAACAGTAGCATATGAGCACATTTCTAACTCTAGGTGTAAATCAAGCCTACTTAGTACTATATTTCAGACAACATTTAGAATAAAGTAAGAAAATGTATGAAATTACAGGCTTCGCCACTCTGTGTTTGCCATTTCATTCCAGATCGCTTCCCAGATGTAAAATTTTGGTCTTTTGTAACATTTAGTTCACTTGTTTGTCTTGGTGACAAAAAAAAAAAAGATTCAGTGGCTGTTTATTTTGTTTGTAGTAGAAGTAGTGGTTTTGTACTAAAATATTTGTTACAATCTGATGAAACTCTCAATGTCCACAAGACTGTTGAAATTCAACCTTTAACATAAACTACTGAGTAAGAATAGCACCATTTTTTTTACCCCAGTGCATCTTCCTCTGAAGCATCTTAAACTAAGTGCATCTTAAACTGAGGCAATAATGACTGCAGCACATAAGACAACCTGTCTTTTTCTCCAGGACCTACAAAAGCTGTAAATCCCCCATCAATATATACATTAATGTATTTGCATTTCAAGCTTTTGTATACTTTTTATCACCACACGGCATCAAAGGCAGGGTTAAGATCTCCTAACAAAGTCAGAATACACAGTAGTATCTCTCTAATACTGCCACGTGTGGCTAACAATAGGACTGTAATAACAAGGTCCTAATTTAAAAGTCAAGACTCCATGTCGTTAAGTCATGGATTACACAGAACACTCTCTAACACAACCGTGTGGCTTAGCAAAAAGCAAGTGCTAGCTTAGGAGAACATTTGACACTTTCAAGTCGCTGATGACGGACAAGGTGCTCTCTTGCTGTGCTTTTGGGAGGGAGATATATATATATATATCTTCTGCTACTTGGGAAGATAGGGTGGTATCCTAACAAAACCTTTGCTAAAAGAAAAGTATTTTGGTTCCCAGGAGGGAAAAGGAGATAATTGGCTGCTGGGCACATTTTGTCTAAGCAAATACAGCAGAAGAGTCTGTCAGCAGTTTGAGGATAGTTGAGATGTGATTGCCTGAAGTGAAGAGATAGTGGAATTTTCTATGTAGTGCTTTTGTATTTTTTATTAATCCATTGGCAGGTCCACTTGCTTTTATGGTCCAGTTGTTATCTTTAAGCTGTTAATGAATGCAGTCTGTAAGTGAATTCAGAGCCAAAATAGTAGGTAAAGCCACACAAAGCAAAAGCCTGAGATGAGGAGCTGAGCACACCTGTCATGTTGAAAGGTCATTTAGACTAAGGAAACGAATAAAGAATCTTACTAGGAAAAAAATACAGCATCTTTAAATATAGTCATATCTAGAATGATCTACAATAATCCTGTGTGGATACAGTGTGAACTGTGACACCGTGATGGGCAGAAATGCAGGAAGTCACACATTCACAGATAACAACCTAACGTACATCAGTGACCCTGACACATATGTACCCAGTAAGTAAGGAACTTCTAGAGCACAGTATGAGCAGTACTGTAGAGACAACATTCACAACAGATGTGTTTCAGGAGTTTTGTTACAGAATACCTCTGATCTGGTTTGTGCTAAATGTCCATTAGCAATGGGAATACATTCAATGTGCTGCTAAGTGATGTTTTCTGGTTTAGTTTAACCATAAGGGAATGTATTTTTTGTGCCCTGAGACCAGCCAGTGATCTGAAACTCCATGTACTGGAGTGATTGGGAAACTTCCTTAAAGGCACTCTCTTAACTAAACCACAAAACTGATGTTACCTAGTGGAACTAGAGCAGCAGCTCCTTCTGTGGGCCAGTTGTTCATGCTGCTGTAAAGAGAACTAATGAGAATAATGAGAGCTGATGAGCTGCACATCATTTCAGGAGACTGATGATCTCCTCACTGTTTTGGTTCCATGAAAATGTAATTCTAGTGACTGTGACTGTCAAACCCAGAAATCATTCATCAGCATATGCTTAGTATGTAATGCATATGTTAAATAAAAATAAATGCTATTTAACATGAATTTCATATACTCTGATGCAAATTGTTTCTCAAAACAACTTTATACCTGTATGGAAGTCCAGGTCAGAGAGTATCAGGTGATTCAAGAAGAGAAATCAGACATATTTGTTATTTGTGGAACAGATACACTACAGATTCACTACAGTTACCACTACCTGTGCTAGACTTCAAACTCTTCAAAGACTGAAAACCATATGGTGCATTGGAAATGCAGGAAAGGGTGAGGTGGAGCCATGGGCATGGCTGGGTACCTATGGCTAGTCTGCATGTGGCTGAACTGTCCACTGGATGCAACTCTTTCCACCTCTGTCACCAGCAGAAGACACAACAAATGTTTAGTTGTAGTTCGAGCCGGACTAGCCAAGTAGGTATTGCACACTCCTCAGCACATTGGGGGAGATTGCCGAAAACCAGGATGTTTTGGGCTTTTTTCAATGTTACAAATGAAAAAATGAAGGTAATTATTTCTTTGCTTTTTAAAAGATATGGAATTTGTATGTAATTGCAAGAAGTACCTGGAGGGCTTCCCGTGGTTGTTTATGTTTTGTTTTGTTTTTTTCTTTCTTCAAAAGTCTTTCAGCACAGCACCCTTGCTACAATACTTCCCTGAGGGATGAGCCTTGCAATCCTGGCTCTGGCAAGGGTCCCACAGGCTCTAAAAAGTGCTCAACTTGAGTCTGTGTTACTGGCTGGGCCCTTGGTGGATAATTAATTTGGATAAGGGGAGTATACTGTATCTAATGGTCTTTTTGCTGGAAAAAAGAATGTTCCTCTTTCTTGAAACTGTTCCATCTGCATTAAATGCACCTGAGAGACTGTTTGTGTGTCAAATATTTCACCTGATGTTCTTTAAATTATTACAAATGATAATACATGTTATTTTGATATTTTATGTTACTAACAAGTATGAAAACTCATAAGAAAATGCTTCATTTCATGAAAAGAATTTTGTTTCTGATTCTACTGATCTAATTTTTCATTTTGCTTAAGTCAAACAAAAATCTTTTTAAAACATGAATATAATTCACTTAAAAAGGAATCCCCTCCTTTACTTTACATTTGTAGTCCTTAGACTGACCAACATCAGTAAGAGTCTTTTAAAACCTGCAGGTGAGAATTACTTCATTCCGAGTTCCACCTATTTCCCAAATATCTGACAGCTGATGATGGATTTGTCACCATTAGCAGATGATAGGGCACAAGAATTTTAGCAACTGGTCCTATAAATTACAGGATTACAGACTCATTTAAATTAGGAAAGACCTCTAAGATCACTTAGTCCAAGAAACAAAGAAGTAGTGCATCAAACGATCTGAGGATTCATGACTTCTGCAGGTGATTTCTCCACTGAAAATTAATTTATTTATTTTTCAGTATTTCATATGTTCCAGAAGAGAAAGCTTTTTACTGGAATATATAATGTAACACTGTATCTTATCTAATGTTAATGGGTCTTAAGCCAGAAAATTCAAAAGTTTCTTTTATTTTTTAACCTGAAAGGTGCCTCCCCACAAAAGGCCACTGAAATAATCTGTTGTCAATACCTAATAACATATAGCTCTGGCGCCCTGTCAAACGGGAATAGTCTTAGACACAAACTAGAAGTTTAGTTAACTGGTCTATCAGGACAGGTATCGGGAAAGAAGGCTGTAACTGCTGAGTACCTCCTTCTGTGGCTCCATCTCGCAGGGGACATTTGCCCCAGGGCAGGCTGTTCTGTCTGACACAGGCTGCTGCAGAACCAGCAGAAGTGACGGGTGAGATGCAGTGAGGCACTTTGAGATCTTACAATGGGACACAGCCTGCTGCAGTTTTTCTTTTGTTGCTCAAACCTAACCACTTGACTGGGAAAGTTTTGACGCAATCTTTCATTTCAAAGATCAGGACTTTTGTCGTATCTCATTGAAAAATATGACCACAAAAATAGCATAGCATTGCTTCAGCATACACTAGGGCTCAATTTTTTTGATCTTACTAGTTTGATATTTTGCTAAGCAATGGAAAAACACTCAATATTGTTTACCAGTGATTTCAGATAATGAACTATACACACCCATTTTTCTTTCTGGAGTCCAGAAAGAAGGAGCTAAATAAATATGTTGACTGATAATATGGGGTTAGATGTTCTGTTTCCAAGAGAATGAAACAGTCTTGAACATTTTATGGTAGATTTTTAGGAGTCTGCAACTGCACCAAAAATGACAAAGGCAGCAGACATGGAGGATAAGAAACTCTAGATATCAGAGGTCATGAACACAGATAAATAAAATGCCAGTTAAACATCTTGAAAAGCCAAGATGAAATTCCAAGAATATAACTCTGACATTGAAGTATTTCCTCCTTGAAATAATGGGACATCTTTGCTTCTAACTACATACAAATGCAGGACTGCAATCTATAAAAAATATTATATGTCAGAGCTAGCATTACATAAATCACAACCATCTCACTTCAGTCAGTTTTAAACCGCAAAAAAAATCCCTAAGTCTATTTTGAAATATAATACCTTGAACTGAGCCAAGCTTATTGCTAATGCATTTATTAATAATCCTGTCTCCCTGCATATTTGGGAACATTCAGAGCCTCAGTGTTCCAGCTGGGTTGCTTCACGTCGACTAGAAATATGTCAGATTGTATAGTCTGTGATTGGATACAAACCTTTCACATGCATGTTTTCATTTGAACCCAGATAAGGATCACCCTTTTACAAAAACAAAATGGGTGTGATTAGGTACTATATATTTCTAATTGCTCACCTTGGCTTAGCATTCACTGGAAGCAACTGAAGTGTCACATTAATTTTTGCAGCTGCCTTTGCAGCCTTCTACCTATTCAGTGTGTATCTTTTAGGTGCACTTTTGAATGTCCAGAAACAGGAAAAAAAAGAAAAAAAGAAGCTGTCAGGACAAACTCAGAAAACTTTTGTACTTTCCAAGTCAGAGGTGCCACAGTTTAAATAGGCATGTGATACTGAAGTCAGAAATATTTTCTCCCTTACAGGAAAGCTATACACACAAATGTCAAGTACGTGCTAATTCTCCTGTGACTCAGATCAGAGTGGCTCTCCTCTGTCTGCTTTAGCCTGACAGCATTTGCCCGTTCAGGTTCCTAATGAGCCCCTTTATTCAGGGTGGGTGTGTGACACTTGCAGAATGTGGCATATTATTTTAGATTGAGGACAGATGTGCACACACCTTTCAAGAGGCCTTATCCTCCTCACTTCGGTCTGGATACATTTCCTTGCATCTTTGTCTCTATTCTCCTAGTTTTATTTCTATGCTAAAAATCTGCTACACTTCTTAGCAAATACCCTCTGCTCACCCTTACGTTTTGGGCTTAGACTGTGACTCTGGATGCATCAGGAAAATCATCATTGTTCCTTTCTGGTGTCAGCAGAATAAGCAGAAACAAGAGAAAATTAAGGAAGATTAAAGTATAGGATCTTATTTTCTTTTATTTGCTGGTGTACCTCTGGGACAAAATCATCAGAGATGGACAGGAATTATGTACCACACCAAGGGTTCTCATACCCTTTCTTGGGCAGGAGCAAAGACATGAGTAGAAAGCCTAGTTCAGACGACCCTCTGGGGATGGTGAAGCCATACACTACAGCACTTGCGGTTGTACTTGCTTCTCTGGCTGCCCAGCCCATCTGGGGAAATCCCTTGCCGGCAGAATTGGATATGAGAATTTGCTGGCTTTGCTCAGTCTTACAGCAGTGCTGTGCCCCCCGGGTGCCCACAGAGTAGTCTTAGGCACTGCTGGGTCATGTAGCTCTGCATCTGAAGGGGTCTTCATCATTAGTCTTTGTCCATGAGAGGAAGACATTGCTTCAGTCTGTGCCAGTTAAGCCAGACCTGTGCTGAAGGCATCGTCCCTCTTCCCCCATTTTGTAACCAATATTTTGTGAGCATCGGCAGCTATGAATCAATGTGATGTGCCATGCTCAAACAAAATACAAACTTAGAAACCAGCCTAATTCAGGTAAGAGCTCCCTGCAATGCTGTAGGATACACAGCTCTTCTATGACCTCTTCTTTATTTTAATGCTACATAGCTCTAAAACTTTCCTTTGTCTGAACTGAGCTTATTTGCAGGTCCAGTCCTGGATTCCATCCCAGTTTTGTTTAGCAGCCAAAACTCTTAGTTCTGTTGAGGGCTGTTCTTTTTCAGAGAGGACAATATGTTGGACCTTACTGCTTTTACTCCAGTTACAAAAGGCTCTCTCAGATCTTTGCTCATGCAACTGTTCTGACACAGGGAATTTTTACTTTTAAACCTTTAGAAAAAACATTCAGCTAATCTTCTGGGCTCTGGTTCAGGAAAGAAACTTCCTAATGTTAAACATGTGCATTGGAATTGTCATTTAAAGCAAGGGATCTGAAATGTATGTTTCTACTAAAGACTGCAATTAAATGTTGACCCAGATAGGAGTGCATTGGGCATTAATGAGAATGTCCAGGGACAAACAATAGGTACTTTTAAGATTTGCATTAGCTTTACATCACCTACCATTTGCAGCAACTTATGTCCGAACACAAGCACACACATAGAGTAGAAGTTAAGTAGTGCTTATACATGAAGGAAAGCAATGTTGTCTGCAAGGTAGCCAAAGGTGTGGCTGCACCTTGCTGGTTACAGAGATTAATAGATTTTGGGCCTTAGTTCTTTAAGAACTTTAGCGTTCTTTTGGGAGACCTAAATCCTTTCAACATTCACTGCATTTAAGAGCATTCAGTGCTTTGCAGGATTAGTTCCAGCTACACCATTTTGGAAAATCTCTTTGTTACTTGGTGGTTATATGTGAAGTTTGTAGCATCATTTTTCTACTATTTTTATTCATGCATAGGGCACAGCCACCTCAACCACATTCATATGTCTACAAATGAGATGAAAACACATATTCTGGAGTTAAGAAAACTCAACAATTATGTCTTTTTCATATGTCCTGCTTTGAAGACAGAGCTTTAGAACACATTTTTGGGCTGTGTCTGAAAACAAGTGATGAGGGCAGTGTTTGCTGTGTACCACCTGTAGCAGTGGGTGCATATGTTAGAGAGTTGGAGGGGTCAAGTCACTAGCTGGTGTCACCTTTCTCAAAGATAGGAGAGGTTTCCCGAATCCTTTAACGGGAGACATTTGTCACATGATATCTCCAACGGTCTTCCAAGTGTCAGCTGTAACATAACACTTTTCAACTAAGACAATAAATTGGCTTGAATCTGGCACGAAAAAGACACCTGGCTCTGTACCAGGTCTGATAAGCAATAAACGAAACATAACCAAAAGGGAGAAAGAAAAAATAAAAAATTTGACGTCAGAAAATCTACAAATTCCGCGTCTCTGCGCCTGCCCCCTTCCCTATTAAGGGCTTTTTTTCCCCGTTTTCTTATGAGGTGTGCTGATGGAAACCGTGGGTACGAAGCTCTGATAATTGTTCTGGATTCCTGAGCCCTCCGTCCTTCAGCGGGGCCAATAATGAAGACAGAGGGGAGAGAGAGGCCGGGATGTGCCTGCCTGCCTGGAATGCAGCCGGAGCTGAAAGCTGACACCAGCTCGCTGGAAAAGGACTTGCGAGCAAAGGCTGTCTCCAAGACAACAGAGTATTTTCCCTGTGATGCATTTACATAGTGGGGTTAAAGTTCTGTGAAAGCAACAGCTGTTGTAAAAACATTGTATTAAATATGCTTAGAACTGTAAAACGCGTGCTCCTCATGTTGCACTTTGCTAGAGAGAAATGTAGAAACCTGTGGTATGTCTGAGGGAGAGTTTCTGCTCTCTCAGAGGCTGTTTTATAAATGTCATGCTCCATTTTCAACCTTTTCCTGCTGAGATAGCTTCTTCAGACCATTTTTCTCTAAAGTTGACTTTCACGTTAGAAGCTAATGACCAAAGCATGACTGGGTCTACTCCTTGCTTCTACCCCTTTAAACGATGCCTTTTGCTTGAAAACTTCCACTATTATATGTGTGCTCTTGTGTTTGGACATAAGCTGCTGCAAATGAAGCTTGCTTATCTTCGTGCCACCCATATATGTGGCCCAGCTATCATTTGCAGCTCAGACTCATCAACACTAATATTTTTCCATTACTAGAGAGCAATCTCCTGCAACGCTCTCCTGTTACTGACTTTGCTAAACTCTGGGGAGGAACTTTCCGCGTGTAAAATGGATAAAATATTACCAGCTTCAAAAATGAGAGGCTGGCAAAACAACGGACTGCTTCAGAGCTATTCTCATTTTGCAATTCTTAGAGGCTCTTCAAACAGTTACACAGCAGGGCTGTGGGATGTCAGTTCCTGTCTTTAAATCCCTGCTGTACTTACAGAAAGTTAGATTTAGGAGATTGATATACTATGGCCTGGGTTTATTTATGATTTTCTGTTTCTGTTTTACTGCATTGGGTCCTCCACCCTGGATTCTGTCTTTTCACTAGAGATTTAGTTTCTTTTTTTTTCTGATGAAAAACGGGTTCGTTTTGCTTCTTTTCCAGAGGTACTCAAAATAAATAACATGTGAATATTTTGTGACTTTTCAAGCCTACTGAGTCTGAGCCCATCCAGGTAATGTGAACCTGCCCATCCCTAGTAATAATACTAATAGGAAATTACTCTTCCACCCAAATCAAGTTTCAACATCTGCAGATAGCTTGTCCTAATGCACTTGGCAATGACGCCAAGAAAAGCTTCTCCGTCCTTCACCTAGCAGCTGCTGTCATCACAACAGTCCAGCTGCAACTGAGGTGGCTAAACAGTTCTGCAAAGCTGTTTGAGTGTTTTTCAGGAATCCCAGGAAAAAGAGCATGAGAGGAAGGTGTTTGCATATGTGGACTCATACGTATGCCAAAGAGGAGAGCAGGAAAATATTGGAATCCCACTCTTCCCCACCTCTTAAAACATATTCAATGAATTAAAATAATAAATGTGAAGATTAATTTTGACCAGATGAATGTATGTGTGGGAAAAGCTTGATTTTAAATATGTTGTGTTTTGGAAAAGAACATTCAAACATATGCCTGAGCACATACATAGGAATCAGAGAGAGATCTAAATATCTGGGCTTGATTTACTTCCATGTGCTTGAAGGTACAAACGTCACATATATGCTACATCTGTTGGAACCCAGCAAAACAGGAGTTAGGGGGTTTTACTGCTGCCAGAGTCCATGTATATAGGATTATACGGTCATCCCACTTCATGCTAGAGACTGCATCTTCATGTGTTGTTGAATTTTTGTCTGAAAACACAGGACTCATTCAACTTCAGTAGGAAAAGCATGCCTAAGCTGCTGCAAGTTTTGAGAATCTCAGCCTAAATAATTTTAACTGATCAGAAGTAAAAAAGTTGTCTTACTCGAGACACAGTCAAAATGACTGATTTCAGCTGAGGGTTTGAATGTTCAGCACTCATTAAATGTGGCTTCTATAGGGGCAAACCCCCTGAGTTATTCAAGAAAATCCTCTCAATTATGGAAACTAAACATCCTCGTGAGGAAGGCAGGCTTACAAAATGCTCTTTCAGGAATTCAGCTAGAGGAATCAGGTGGGTTGAATATCTGATCAGCACCAGCTGGTGTGTGGGAGCAATCTCTTTGAAGCAGCACAAATGACAGCCCCTTATCCACTTTGATTTGTGATCATTCCAGATTTTCAAAATGTCTTCCCAATCACCTCTTCTTGATTCCTCTGTCCAATGAAATGTGTGGCCATCAGGGAAACATCTTCAAGTTTACTAACCAGAAGGCACTGCAATGCCCTCCTTACCAGAACACTGTAACCAGCGAAGATCATTTTATTTAGTTGAGATCCTTCCAAACATCAGGTTTTTTTCAACTTTCTTTTTTAATATTTTCTGACAACCCCAGAGGGTGAGGGTCAGATCTTCAAACAGAGCCTGTATCTCAATATGCAGGATGGAAGAGGAAGAGATTCCGTCTCCAGGAGGAGGCAGAGAATAGAAAGCACTTATAATTAAGGGGTTGAAATAACTCCTGTGCCTAAAGCTCTCACTTCTGGGCTGAGCTGTTAGCAATATCATCATAAAATTGTTCTTCAGATGAAGGGTATGATTTTTGTTGGCTTTGCTTCTGGTCTTTGCAGAAGTCACCGGGAGAGTCACCATTGGCTGACAACACATAGCAATAAGTGTAGTTTAAATCTTCGCATCATCTATCTATCTGTGTCTATCAGTCAAGGGAGTAAGAGATACAAGTTTTGAAAAATACAGCTATTGAGACAATATATGCATTTAATTCAAAGGGAAGATTTTAAACAAGTGTATCTATAAAAATAAGTGCCTGATTCCTAACAAAGCTAAAGGCTTAATTCCATGATGAACCCATTATCCCACTCTTGACCAGTATACAATTCTTGGTTTTATATCAGAAAAAGGACATTGTACTTTTCTTAAGCCTCAACCTATATGAAATCCTATTGTTACGCATTCGCCACAACAATAGCCCTTTGGAGCACTCAAAATGCCTGGCTGTCAATTAGGTTACTATAAGGAAGGAACAGGACATTGTTTACATCACAATGCAGCATCAATGAAGGTATATACATTAGCCAGATGAATGCATTCTGCCGTGTTGCAGTAAGCCCAGTGCAATCAACACTGACAATGAATATCAAGCAGGTCTCTTGCAATGCACTGTGCAGGTATCAGACTGTGCACTGTATCTGGGTGCCCAGTATTACTCAATACGTGGTGTGCTCCACAGATTGATAGTGTTTTGGAGGACTTTGCTGCAGGGGAAAGCTATAGATGGGAGGAGGGGCTCAAAGATACCTAACAGCCTGGCACTGACCCATTGAAAATAAGGAAGCAGTTTCATACAGCCTCACCATTTGCCTTTGTTATTAGGAAATAAATCAGCCTTTGTTTTTTCTGGACAAAGTGAAGGAATGTCATTATGACTTATAAATTGTGCAGTTACAAAACAATCAGAAAATCTTCCCATTTAAATCTGAATAACTTTAATTGTTGGGAATTTAAACTTTAGTCTATTGAGTGAAACAAATGCTTAAATAGAGCTCTTCATTGAAATTCTGTGTTTGAGCTAAAACCTGCATTAAAAAACCAAAACAACAAACCAACAACTGTGAGGCTGGTAAAAGACTGAACAAATCTTACAGTTGCACCATTTAATGCCTTTTGACTGAAGATGAGATGAAACCACAGTTGACAAAGTGGCAAATTAGTGTGGTTGGTAGTGCTTTATTTACGCTATTCCAAATGTATTCAGAGAGTTATTTCCATCTCATGTCACTATACAGTTTCCTTGTCTGTCTGGAGTCTCAGTCCTGAACCTAGCAGTGCACTGGTAGTTAACACTGGAAGACAAAGACACTGAAGTCAAACATATGCAGACTTCCTTGCTTTCTCAGGGAATAGCAGCAAACATACAATGCTTGCTCCCAAGTTATCAAAGTTTGCCCACAGAATTAGTTATGTCATTGAGGTAAACCTCTCTGACCTGATTTCAGCTAGGTCAAGCAAAGTCTAGCTGAAGGAATAGTAAACTTTTGGAGAAACAGGATAGAAGTGTTGTACTGACTTTGTGTATGGCTAAAAGCAAATGCTGTGCTTAAAAAATGCCCCTGTCACTAGGCAGAGGAGCTGGCACCATTGATCTGGCAGCTGAAGGTGCAGGCTTAGAAATTATCTGTGAATAACCTCAGCACTCTGATAGTTATGATTTTATTGGCGTTTTCATGGTGTAAGAACCTTGCCACTGCTAGAATTTTGTTTTTCCAGCCTTTATCTCTGGCTAGGCTCCACCCCTCATGGATTTTCACACTGTCCCTTCTCAGAGATGACCTCTCTTCCACCTCTGACCTCTTTCAGAGTTTTCACCCTTGCTTTAACAATTGATTTATGATGTGCCTGTGAAAGGGTCAAGCCTACTTTTACGGTTTGCTTAAAATATTTCTTTTTTGGGTAGATACAGAAGTGGTGCTTAATAAGTGCTAAGTAAATAAACTAAAGATTGGAGACAGCTTCCCTTTTCTGCTAACTACTAGATGTCTCTAAAACTCTTTGTAACAAGTGTTTACCAAGTCTTCAAACAAATTAACTGATAACTGTAATAATTTTGTGCCTAATGAAATGTGTCAAGGGTTTAGGATTTCCAAAAAGACTAATTTCAAATTAAGTTGTCTCACAGTTCAGTGAAAAGGCAATGCTAAAGATAATTCAAGGACTTGTATATGTAGTGGACAGGAAGTCTATTTTTCTTTTAGTTTGACAGATTGATCTTCCACAGAAAAAAAAAGAAAAAAAGGCAAAAAGGCTACTAGGCACAAACTTTCATTGCCTCCAGCCTGTGCCAAAACTCCTTTTAACCTCACTTCAGGTGGCGTTAGAACTGCAGGATCAATCAATCACCTCAAAGGCAGATTTTCTTCTTCTGTTTCACTTATCCATTATTGTTTACATGCACCCTAATTTATCCTGCAAATTCAGATGTGGTTTTTTATATGGTCCTCATCATTCAATGTATCTAAAAATCAAAACTGCATATATTTAGATTTTTAAAAATCAATCAGATACTTGTGGCAGCATTTATGAAACTGTAAGTACTGACTAGATGACAATGCTTATCCATATTGCCACAGATCACATCACATATGAAGCCATTTGAAAATATGAAGAGGGTGTTTTGAGGCTCTCTGTTTCAAGTTGAAGTGTGCATCAATGTGTGTATTCTCTATAAACTTTGCACGTGTGTGTCTCTCTAAGCTAACTGGTATCAGGTGACATTTTTAGACATGCCACAAAAGACATTCTCTTGTTTTTTTAAATTTACTGATTGTTTTTGCCTAGCCATTAAAAAATTTGATTTACTATCCTGACAATTTTACTAGGGAAAGAGACTGAGGTTTATTGCTGAACGTCTTTCATTTTCACATTTCCTTGAAATGCTACCAAAGTGGAAAAAACTACCAAGTTAACACCTAGCATTCTATTTGGTTTGAATAGAAAAGCTCAGACAGGCCAAATGTAGACGACATATCTCCCAGTGTAATTAGAAAAAAATACTAAATTGTTACAGTGCTTCTGTGGTTTAAAGAACAGCCTTATGCCAGGAGCTGGAAGGGAGAGACAACAGGTGAACAGCTCCAGGCGTCACTCAGCCTTGTTGGCAGCATGCTCACTGCTAACCACTGATCCAGAAAGAAAATGCCCATTTCAGTCTGTTTCATGCTTGCCCTCTTGCCAAAGCCAGAAAAGAACGGGATGTAGCTTTATTTCCATCCAGCCTATCTAGGAAGAGAACAGAAGGATCAGACAGAGCAGAACAGAGGGTTTGAAAGAATCATCTCCCAAACACAAAGACTGCTGTTAGGACTGGACACTGTCTGCCTTGTCACCATCTACCTGTGTAATCACCAGGCACAACGAAGTCTATTCATTAAGGGCCACGCTTAGGGCTCCTTTGGCATGCTTAACACTTCCGTAGACATACAAGGATCTTCAGAGTGTTCAAAGGATAAAAGAGTGGACACTATTTATAGTTTGCTGATGTTGGGAGGGTGGCTGTAATCCTAAATTCCTTTCTCAGCCCATGCTCAGTCTAGAGCTGAATGAATAGCAAAAATAAATAAATAATAACGATGAAAAAATGACCAAATGAAAGCACTGCCTTTGTCCTAAACGTGGAGTGGTGCCACTTGTTACATAGTGGTGTTCAGAAAATGGCTTTTGATCTTGAAAGCTTTCTGATTGTTTTAGTCCTTTTACATTAATCACCCCTTAATTTCATTTATAGGATGCGAATTACTCTTACTCCTCTTGCTCAGACCATTTAAACTAGCAGATCAGTGAGCTGATAGGCCATCAAGTAAAAGAGCTGGGAAAAAAATTTAAAAAAAAAGAAAAGCTGAAAATACTTACAAATCTTGACTACACTTGACAAAAACCAGAAGTGGCCTGTGATCTATCCATTAGCTGAAAAGCTGGTATAGATCAGTGTCACTGCATTGAAGACAATGGTGGTTTGTCAGCTGAGAAGCTGGCCAAGCAGACAGAAAGAAAATGGTCTTTTCCTGGCAAAGAGTTAAACCCGCTCACTTACTCCTTTCTGAAAATTTCTTTCCATTGCCTTCCATGGGATGCTTTGACTTGGGAATATTTTGAGTGCTGGTGAATAAACACTATAGATACTTTCCTGTGTAACTATGTCAATAATATAGTGACAGTATTGCAGGCTAACTGCACAGGTTTAATTTTGTCATTGCTCCTCTTTCTATGTTATGGCTGCTTTTCAACAGTGCTTTTAAACAGAGAAATTAAAAGCATATTTATTATTGTAACATATATATTATAAAGATTACAAACCCCATACTCCAAAATCCAGGGATAAAGCCTTGTCGAAAGGTTGTCCCCTCCATGCCTAGCAGGAGCAGTGGCTCTTTTGTCATCCGTCCGAACTGGGGCTTGCCTCTTTTGAACTCAACTAAAATCTCTCCTGGCTATTAATTGTGTGGAACCTGGTGCCTAACGTGAGAACCAATGTGTGCACAGACCAGCAACATCAACAGCAGCCTCCTAGTCTCTACATCGTATGAATTTGTGATTGTCTAAAAGCTGGCTTGATCAAATCTGTTAGGTATCCTGAACTGGACAATAAGGAACAAAAGAAAGAAGAGGATTATGACCAAAACAAAGTGGCAATCATAGATATCAATGCTGTAATATATGTGTATTAATTGCGGCAATAATGAAATATATGGTAAGCTTCTGTTGTGGTCATTTGTAGCCTTCTGAAATACTCATAATGGATTTTGAAACTTTCCATGCAAAGGAGCTTTTTATGCAACCTACAGACCCTGTGGAGATAAGGGAAGAACAAAAGCCTGGGATATGAGCAGATCTGGTCTTTAAGGACCATCATCATCAGAGTAGAGCCTTATGAGCATCTCCACACCACCTATCAGGCAGACATCTACAGCTCTGCAGTACTGCAGGTGACAGGGATCACCTGCCCACTTCAACTCCCTGAGCAATCAGTCAGAGCACCTCAAACTACTTCCACCACCAGTTTAAGGTGGCCTATCCCATTTTACCTGAAGGGGAGTATGGATTGCTCTCTAGTTACCTTTCACAGACTGAGAAGCTCCTGTACTGCCTGCCAGGCAAGACATTATTTATTACAAAGATCACCCAAAATCTGCAAAGTCACAGCTTTGTATTTTGAGCAAAGTAGGGACTTCTCTGCAGCCACTCCACCAAGGGTGGAGACACTAGTTAGTTTCTGCTCCTCCATTTCTCTTCGGAGGAGATGGTCCCTGTCTTCTAAAGAGCACCTGGCCACACTGCTGAGGGTGGAAGGATCTCATGTTTTACAGAAACACTGTAGGAAACCACAAAGGAGTTACAAACAGCATCAGGGATAGCTATTCATCTCTCCCCAGTTCCAATCATCTCACATCTTGTTGTGCCAGGAGAGCACACAGCTTGCTTGATCCACTGCTGCAGAAGCAGGTGTGTTCCCATGAATCTTGTTTCCTCCTTAAACCTCACTAAGGTAACCAGGGATTTGGCACAGCCGCTAGACACAGAGACAGCATCAATCTCATGGCAAGTAAGCAGTATCCTGTGGAGGGGGGTCTGAAAAAGGCAAAGATGGCATGGACCTCCAGAGGAAAGTTCTACTGTGCTGCTGGTGACACCACCCTGAATTGTACTGACTATGGGGTCATTACACTGTATATCAAAAAAATCTGCATAGAAGTATCAACTATCTTTAAGGTTTTTGTTGAAAAAAATACTCCCCCTATGCTTTGGTCTTTCCCTATATAGCGTTTGATTCCAGCTAAAACTAATAGTTTTGCTTTCTAACATGTTGTTCTTTTTTGGTTTTTTTTCTTTTTTTCAAAAATGAGACACAGAGAACTCCCCATAGAAATCAACTGTTATTTTGAAGCAAGTGGCTGACCTGAAGACAGCACTGGAGACTGGAAGTAGAAACTGTAGTAGATCTCAGGAACAAAGTTCCCCAGAATTTGGACTAATATAAATATAGGAAAAGACTATTAGTAAGGGAAAGCCCATAGATCCTCTTGCCCCTCTTCTGCCTCCTGCTAGCTTTTGCACGTGAGAGGACCCTGAGAGCAAAAACTGTCCCACTGATAGAACTGAGAGAATACTGCTGTTTGGGGCCCATAATGTTATTGGTATAATAGGGCCTAATTCTGATACCACTGGCATTCAATGAATCCATGCTTATTTTAGCAGTGAGTGTAACTCAGGTCACAAATTGACATACAAGGTGAAGTTAAATGGTGATTTGGGCTCGAGTCATAAATCTTCCTGACTTTTTTTTTTTGCATAGCTACACTATCATGATAAATGCCTGATCTTTGTGGAGGAAAGAATTTAGTTCCTAATAAGATGATGAGAATGAATTATGATAGCTCAGCTATCTCTGCACTTAGTTCCTACCTGCATACCATTTCAGTAAAACATAAGCATGTGTTATGTCATGACTGTCCTGATGGAATAAATTTTCAGACTGGAAGTAAAAAAAATGTTTTTAAGTTTGTGTGTGTGTGTGTGTGTGTGTGTGTGTGTGTGTGTGTATGTAATGTGAATTTCCCCTTAAAACATTCCTATCATGCCGCTTCATATTCATTAATTAGTCTGAGGTTTCCCTCGTGTTTAGTTTACAAAGCCACTTAAACCCACGTACCCATTTAACATATTTATGACCCCAGTTTTCTTTCTTTTCTCTGAGACTGTACCGTAATTGTTCTCTGGACTCAGGAACTGCAGAGTGCCTTCACTGATGAAAGGAGACAACATAAAGAAGGAAATGAATGTGTGAGGGATGAATACCTTCCACAAAACAACTGGGTGCAATTTGGCCCATGGCCCCGGGGGTCACTTTAATAGAGTGGAGCCTCAGTCTCTATTGAGTGTATGGGAGACTATTAACTCTTAACAACTCAGTCTCAGGTTATTTATTTATTGCTTAAATGATTTGTTATTGCTACTTGAATTTAATATACCCTCTGGGAACTGAGATGGCAGCATCATGTTACAGAAAAACTACAAGTTATTTTAAAACTGTGATTGAATTTTTATGAGCATCATAAAACCTTTCTGAACAAATAACTTACCATTAGTCAGAAACTTCAGTAGGAAATCTGTAAAATTAAGGATTTATTAGAACAGTACTGTATTTAGGTGTTTGTCTGGAAAAGAGAAGGTTAAATGTTTGATGCTTCAAGTAATAATTTTATTATTTGACTATAATAATACTTCAGTAGCACCTGATGTTTTCAAATGACCATATAGATACAATATTATCAAAAAAGATTATTCCTTTTAGCCTGGGAATGTCTCATGTTCAGTGACTGAGACTGGAGCACACCTGTTCCAGTATGAAAGTTTTTTCAAAAACTTCAGGACATCTGCAAAGATCAGTGACAAATTTCCACATCCGTTCTGCTAAGTGGACTAGAGTTTGAGGTACCTTTGCACAGTCACTGTTTTTCTTCTATCCTTACCTATGTGCTGCTCTTGGCTCTGAAAGGGTGTATTCCTACACTTCTTTAAAGCATTCACTCTCCCTTTTGCTTTTCTAATCCTTAAAGTCATTAGGAGAACTTCCAAGTCAAACAGCATATTTCAGAGGGGAGAGGGAACTGTGGAGAAGGGGAAAAAGAAGGGCAGGAGGACTGAAGGCATCATAAAAAGCAGGTGCAAAATGATATACTCAGAAAATTAAGGGGAAATAGTGCTACAAAAATAAAGTTAATAAGTAGGTTTGAAACAAAAAAGAAAAAAGATCATCTTAAGTATTGCTATAAGACTCAGTTGTTTTTAACAATAGACCCAAAGAGGTTCTCTAGAAAAACTGAGAACTAGGGACACCTCCAATTTAAAGGTCTTGTTGCTTGACATCCTGCCATGTTCTGACATACAGAACTATTCTATGTTAAGTGCTCTCTTCTGGAAATAGAAGGATCAAATCTGAATACAAAACAAATGTTCAGATTTTGTTATTGATGCACATAGACCCTTAAAATTATTTATGTCTTCCCTTTTCCATCCTTAATATAAATCAGATAATAGTAGTTTCTGATAGTTTTAACATAGTGTTTATGTATCAGTCACCTGAAGAAAGTCTAGACATGTATATATAATACATATATATAATCATTCACCCTTTGAATTCTACAAATTTAGGAAGGGTATAACTTGCTTTCATGCTGTTGTTTCCTACATGCCCAATTCTTCTTGATCTCAACGGATAATTAAGGATAATTAAGAAGCAGTAAACGATAAGATGCAAAATACTTTCTTGCAGAACTGTTGCAGGCTGTCTTAAGTCTTCTCTCTCAATGTCCAGTGAATAAAGTGTAGTAGCTTTGTACCCTCAATGAAATTCAGGCATAAATGGAGTTATCTTTCAAACTTCCTCCCAATACTGAGAATTATTATTCTATAATACAATTTAATTCTACAATTATTCTAATTGTAGCCTTTGGTAATTTATGCATTGACAAATAATAGTTACAACATGGTGATGTCCACTTACTTTCTGTTATTCTGAGTTGTTGGTGCAATGTTATCTTTCAGCAGTCTTAAAGGTTCTTTTTTTTCTACTGATTCTTGCTGACACTCTGACATGCCATATTGTCTCTTGGCAAGATATTCCTCTCACTTGATATCACAAAGTCCCTGGAGAAACTCTGAAATTTCTTAAGGGAACTTTGTATCACTTATCTTGGCTATATTCCTGGAAGTGGAATGAGCCATCTTCCAGATGTGGCTGTACCTTTCTACTGACTACAAAGGCTCATGTATCACTTAGATTAAATGTGTCTGAGACATCCATATTTGGTGACATTAATTTCACCTCAGGTGTCTGAAGAGACATGCACAGAACATGAGAACATTCAGTTAGTGACACCTGTCCTAAGGCCATCCAGTCTCACATAAAATAACCAAAGACCGAGCAAGGTTCTACTGTCTTCCCATCAGTTGGTTCGTGGGCAGTTTTTCCTCCTCCCACAGGTCCCTTTTGACACTTCTCAGCTTCTGATGTGAATGCAAAAGTATCCTCTATGTAATGGGCTTATTCTCTGCAAACACAGCCCTACAGACTGTATGGTCCCACGCTCTAAAAAGGATAAGCTTCCATGTGAAACCATGGACTGGGGTAATTTAGCTAGTTTTATCAGAAGGCAGCATACTCGCTGCAGGGCAGAGAACTGCAATAAGACAAAGCAAACCAGGGAGAAAATGAAATTTCTTACAGAGGAGGAAGTTTTTATTACAATGAATGGATATTTAACTAGCACAAGTCTCAACAATTTAAAGAATTGCACCCAATGCAGTTTTACTTCCAAGTATATGAATATTTTTCTTTTTAGAGCTGTACTCTGGCTTAACTAACCCTCCAAAGAACTCTGGGCCCAGAATATGAAAGGTCCAACGCAGTATAAAACTTCACAGGAAATTTAGTTGCCCCAGGCTTAACATACTGACTCGAACATAACACAGAATTTCTATCCAGAAGTGAAAGGTGAAAGGTTCACAGACAGGAAAATCAACCTGTAATCACAAAAACAAATTTTGCCTTCTGTGAGAGTCTTCTTATGAACCTTCATTAAAATTGCAGTCTGACTAAAGAACCAGAATTCACTTGTCATTTTCTAGGTCCAAAAATACTTCAAATGAAATGCTTGTAATTTATGTTGAAAGAGCACCAGGGATTTTGTAAGACTTTGGATAATCTCAGCTGCAGAAGGATGCTTAACCCCTTAAAAATCTCCTCTACATCTTCAATCTTCTCTCTTCCACCAACATAACTTCAGAGCATGCTCCAGATCAATCAAAAGGCCTCTTAAAACCCATGTTCTCCTACACGTCAGAAACCTACAGGGAATGGATAGTGCTTAAATTTCTCAGGCAACCGTCACAAAATTTTTTGGTAACCCAGGAGGATATCTAGACTACTGCAGCTACTTTAAATATCATTGCATGCTGTGTCTGACTGAGGCTTTTTAATGCCAAATGTCTCCTTTTTAACATCTAGAACATGTATTTCCACACAAACTTAAGTGTCTTTAATTACTGTCTATATACAAACAACTGTTCTTTAGTAAATCATAAACTTTAAAAACATTAAGTAAAATGGTTTAAATATATATTTTGGCTTAGATGTGGAGAACTTTCAGGTGAGTAGAAAGATGATTTAACTATTCAAAAACTATTCCTGTTCCATTTTCAGACTATTTAGGAACATACTGCTTAAGTTATTGTATCACATTCTAATCCTGATTCCCCAACACCTCTTCCTCTGTGATTTAAATTGCTCATTTTTTTTTCCATGTGATTAAAAAAATAAACAAACAAACAAAAAAGACATTATGATGTACTAAATGACTGCTTCATGGTCAGGGTGCTTCCTTGGCATATATATCCATAACATTCATAAAGTTTTCAAGTATGACATTTTTTCTGTCACAGAATTTATTAGCTGTGGTGTGAGAGTAATTCAATAAAAATCTTTAACACTTTAAAGCTAGGATTTCATTGGACTTCTTACCTGCATAAAACTTTCTAGGCTGGGCCATTTCCTTCAGACTCAGCGCCCTGCATCAGTGCCAGCAGTGTACGGCCTGTGACGATGACAACTAAAGTTCCAGAATGGATTTCTGTACCCTGGTGATTAACTCTGAGTACTTTATTTTCTGTCCAGGATTTATACTGACTTTTCAATCCTGTAAAGAATTAGGCAGTCTGTATGCATTGCTGATGTAATGGCTTTAATTTCCTGCATCTCCAGGGGAAAAAACTCCTTCTACAACACAAAAGAATTCAGCTGTCTTTACTACAGTTGTAAGGAAGAATTAATTTCAGTGTTAAGTCTTTATTTTAGCTATTATCTCACCCTATATATATTCTAATTTTAAAGCTTTAAAATGGAAAAGTACCTGCATGTAACTTTCCTACAAACATGAAATGAAACAACTATACTGCTACTTAACTTCCCACTTAGGATGCAAGGTGCTGACAGTTTCCATTCTTCTATCTTGCACTGTGTTTGGTTGATTCTGAAGATGCCCCAAAACTGAAATAACATGTCATCTCAGCAAGCAGGTTATATGACTTCACCAGTTTGATAAAGTATCTTTCAGCCTCTCCCTTTCTTATTTCACACCCTTTCCTGTAGCACTTTATGTCCCACGGCTTGTAGATACTCCTTGAGAAAGAACTGCACAAATATTTTCAGACATAGCACTGAGGTATTACTTCCACAAAGATAAGCTGTTTGTCATTTCACCAAGAGGCTCAAAGAACTAACATTTCACTTCCTGATTGTGTTTATGATGCACAGCCTAAGGAGAACTCTACTTCATGAACTATCTAAAGTCCCATTGGGTCAATTTATGCTGGTTATGACTTTGTGCTAAACAAATACAGGTTTTGCACCTGTGTAGTCCTCCTTGGGGAAAATGAAATGCCACAAGGTGAAATGATGGGTGCAGTGTCCTCCTGCATCCTGAAATGCAGCACACCATATCAATGACTGTCATCTGAAGAGCCAGTAAAATTGCTCCCTTGCCACCTTGGTGCCAGTGTTTTGCCAGCAGTGCAGCACCACTGAAAACTGACAGGTCAGACCAGGGTGGAGAAATAAATAAAGGCATTACAAGACATGGAGTAGACTCCCATGCCATGTTCCAAATATTGCTGTAATTAATTGCATAAACACATTATTTAGGAAAAAAAACCCCACCAAAACAGAATAACAAAACAACCAAAAACCACAACAACAAAAACAAAACCACAAGAAGGCTTTGCCTAGATTTAATGGCTGTAAATAGCTTGTTATTTACTTTGTTTGGCCACTCTTCACTCTTGTTTCAGTGAATGAGAAAGATCTGTGCATCTGTGTCTTGACAGAAATACAGGTCAAGTACAGTAACAGTCCAAAATTATGTTATGTCTAGACTAAGATAAAAAGCATCATGTCACTGCTGGACTGACTGCAGGACTGGACCTCATTGAAGAGATTGACATGGGATAACCAGAAAGTCTGTTCTCCAGTTACCAGCATTTGGAAGGACACTAGTAGATTCTGGTTTATTTAAATGCATACCCATACTAAGCCTGAAGCAGCCTAAGGTTTTTTAAAAATTAGAAATACCAACAGCAATGTAGGGATCAAAAAAATCCAAAAATTTGATTTTTCAGGCCACAAGTGAAGAATGTTGTGATGCTATTAAGCTCTGTGTGCATGAGATGTACAAACTATCAAAGAAAACAGTCCGAAGGGATGCAAAAACATGAACATTCTGCAGAAAAATAGGTATCTTTATTTTCTATTGGTGGGCAAAATAGATTTTTCTCAGCACCGTTAAGCTTACTTCCTTGAGACAGACTTACTCAAATGTTTTATATAACACATGTATTTTTTTTTCCTGGAATGAATGTATCTGCCATTATAATGTCTCATAGTGGGTCACAGTCCAGGGAGCAAGAGTGTAGACTGCTTGCAAAAAAAAAAGTAGATTTAGAAATGTGACTGCTAAGTGATCTGAATGTAACAAGCTGATGGAAAATACATCTAATAAAACCAGATCACCTACAAAATGGAAATGTGGTGCAAGCTTCTGTTGCATATCTAGTACAGCTGACTCACCAAAAGGCACTGTACCAGCAGCAGCATACATTTTTAAAACTTGAAAAAGGACACCTGCATTAGTAGAAATGCATGTCAGAGTCACTGAGGAGCATGTCAATGTACATACATAGGGAGGCAGATAGCACAAACAGACAAACCTGGCCTATACAAACTAGAGTTCTGGAGGGTACTCTAGCCCTGAAAAATACGGGCAGGCACATCTAGGTATGTCTAGGTAGTTCTTCCAAAGAACAGATGGATATGTAAAGGAGTTTGGATGCCCTAGCTGGCTGATTACAGACTCCAGAGAAACAGGCAAAACTTCTAAGCCCTAAAAATTATGGAATAGTCTATATTGAGTAGCCACTTCTGGTATTTATCACATTTAACAATTTAAAAGTTTGTCAGAAGTTGGACTTCTAGCAATAGTAGAATGAATGGTACTTAAGAGCATAGGGGATTCTAAGATTGGGGTTGCTTAATTAATTCAGATGTTCAGATTCCATATATAAGTTCCACTTTAATCTCAGATCTTCTTTCCATCTATTACTTTATTTCTATCACTGCCTATAGATTCACATAGTTTTTGCTTATGTTTAAGTTACTCCGTGTTACGTTCACCAAAAACCAAAAAGCATGTTGCTTCTGCTAAATATGGAAAGCTTTAAGGAAGTGAAAATCACTGCTACATTGCTTTTAATCCTCATATTCCTGAGTCCCTTATCAGCTCTGCATTAAAAATATGCCAATTAAGAAATACTGCTGGCCAAGGAAAGTAAGTGCTTGCAGGGAAGTCTGGACAAACAGCTGGAGTAAATCAGATATTATACTAATGTCAGACAATGGAAGGATGCTGATTTACATCCTCTGTGAATCCTATACCCAGGCATTCTTCTTGTAAATCACAGCAGTTTTTCTGGGAACATAGTAAGGAAGTGTTTTATCTACACTTCCTTGTAACACACAGGCCTTTTTTATGATTTCAGAATTGTTTTGGTTTTATTAGTATGGTTTACAGCTCTTTGTTCCCTGGACTGTGTGAAGAATGGAAGCAGAAGACTGCTATTTTACTTTTAACTGGTGAATCAGAGAGGGTGTCTCACATTTCATAGTGTTCGAGTCCTTAACTCCTCATACTTCTCAGGTTCTTTTCCCCTTTGCACAACGTATGCAGGGACAAGAATGTAAAAGTGCCACTGCAACCCCATTCAGACTTTCACTGAATTGGTGTAATTGGATTTTGCACCTCAATTTGCAAGATACAGTTCCCCTGAAAACCAACCCATTTTGGTACGCATAAAAATAAAATGAAATAAAAATAATAATAAAGATAGGGCAGGCATTCATAAGGCACCAGGTCTCCACAGTCTTCAGCTGAGAGACCCCAGATTTCAATGTACCCTGAAAAGGGTGATTAATTTAAAGTGAGTGGAGTCTGTTGCTTTAAGACAAGCTCATAAATCGTGAAAGATCACCACTTCTTTTCAAAAGGCTCTCCACGGTCTGAGTTTCCCTTCTGGGTCAGTAAAGGCATTGAAGTTTTAATGGCATGCCATGGCAGATTACACGATACAGCTGTCCCGGCACCGTGAAAATTAAGTTATGCCCCGTGTCAGCAAGGTTTTTTTTTCCCTTTTCTTTCCCTACCCTCCCCCCTTCACTCTCCCTCTTTCTTTCTCTTTCCCTGTCCCCTTCTTCATTCTCCTTTTTGCTGGGAAGTGCGCATCCAGGGAGGAGGTGGGAGCCCGGCAGGAGCTGCTGCCACGGCTGCTGTTGAGCCCCAGCTATTGAGACTGAGTAAATGGAGCTGATGGGTGAAGAAGAGCCATCAAAATGGAGGGTTTTGTTCCTCCTCCTCTCCACAGGGCCCAGTGGCAAAGGCAGCCGTCCTTGTTCACTCAGGCGCAAGCACCTACTCTGCCTTCCCAGCGCTGCCGGACACGGCCGTGACATTCCCGCTGCTCCGCACCCGCGGGTCCGCGCTGGGGCTCGGGCAGCCGCACAGCCCTGTGCTGCTGCTCCCTGCCACCGCAGGATCATGCTCCTTGCCGGAGATGCCTCTTTCCCACAGGGCAGGGCCTCCTGCGCTGGTGCACACTGCATGCACAAGCACGCCCAGAGCAGGCGCAGCATCTCGCTTGAAAAGCAATAGCAATCCCCGCTGTCCCCCTGGCCCCGCATCTTCCCTCTGAAAAGAGCAGGAGAGTAAAGTGCTTATTAAAGCATGAGAAACTAATCACATTAGTGTTTAGTCTGACAGAGCAGGGACATACGAGGGGAAGAAAGAGATGAGGAAGCAGAAATGAAAGAATCATTTGCAAACCTAACAACCAATATTCTGTGTCAGTCATTTCCAATCTCCTTTTGATTTTTAATTCCTTGAAAACTTCATCCTCTGAAGATTAATTTAAATATACTGATATTGGGCTTGGTAGTCTGATTTCCTTACGGGATATCCTGAGGATGCTCACAACTACAGAGTACAGATGGCCAACAGTTGAAAATTATTATTCTATGTAATATCTCTAATACCTCAAGATACTGAGTTATGATAGGAGATAGCCCCTATGCCTCTTCAGTCAAGTCAAAGGTGGTTAGTAAATTTTTGTTTGGAAAATGAGTAAATTCATAAAGGCTTCACGTAGAAATTCCCCATTTTGATATGAAGAATATGTTGACTTGTTTACCTCTTTTAGTCTTTAAAAATGGATATATAGATATACTTTACATATAAACAACGTTGTCCATCTGAACTGCTTGCATCACACCATATGCAATAACTTACCCAAAAGTTTCCGGCTTTAGACTTGCACAATTTGCAGTTAGCCTTCTATTCTAACCCAGGACAATGATTTCAATGGGATTATTTGTGCCAGGGCTCTCTAATGCAGGGATACTTTGATTAAGCTCTTGTTCCACTATTTTTGTGCATATTGATAGCAGAGGATGTGGTCTGACTATCTGCATATTCAGCCACCTCTGGTTTATGTAGGTTTGATTAAATATTAAGGTAGTCTACACTGGAATTAATTTGTTAATAGGACTTGGCATTTTCTCCTGCTTTCCCCAGTTGTTCCCAGGTCAAACCCGCTGTTCAAAGCCAGTGCATCACTCAATATGCTACAAGAATGTTTGCCTACACAGTCTGAACTGAACTTCACCAGACTACAAAAAAGTGTCCAGACCTGAGAAAAAATGAAATTTTTTGCCATTATTACTGAGTGGTTGCTTGCAATGTCACAGGTGTGACACGAGCTCACGAGAAAAGTAGACTTTTAGCCAAAGGACTCTGTACCAGAAAATATTGTTTTAGAAGCTTTAGCAGCCATGGGTCTCTTTATGTACTCTCTGTAGTTGGCACAGAGGATTTGATAAATGAATCTGTAGGATACCATTAGCTGGGGCTGGGGGCAGAATAAGGGTCTTGCAGTTTATCTTCTACATAGATGATGCATAGACATTAAATAAAAGCCACTTTCACAGCACTACAATAATTCTGCCTGGATAGTAGCAGAGACAATGACATCAGGCACCAACTCATCCCATAGACTTACCATTCCACTTGTTTACTTGCATACCTCAGTTTCTTTACACACATCAGTGCATGGGGGAGAGCTGGTCACTATTCCTATTTGTATTGCTGCTATTCACAACAAGTAAATCTTTCCCATGTTTTTTTGTGATAGGTTCAGGCCTTTATTGAGTGAGGAGTGCTGTGAGCTGCCCAAGAGCTGTTTTGTTGGCAGGGGGTTAAGGAGAATTGTCTGTCACATCAATTATCTGCCCTTGAGTTCTTAGAAAGAAGGTGCCTAGAGACTGGCCACTTGTCTTGCTTGTACATCCACACACATGGACACCACAACAGCTCACACTTTGATTGGAAGTTGCTCTCCCCCTCTCTCAGCAGTGCTGCAATCCATGTTAAATCAGCTCATTCCTCCTTCTCAGTAAAACTAGACAGGCTCCTGCTTTGAATACACTGGACCACACAAGGGAGAGGGGAAAAATATCTTACCCTCAACCCTTTCTCTCCTTCGCCATTTGGAAGCCTGTGTTCTAATAACAAATGGTGATTTGGGGAGAAAAAAAAAAAGAAAAAAAAAAAAAAGACAAGCCTTCCCTTCTTCCCTTTTTGGAGCGACAGTCTGAGCCTTGGTCAGGGGAGCCCATGAATCGGACTTGCAAAGGGCCCAGGAGGGGTCCCTATAAATCTTCCCCACACAGAGGTGGCTGTCTGTCTACTTCTGGGCTGCTGCTCATTGTGACTAAAGTTTAACTGCTTTACTTTCATTTGGGGGGAGGCAGGGAGGCAAGTCGCATAAACCTGAGGTTTATGGGTATTGCTTTATTTCCTTGTCATTTTCAAAAGACACTTGTCCGATTCTTTACTGTTCCCTTAGAAAGGTAGCAATCACAATTTTTTCTACTTACTTTATTGCTTAATTTTCTTAATTTCTCTGTCTTTATCTTTCTGTCTATGGAATGGAAACGACATTAAGTAATCTGACATTTGTGAGAATGTGAACAGTCATTTCCTTTGGCTGCTTATCCTAAAAAGACTAAAACAACCAGTACAAAAGTAACAAAAAACAAATACAAAAGTGATAATGAATAAATCCTGTGTGGCTGTGTGTATAATTGCATACATGCCTACACACAGATACACATACACAGAAACAGACACACACTAAATATCTTGGAGAAATGCCAGCTGTAATTGCCACAAACTAAACATGGCTTTGTTTTCTCGCTGATGTTTTTACCCACAATATTCTGCCTTTCTGCTCATGACTAATTTCTCGATCCTATTTCATGGGTCACAGAGCAATATACCAACTTATTTAATACCAGTACATACATACTTTTTGGATATAGTTAAAGTATGACATCACCAAAATTACAATAATACAGAGTTTTAGTAAACATCATCAATGTGTGTGAATTCTTATAATTGTAAGAATGCATCAGTCAGCTGAAAAAATGTAATTTTTATTGCCACAAATTATCCTCCAATGTAATTTGAATCTGGAAGCATAACGATTGCTGGTTTTGAAAATTATAATCAGGATAATGGAATTGTTATTTTTTATCTTTCATGCACAGCAAATTATTCATGGTCTTTTCAGATTTATCTTAAGGAGAAAGTTGTCTGAAGACTAAATCCAAGTCTAAGGATTGTATTATGAAAATGAAGCAAAGATATTTTGACATAGAAATCCCACTCCATCCATTTGCAAATCATGTCACAGGTAGACAGTGAACTGCTTCATTTAGAGTTCCTATGAAATTTAACCAGTTTTCAAAATAATTTGATTGAATAGGAAAAATTAGATTTGCAAGATAAAGACAGAGCTGACTATGATGGGGAGGTGCATATTTCATTATATCAGAAAGAAGAGGGGAGAAACATGTTTCTCTATTCTTAGCCATTGGTTTGTTTGTAGTACTGTTTGTGAGCAAAGCATGTAAAGTTGGACAGCTTGTTTGCTCCCTGCATGTGTGTTCATGGGTGGGTGAGGGGAGTTTGAGAATTCCTAATCCTGCAGCTCTCAGGACCTGGAGAGTTGTACCCCATCTGGGGTAACTGGATTAAAAATCTTTTCTCATTTCAAAGGTTTGATCTCAACAAGGGTTTGATGTGATGAAATCAAAGTGGCAGCTTGGATTTGAAAACTATTTGGATTTGAACTTCCTGAAGTCTAGATCTGAGAGAATGGTTGCAGTGGATATGAATGTGTGGTAACTGCACTAATGCCTGTATAAAGAAGAAAGTTATGCTTGAGGAAATAAAAAAATAAAAAAAAATCCCATTTCTAAAATAGTACCTACTCCAGTGAAAATAACCTTGTAGTAAAATAACTTTTGTCAACTAATGATAAGTGGCTCTTGTTTTATCTGATTTTAACACATCCTCTTATTGACAGTAATAGAAGATTTTGTCTTAACAGAGGCGAAGATAAATAACAACAGCTACAAAAATTATGTATTGTGTGGCAATTGCTACTATTATTTTGTTGTCCTTGACACTAAGTGTTAAAGGACTCCAAAGACATTAGAGCAGTTCATTGACCTATCCAAGTGAAGGGCAGGCTCCAAATTGTTTTGAGCAAGTCACCGTCCCTCTTTCGAATTTTCCAATCCTCACCTGCACACTGGGGACAATAGTAGCATACCTATTTCACAAGGTCTTTCTGAGGGAAATGTGCTACAGTTCTTCAAGGCATTCATACACTTCACAGAGAAGCCTGCCAGTAGTTCCTCCATTTTTGAAATGAAATACAAGTACACTTCCCCATAAAAGCAAATCCTAATCTTGGCTCCAGGTGAAGCAGCCAGGTTTCTAACATGCAGTTAGAAACACAAGCCTAAAGAGAGGGTTAATAAACTAAGTTATACATTTATAAGAAAGTATATACAAAGAAAATTACATACAACCCCTTATAAGGTAGGTACTCAGAATGAAAACACGCTAAATGTACAAAGGGACAAAATAATTCAGCCTTGAAAGATTACAGTAAAGACAAACATGGCAATCAATGCTGCCTCTTTAGTAATCACCATACAGTGATTACCGTATACCATACATGTAAAAATGCGTACAAGAAGAGAATAAAAAAAAGATGTCTTCTGTGAAGTTCTCTGAAAGACAAAGACAGAAAACTACAGACAAGGGATGTCACTCTTACTTATACTCAGCTTGTACTATTAAGAAAATCTCAAATAATTTAGACATATTTCTCAAGATGACTGACATTCAGACTTGTGTTTAAAACATATCAACTATTAAACTTGACTTCAAAAGAAAAAAGAACGGCATACAAAAAAAAAAGTAGTGCATTATGTGCATCTATAAACAATTCAGTGTAACAGAATCTGTGCAAGGTAATATGGTAACGGATGAAGAAATATGCTGTGGAATTAATAATGTATTTAAGTTTTACAGTTCTGCTTTCAGCTGTTTCTCCTTATGTAAACACTTTTTTGGGCAAGTCTAGAGTTTTCCAGAGTGTCTCCAAATAATCTAGTCCTCTCCTCTAAGATTTGTCCTGGATTTGACTGGAATGGAGTTAATTTTCCTTGTAGTACCTGATATGGTGCCATGCTTTGGAATTGCAACCAAAAGAGTTTTGACAATACACTGTTCTGTATAGTTCTGCCAGTGTCAAGACTTTCTCTGTGTCTTGGTGTTTCTCAAACTGCACCTCTATGGGAGTAGTCTGGGGGTGGACAGGAGACTGTAAGGTGACACAACTGAACAGCTGACCCCAGCTGACCAGGGGGATATGTCATGGCATATGACATCATGCTCAGCAATAAAAACTGAATAAAAGGAGGAGAAAGGGAGTGACACTCATGGTTATGGTGCTTGTCTTTCCAAATATATATGATGAAGATGAAGGCCAGCTGTTCTGCAAGTGGCTGAATGCCTGCCTGATGGTAGGAATTAAGAAATGAAATCCTCCTTTTGCTTTACCTATTGAACTGTTAACTTGTCCTTATCTCAAACTAGGAGTTTTTTCACTTTGCCATCTGATTCTCCTCCTCGTTACCTGGTGGCTAGTGAGCAACAGGTTGTTTGCAGCTCAGTGCTTACAGGGTTAAGCTACAATGCTACTCCAGACCAGCTACATCTTGTCAGATGTTCTTACAAATTGTCAGTAAGTGAAAATTTACTTCTGAGTAGGTACCCATTTAATTCTAAATATAGGAAATAACTTATTCCATTCTTCCTTGAAACAATGTTTTTATGTTATTGAAAATTCTTACTACTTTACCTCACTAGTCTCCTTCTCTTCCCTTCCTTATCCTTTTTACTCTTTCCCCTGTGCTGCCTTAGCCCTTGTCCTCTTCTCTCCACCATTTTCACAGTGAGTTCATCTTGGTTTGTTTTCTAAAGTTTCATCTTTATAACATTTTGGAAATAATGGTTAAAGGCTCTCCCTGAAACCGCTTCATCCAACTTTGTTAAGTTTTAATAGGATTAATCTATAGTCATATAAAAATCCAGTTGATTTAACTACTGTTTCAAACAGTATTCCCCTATTCTGGCTTTTTTTCTTGTCCCTTATTTACTGATACAAAAAAAAGTCTGTTTTTACAGGACCTTTTAAAGGAAGAGTTTGTAATTAAGGAAACTAAAAATTGAAAAATGCTTTTGGGCATTCTTATCATCACACCTCAAAATATGTTTAAGACAGCAAAACAAACAGGATTTTCCTTTTGTGTTTCTAGTTGTTCTCGGGGAAGACAAGGCAGGGTACTGAAAAATATCAGGTAAAATTGTAATTCATAAGTCACTGAGATCTGGGGTTGACTTTCTAACAGGCAACTGGTGTCAATTGAAACTGTGAACATCTGATTTTTTGAGAATTAAACTCAAATTAATTATTATCTTAATATTGTTTAACACTATTGTCTCTGCTGTCAATGTTAACTTTGCTGTCCCCATCCCCATTTTGAAAAGCTTTTTCACAATTACCTGTAAAAACAAATATCCTAATTTCAAAAGGCTTTATTAATCATAAATATAATATCAGTAGGCTAGATCAGGTGTTCTAGATCTGAGGAATTTGGTCTAAAAGGCATTTCTGGTTTGATAGGAAATGCCTTTTGAATATCGTTGCTCTTATGTCATAAGCCACTACCTTAATAAGCCTAAAAATAACACTAACTTCATGATAATTGGATGGGTCCTGGGAATGGTCTGCACAAGACAGGACTGCTTTAAACTCTTCTTATGATGGGCAGTCACAAGGAGAAGAAACAGAAAACACAAGAATCTTTCAGGAGAATGCCAGGATGCTGTAACAGAGGGAAAAAAAAACCCCAAACCACAAAATGCTAGTTTTTTTATTTAAGTAGGAAGATCGGGAGTCTAAAAGGGGAGGGTAGCAAGAAAATTTGGGTATTTTATGGTTCAGTGCATTGTCAGATTTCTAATTATGAGAACATAAAAAAACCTCCTTAAAAAAGGAAAGGTAAGAGATGGAAGTAGAGTTTGTCCTTAAAAACCAGTAGGGCACAACATTTCTTCCTTTTCTAATCTGTTTCATGCTCATTGAGTGGACTATGGTACGACTACCAAGGCAGCAGAAATCCTGGTCTATAATGGTTAAAAATAAAGGAAATTAGTATAAACTGGAAATTGTGCAGTGCAATCCTTCCCTGGTAAATCTTCCCATTACTGGGCATCAAAAGCATCACAAAATTCACTGGATTTAAATTTCCATGTCTGTATAGGTCACAGCATGTTGTCAATCTTTTAATGGCATCAAAAGGAAAGACTGAAGGGCCTGGTCTATCATGCAACGAACTTTGACAGAAATGTAAAATCTAATCCTCTTGCACTCCTTGCATTCCTATCCTCAACTAGACTCATCCACTGCAACTCAACTGAGACATCCAAGTCACTGCATTAGTAGCCATTTTTGGTCATTAATTTTCAGATATTCCAAGCTAAAAACATCTGTCATGGTTAATTCTCTGAATCATTGGGTTCAAATTCATCTCCATATTCTTGAACTTAGATGCCATTTAAAAGAAGGAGAAAGAGTGTTTTCCTACAGTTCTGCTCCTCCTGTCCCCACCACATTATAATAAAATTCTATGTAGTACATAAAAGAGCAGGAAGAATGATCAAAGTGATGGAATGGTTCCATGGAAAAAGAAAGTTTGAAAAGGGATGTGGAAAAGTGCTATAAAATCACTGTAGAACAAGGGAAAGGTGAGGTGGCAAAGTCCTGCCAAAGAAGAGGGAAACCTCTCAAAACTGTGCAGTTAAGTAGTGGAACTCCTTGCTGCAGGCTATCGAGGATGTGAAAAGTGTAGGTGTGACATGGTTAACTGAAGGCAGAAAAATCCCCACGTACATCCAGAGAAACAGAACCCTTAGTACTCTAACTCCTATGTTGTTTCTTCATCTGTCATACATGTGAAAGAAAAACTGTAAGCTACAAATGAGTATCATTCTACTGAAATCTCAGAATAAAACCTTGTTACTGAAGAAAAAAACAGATTGCTGTGAAAATGTGGGTATGTATGTGTCTGTTAAGTCCTCCTGCTCATGTTGAAAAATAGACATGCAGTGAAATTGTGATAGTCTGGATTCAAATCACATGGGCTCATTTTATATGAGTTTTCTGGTCTTGGCCTGGCTTGAAAGAGCTCTTGTCATCCATAAAGGATAACCATGTGAATCTAGCAACAACTTGTTAATATTTAAAACTGAGGCATCACTTAACATGTACCACTCTAGTCTCAGAAGGAGAGGCTGTGTACTCAAATCGGCATTGGTGATGCTTAGCCGGGGGCCTTTTAGGAGAATGGGACAGGGATGGGGAAAAAAAGCTTCCTCTACCAATGGAAAACACACCCAAAGTACCATCTGCTTATTAGCATCTTCCCCATCACGTCTTTGTGTGATCCCAGCCTCAGTAGCTTGCTTTCCTAACTTTCCATGATGCTCTTCCTGCCTCAGAAGTACTGGTGCCGCAGAGGGAATGGCAGCAAATATGCAAGTGATTTTTCTGAAGACTAGGTAGAAAAAAATACAAGACTGTAAATTTTCAATACCACTTCAAAACAGAGAAACCAAGAGTGACATAGACATTCAATCTTATACTTTAAATGCATCCAGCCTGAGCCTTTACTGGGGATTACCAAAAATACGTGATTTTCATACCTGTTAATAAACATAAATGCTAATGTTCTGTAATGAGCAAAAAATCACGTCTCTGTACCTTTGCTATATCCTGACAGGAAAAATTATTTTCCAGGGGGTAGAGAGTTACATCAAGATTAAGTCATATAACACTTAGCAAAACAAGTATTAAGCCTTCAGCAGTGTTTAATAACGTGTTAATTTTATTTACATATAGGATAGCCAAACATTTTAAGACAACCCATGTATGGGCAAAGCAATATGCATATTATTAAATCAATATACACCTCTATATAATATATCACTATTAAATGCATGGGTACATTTAGTATTAACATGTCTGCATCTGTATTTGAATGTGTAACTAACCCCAAGCTTGCTTTAGTCTCCACATGTAGTTGTTCAAAAGTGAAGGTTTTAAGGCAATATGTTCTTTAAAAGATCTGGGAAAATATCTGTGGATTCAGTTCCTACAGAGATTATAGAAGACTGTCTGAGGGATAAAATTTTGCTTAAAGTCTCTTCAGTTCTGCCTCTTATTTAGTAGTCACAGTTATGCCAAATGTCTTACTCTTTTTTCATCAGGGAGCAGATAATAACTCAAACGCCTCAGCCAAAACAAACTCTTTGAAAAGATCTTATGAAATCATTTCTCTTTGCAAATCCATAAAAATCACCTCGGACTCCTTATCAATAGAAAGGCTTAAAGAGGGTGCAGAAGTCGTTGAATTATGATGTGCTTGTTTTAATGAAATTCCACTCCTGCTGGGATGTTCCCTGCAGATTTTCCATATTTCAGCATGGGAAAGGTTTGATGCTTTCCTGCTGGTGCCAAGAGTTAATTGAAAACATTTCAGGATAAATTCAGCTTGGGGGCCAATACTCCCATTCCTTCATTATTCTTAACAATAATAGAGGAGTAATACAATTATTAATAGGCATGTTGTATCCTCTTAAAGTGGCAGTGTGTTTCTGAAACCGTGTCTTTCACATTCTTTTTCTTAAGCAAATCTGAAACAAATAGAAGAATAGAAATCTCAGGAGAAAAGCAAGCCTGGCTGGTATATACATATACAATTCATCACTTTTCCTTCACAGTGAGTATTTAGCTATTGTTAAATATAGGTAGTTACTAAAAAATATAT
>VWZS01001747.1:258118-408654 GCA_013397075.1 Rhabdornis inornatus
ATATATATAATTAAAAAAAAAAAAAAATTATCTAGACCAGAATTTCCCGAAGGTCTTCGTGTTTAAAGTCCAATCCCTGTGGGATATTAAATGGTTTTCTTTGAAGATATGTATACCCTCAGAGTTATTTAAGGAAACTCAGAAAAGAGAAATGCAATTTTTAATAAAAATGCCATTGTTGTAAAGATTAAATTGGTTTTGAAGTGACATGTTGTTCTTAGGATTTATGTCTTCAGTTTAATGAATCTAAAATAATGGGGTTTTTTTTATGACAGAAGACATTAGGTTGTCTTGCTGGCCTAGAGCTATGTATATGTTATCTTCCATAGTAAACAATTTATACTACAATCTTCCAGAAAATACTTTTCATTTTAATATTTTTTTCCCCTGACCTTGACTCTTGATACATTCATAGTAATTTTGTCAGTATTTATGCACTCCTGATAGCTAAATATTGAAACTTATAAAAGATATAAACAGTTAGGGGAATATTTCCAAAATAATGTTTTCACTTAGCTTATTTTCATCACACATTTTTATCTCTTCTCCACACTACTCCTCCCAAAACAGACAAGATAAAATATTAAGCAGCTCTAACTATTTGTAGAACTATTTGCCATAAAGCTTGCTAACTAAAGAATCACAAAACCACTCCAAGCAAATGGAAGCTACAAGATTCCTGCAGACTACAATGAGTCAAGGATGTATTTGTACCATTTCAAAAGGCTGTACCTCATTTACTACAGTTATTCCCTTTTTTAAAAATAAGTTCTGCTGGTAAAAATCTTTGATGTGGCCCCTGCCCATTCTTTCAGCAAACATGATATTTAGAACTGCCCCAGTGCAGAAGTCTCTCCAGTCAGAAAGGAGGTTATTTTACCAACTTTTTCCACCCTCTCTGAATCTTCTCACCCAGAAGGACAGCAGGAGTAAAAGAGATTCAGGCTCAAAGAATTTCCAAACCGCAGTGCACTACTGATGTAGCATTCTGGAAGACACCTCGATGGCAGGTGTATTTTAAAGTGTTTCTATACCCCAGGATGAGGGTAGGACCTGAGTAGAAATCAAGACAGGGTTAGGAACAGTTTCTGCCTCAGTTATCCCTACTGCAAAACAGGAACATCTACTGACTCAGAGCTAACAATGTGTAACCATCTTCTTTGATTAGCACAGCAGAGTATTAAGCCAATGCTGGGCTTAAAATCTGGACTGAGAGAGAAACACTACACAATGCTTTCACTAGTTCTCTTAAGTAACAAATTTTCCCTATAACATTAATTGAGAAAATAAAATTTGTTCCCATGAATATTATAAAGGCAGACTTCAGCTAGCTTGCAGAACAGGATGCTTCTTAATACAGAGGAAGTGCTTGGTTGCTACAGCTTTTTTCCTTGCTTATTGCACACAGACTTGAGAAAACCAGACAGTGCTCTGACCAAAGTGCTCCCAATGAGATCTGAAAACAGTCAGAATTATTTCTGAAAATAATGAAAGGGAATATAATCTAATCAGGCTATACATGCAGTCAGTAAGTTCCAACATTTAGCCTAATATTGCCAAAAACTGAAGCACTCAAGGTTTGAGCAGCCCGAAAGGGAAAAGATTTTACAGTTTCTCAAATTTCATGTATCATTCTTATCCACTCCTTTTACAAATATATCCTCACCATGCTAGCAATACCTGGATGTTTTTCAACACATCCAGGCACTCAGCTTTGCTCACTTCAATAGGCTTTAGCTCACTTAGTAGGTTTTAGCCAGCTTTTAGCTATACCAGGCCAAACCCAAGTGTTAGCTGCCTGTTGATTCACATATGCTTCATTTAAATAACTGAGTAATCTTTCTAAGTATACAAAGAAAGCCAAAGGCTAAGTTCTGACAACAGTTACACTACTGAAAACTCAAACTACCTCTAACAGGAGTCAATGATTTGATGCAAGAATTGCAAGCACAGAGAGAAAGATAGTAGAAGATTTTAAAGTTTAGCAATAGAACTTGTCAGAAGCTTAAGATGTGTCACTGTAAGTTTGAGAAGTAAGTTATTAACTAACTTTATAACAGGTTCTATTGCTAAACTTTAAAATCTTCTACTATCTTACTTAACATATTGCTTTTCTTACATGATGCAAATCTGTTTGCTTAAACATATTTCTACTTAAACTACAAACTTATATTCTTGTTTTATGTCTGTTTCATTACAGTGTCCTAATTCTCTAAGCCTTCTCCAAGGTCAAACACTGTATCCATCTCTATCTCTGAGCCTGTACGCACAAGGCCCTGAGACCTCTCTGTGCTTGCAATTCCCACAGTTTGGAACCATGCAAACAAGACTTTACATTAGAGAAAGGTGAAATGTTTTGGACAATTTTGCACATATATTCTTTCAGCTCTTTCTATAAAATCTACAGTCTTGTATTCAATTTTCTTCCATGGCCTCAATTCCTGATATAGACATCTGTCTATACTTGACTTTGCCAGGTCCTATAGACTAATTTGCAAACGTGGTATACACCTGAATACATCAATATGAAAAATAAGGTAGCCATTAAGAGTTTCTGTGGACTGCTGCTTTACTTCCTGATATAAGATAGTTTTACATGACATCAAAAATGTTTGAATGGATTCAGAAGGACACTGTAATTCCTGAAAAGACAGAACATGAAAATCATCGCTATTGAGTGTATTGGGAATACCTATAGCATCAAAGAATAATTTTGGTTGGAAGGAAACTTAAACATCATCTAGTTCTAACACCCCAGCCATGGGCAGGGAACTCTCCACTAGACCATAATACTCAAAGCCTCATCAAGATCTTGAATGCCTCCAAGCTGGGGAGTCCACAATCTCTTTAGACAACCTGTTCCAGTGTCTCACTACCCTAGAGTAAAGAATTTCTTCCAAATAGCTAATATAAACCTACCACCCTTCAGCCTAAAGCTGTTCCCCCTTGTCCTATCATGACATGCCCTTGTGAAAAGCCCCTCTCCAGCTCTCTAGTAATTCCCCTTTAGGTACTGAAAGACCGCTAAAAGGTTTTCTCAAGGCCTGCTCTTCACCAGGCTAAACAAACTGGAGTCTCTCAGCCTACCTTCACAGAAGGGGTGCTTCAGCCCTCTGATCAGCTCAGTGGCCTTCTCCGGACTCCTTCCAACATCTTTCTTGAGTTTGGGATCCCCAGCTTGGAGGCAGTACCCCAGGTAGAAGTACTCCAGGTAGGGTCTCAGAATAGCAGAGTAGAGGGGACAGAAAGACCTTTCCTGACCTGCTGCTCATGCCTCTTCTGATGCAGCTCAGGACATGGTTGGCTTTCTGAGCTGCAACTGCACACAGCTAGGTCACTTTGAGCTTTTCATCCACGAACACCCCAAAGTCTTTCTCCCCTGGGCTACTCTCAATCCATTCCTCCAACATCCTATATTTGTACTTGGGATTTCTCCAACCCAGGCGTAGGACCTTGCACCTGGCCTTACTGAACCTCATGAGGTGTGCATGGGCCCACCTCTCAGGTCTGCCCAGGTCCCTCTGGATGACATCCTTTCCCTTGAGTGTGTTGACTGCACCACTCAGCTTGGTGTCATCAGCAAACCTGCTGAGGGTGCACTCAATCCCACTGTCCGTGTCACCAACAGAGATGTGGAACAGTGCCAGTTCCAATATGACCCCTGGGGACACCACGGGTCACTGCTCTCCACTTGGACAGTGAGCCATTTACCACAATTATTTGAGTGTGACCATTCAGCCAATTCTTTATCCACTGAGTATTCTATTCATCAAATCAATATCTCTCCAGTTTAGAGACAAGGATGTTGTAAGGGACACTGTCCAATCCTTTCCACAAGTCCAGGTACACGAGATCTGTTGCCATTCCCTTGTCCACCACTGGATCTATGATATAATCCCATCATAGAAGGCCACGAAATTAGTCAGTAATGATTTGCCCGTAGTGCAGTCATGTTGGTTGTCACCTGATAATAATCACCTGATTATTTTCCATGTCTCTTAGTATGATTTCTCTTAGCACAGGAGGAAACTCCATGATCTTGCCAGGCACTGAGGTGAGACTGACTGGCTTTTAGTTCCCCGGGTCTTCCTTATTTCCCTTTTTAAAAAGGGGGCTTATATCTCCCCTTTTCCAGTCAGTGAGAACTTCACCAGACTGACATTATTTCTCAACAGTAGCTTAGGCACTTTCTCAGCCAGTCCCCTCAGGACCCTCTGATGTATCTCATAAGGACCCATGGATTTGCGGATTTTCAGGTTCCTTAGATGCTCTTGAGCCTGATCTCCTGCAGAGGGCAGTTCTTCATTTTCCCAATCCCTGCTCTCCCCTTCTGCATCTCAGGGGGTTTGACTGGAGCACTTGCTGGTGAAGACTGAGGCTAAAAAGTCATTGAGTACATCAGTCTTCTCCATGTCCTGCATAACCAGGTCTTCCAAATCCCTCATGAAAGAAGCCACATTTTACCTAGTTGTTCTTTTATTGCTGATGTACCTAAGGAAGCTTTTTTTTGTTACCCTTGATGTCCCAGGCCAGATTTACAACTGTCAGTGCTTTAGCTTTCCTAACCATCTTCCTGGCTGTTGGGACAATTTCTTTGCTCCCAGGCTACCTTTCCCCATTCCTGTGCTCTGTAATCTACCCGTTTGTATTTTAAATTTGTCCAGTGGCTCCTTGTTCATCTATGCAGGCCTCCTGGCATTCTTCCCTGATTTCCTCTTTGTAGGGATGCAATATGTCAGAATGCAGTACTTCTTCAGCTACTATCACTGTTTGAATTAGAAATCATTGCTAGTGGATGACTGGAAACTTGTAGTGCTTCCATTTACTCTGTTCAGACTACTTAACTTCCTTTATTCCTTAAACAATTAAAACTAGTGGAAGCTAGATATACATTCTCATATGCACTATAAAATAGCAGGTGATCGCATTATTTTCATATGACCATATAAACAGATGTGTCTTGCTTTTGCATTACTAGAGAACATTTAGCAAGCTATGTTTATTTACATGAGAATGTGTTTTGTCACTACACAAAGTATTGTAATCTCTCAGATAGCTAAAAATACAAACTGTGTCTGCATTGTCTATATTTGGATGTAGACATACTTATAAGGGAGAAGGTTCAGTTGTATTTTATTTCTATTGTCTCAAGGCAGCAAGATACTGTGGCCAAGAACATGTTTATAAACAAGTTTTTCTCTCTTGCAAAGGAAAGAGACATGCCTTCTGCACTCCCAGTTTCCTCCAAATTTTTTTTCTAGTCTTATCTTTCCCTTTCCAATCAAACTATCTATTTTCCAATTCATAAGTGTTACTCTTAGATGGACACTCTCCTTTTCCTCACTATATTCCTTTATGTATCACTATTTCCCTTGTGTTATACTTCCTCTGTTCCATTTGTCTTCAAGTCCTGCAGTAAATTCTATATTTTGGCCTCCACTTTCCCCCTAAACTTCTCCTTTGACTCTTTTACAACTGCTTCCGTCCTCTCTGACTTTGTGGGCATGTGTAACAGTTACGTTCTCTCCTCAATCACTGTGCATCACCACCTTCATGGAAATATGCCATATTTGAGCCTGACCTCATTCTACATCTAACTAGGGAGCCTCTTGGATTCCCCATCATCAGGTTAACATTACAGTCACAGTACAATAGAAATGTATTTAATGAGACCTCCAGAGATCATCTACTTTCAACTTTTTCCAGAAGCTGTATTCCAGCCAAGACTAGAAATCATCTGTGTCTCTTGCCAGCCAAGTCTTGGAAACCTCAGACAATGGAGGTGACAGGTTTTCTTTGGGAAACTTGTCTCAGTCCTGCACTACCTCCTTCACCTCCTGGCAGAGTTTTTCCTAATGCTCAGTCTGAACCTACTGGCCACAGCTGGTGCCTGCTGCACCTTATCATACCCTCTTACACTACTGAGAAGAGCTGGGCCCTGTAGTCTTTACAGAACTTCTCTTCCCATAGGGTGCCATTAGATTCACTTTTCAGTTTGGACTAAAGTTCAGCTCCCTCATCTTCTCCTTGTTGGTCACAAACTCTAGCCATTCTCGCGGCCTTCTACTAGCCCCTCAAGTTTCTCAACATCCTTCCTGGACTTGAGAGAGGAGTGGTCTGAAACCTGGACACAGTGTTTGAGGTGCACTGTCATGAACACAAAGAACATGCGGATGACAGCTTTCATCTCCATCTTCTGGAGACAGGAAAAAGAATCATTTCCAGTGTTGAATATTCATCTTATTACCACACTACCCTTACCTTCAGGCTGTGCCAACATTACTAAAGACAGACAGCTTTCTTTCTGCATTCCCCCATTATTTTCAATCAGTGTCTCAGCTAACTTCTTTATATTATTTTGGAGCTTCTTTCTCCTCGTTAGCAAGTACACTATAAATTCTCCAAAACTTCTCTACACAACAGTAATCTCCTCTTCCCTACCCTTTATTCTTCTCACCCATTCAAAATAACACATTTGAACATGGATCTTTCTTTATGCAGACTCTGTATCATTTTATCAATGTATTTTTATGTTTCCTACATATTACACTTCACTTAATGACCATCCTACCAAACCTAAGTCAATTTCCTTATTCTATGTGTTCCTCTTTCCCCTCCCTGATGTATGTCCAAGGTATAGTATTAGCACTATTACCTCTGTGTGTTAACAAAAATCTCTCTTTGTACACATTCACCTTCTACTATAATATCCACTTGGCTCATAATAAATTCATGAAAAAAAAAATAAACTTCAAAGAAAAGAGGGGCTTGTCAATTACTATTTTGATTTTGAGCACCAAACTCTCATCACTAGCAGTAGCTGCATAAATCATCCCTCTTTATTGTTTTATTTTTATGCCCTTCAGTTACACTTGCACTGCTTGAATTTTGGAGGTAAATATCCAAAATATTATCTGAAAGCTTCCTCAGAAAGCAAATCTTTCCCACATCCTTCCCTGCAGTTCCTCTTTAAGAGGTGTCAGCATGGCTGAGAGAATGAAGTGGCTCCACATTGTTTGCCTGAACTATTATGTGTTTAACATTTCCATAACAAAAGTGCCACTCGACTTCTCCCCGATTAATGCAGCTTGAGGGCTCTTGTCCTCCTTTAATAAAACATTGTTGAAATCATTTATTTAGAGCCCCTGGTTACTAGTGGGAGAATGACCATCTTTGTGCCAAAATATAGTGTATACAGTCCACTATTTTGTAGTAGATCATTCTGTTATTTAAGAAATTGATTAAATGGATGTCTTAGAAAGTATTTATGCTAATAGCACATTACTTATGTCATTCAGACAGTCAGTGTGAGCCTTTTCAACTGTCTACCACAGCCAATGCCTCAAGTAAAATACAGTAACTTTTAACTTTACTGCTTACAAATCTGTATCACAGACATGAAATCATTGCTCTTCCCATTTGAAAATGTTTTCTGTTGCACAACTACCTACTTTTCCTAGGACTTGCAATGGGTGTGTTACCACAGGCAGTGTGGAAGTGCATGAAGTTATTACTGCGGACAGGAAAAAAATAGATTGAAGGTCTAAATTTTTTTTGGTGACATTTGAAGACTATGCAACCCAGTCACTCAAGAAGCATTTTCCATTACTCAAATGGTGATGAATTTTTGTCGCACCACTTCTTACATGTGCACTTTGGCTCTTTTGGAGTAACTCTCAAACTCCAGTGTACTCAAAAGAAAAAACAGACCAAAAATCAAGTACTAGTTTTGCATCACATTGGGATGGAATGTCTTGTTCTCTACCTGTAAAGCTGCCTGCAGCCATCTTTGCAGCCCTATCTAAGACATACACTATAGAGGCATGTCTGTAGTGAGAGATCTGGTAGACCAACAGCTTTTAGGAGGAGTGGAGATTCTAAGTAAAATCCATCATGCTTTGCAATGTGACCATGAAACGACTTGGCCAAACCAGAGCTTTGCTTATGGTCATTGTAATGTTTCGTAACAATTTTAAAGTTATATATGCCTGTCTGTATACATTGGTGTATATTGTTGAAAGTAAACAGAGACCTTATGTTATGTCCATTGTGATTGCATACAAAAGATTTGCTGTGCGCTTGGGTGATCAGTGAAGCTTGAATCTCCCCCTATTTACTGTATGGTCACTGTCAGTTCAATGAACTGCCTCCTTGTTCTCCACCATTGTCCCACAGTCCCTTAAACATTTGTCACTGAAGTGCCTCCAAAGACAAATAAACTGTCACCAAGAATTCAAACCTGGTAACTGGGAATGAAAAGGGATCAGAACCTACTGGATTATTTTACATGAAATGATGCAGAGTTCCTTCTCCTCCTGGAAGAGATAGCCTGGACAGGACTTCAGCAGAGAGCACTGCCAGATAACCAGACAAATGAGAGAACTTCCTTTCCTGTTAAAAATCTCCCTCTGCCAGGAAAGGTGAAGTCTTTCCCCTGCTTAAATGTGCTCTTGCTACATCACTTGACATTTCAAGATTTCTATTTGTCTGAAAATCAAGCAAAAGAAATACAGATTTGATGGACATCAACATCTGCACAGGCTTATTGGCTGGGACAAATGGCAACACAGGCAGCCATTCCTCCTGGAAATTGTGCTGACTCTGACTATACAACAAAACCCAGAGGTACCGCCTTTATGGAGAGGAGCTAACAGGACAGAATCAGTTCAGCTGTATTTATTGCACAATAACTTAAATTAAAACAATCCACTTTTTCTGGAGAAGGAAGCATACAGATGAGTCCTCCCTGATTAGTGGTGCTTGGTGTTGATTTATTCGAGGCAGATGCTTTCGACAGGACCCTGTAAAATTAAGTCTTGAGTTTATTGTAGCAGTTAATTATCAGTCCTTTTCTAGTGCTAATGTCTTTACTCCTAAATGAAGAAAAAGAAAGGCTTTTAGCTGGGACTTAATTTTTCATCAACAACTAGTTAAATAGTCCTTGTGAGTGCTATCTGTTGACAAACTGAAAGCATGTTTCTGGTCATCTATGCAAGAAGTATTTCAGATCATCCTTACGCCATTGTGAACTCAGCACTTTGTGAAGAAAGCTGACTCTATTTACAAGCCTCACCCAACTACTCTGTCCTCCTCCCGAAGAAACAGTTTCCAGCTTTGTTTTAACAATAAGCTTACTCAACCATTTAGATGACTTTAAAAACAAACTTGAGATCACAGCCGCACACCACAGTCATACACTTGTTTGGTATCACAACTATTTGGTGTTGGCTTATTGTGTGTGCACGTGTATTTATGTGCATTTACTGCTGGGCAACATAATCAAATTCACACCCTAAAGAAATAATAAAATAATCTTTCATTGAAATAACTAATGCAGAAGCAGGGATTTCTAATTTTGTTGATTTATACAACAGACAGATGTGGATTTGTGCTCTGTCAAGATCTGGTAAGATGAAAAAGACACTATCTTGCTAATCTGTCGCCCCCTTAGTCAAAGTTTATTTGTGGTAGCTTTTAAACTCCTGACTTGCCTTCCAATTATAGCCTTTAAAACGAAAAGCTTTAAATAAACACCATGAATAGAAGATAAATAAACTCTTTTTTTTTTTTTNGAGCTCTCTCTTTTGTGTTAATGTTTAAAAGATTTTCCAGTGCTGGAGTTTATTCCTACTGCAAACATTTCTATTTACAAGGTCAAGTGTATCAGCACTCGACACAGCTTAAGAGTGTAATTATTTATCTAAGGGCGTTTGAGTGTAGATCAGTAGCTCTGGCAGCAAACCAGGCTTCAGCACGATGCAAAGCATCTCCTAAGCACAGTATTACAAGATCTAGTAATTGCTGATCCCTTCAGCGTGTTTACTTTTGCATTCTTCGTTGTGGGAGAAGGCAGGCTGAATAGCAAACTTTGCGTTTTGTTGCAGCTGCCTTGATGCGTGCGCCCCTGCCCGCACGAAGTGAAGCCTTGTTCGAAACGCTCGCCGCCTCTGTGTGATGTATTTCTCACCACTTGTTTGCACGCCTAGGAGCACTTCTACAAGTGCCAGCGAGAGCACCGTGCCTGCACGAAGGAAGCGCGGTGCGCTAGCAATTCTACGCGTATATATACAGGAGCAGTGTCCTTGAATTGCTTTACTCTCTTCTGCCACTGTCAAGTTACCATGCCAACGCATTATAAAATCAACCACTCATTTAAAGAAGTACTTTCAAAGCTGTATTTACTTCTTGCATGTAATTATCCATTAAAGTAAGAATAGCAGTAATTTACATCTATGTGAAGTATTACAGGCAGACACAGATTTTTGTTTTTGACTGTTTTTTGGCTTGTTATTCTGTGGTTTGATCCCCGCCTCTCTTCCCCCACCCCCACATCTCGGGTGCTGAGAGTTCAAGTGTCCCTGGAAAACAATTTCACTGCATCCATTATTTAAAGCTCTTTCTTTACTAATTTACACGTTTAGAAAATACAAAAAAGCCATACATATTTAAAAGACAGGCCTTTTTTACGCCTTCTATAAAAAATACAAGGTTTAAGGCAGCTCCGAAATGCATTTATACAATTCTAAAATGTTCATAAAGTCTCTCCAAATAAGAAAGTTAACTTCCAATCTGTAAAATACACTGTACATTTGATGTTCTAGAGAATACTCCACTTAATCACTGTTGCTGGTATCCCTTTAAACATAAAGTGAAATCTGTACCTTTCCAGAAACGAACAGCAAATGCAGCTACCTGGCAAATAAGATGTGGAATTAAAACTTTTTATTATTTTTTTAAATAAATTATCCCCAAAGCATACAATTTATAAAATTCTATATACAATGAAGAGCGACTGGTAACAAATCCCAGTTTTAAATACTTTTTTTTAATATAAGATTTACCAGAGGTCAGCACCCTGATATGACGAGGCAATAAAATTTTTCAGGATATTTGTACATACATGTTCTCGAGTTTAAAAGTGTCTTTCAAAGATGGCAGTGCAGAGCTCTTTTAAAACAAAAGTTGCATTGTTCAGTATAGCCAACAACTCCGAAACAATTTTTTTTTTTAATGTCGCTAGGTTACAGAGGAAGAGACGGCTGCTGGCACGCTTTTGTTATAGGGAATATGTGTGTGCAAGAGGGAGTGCTGTAAACCACCGAATTTATTCAGTCTGCTATTTCCCTAAATTTAATGGCAGATGCGGCGTAAGCCCCTTTCGGGCACAACTGCATCAGGAAGAGCGAGATGCGGCTAATGATAATCAAGTTGCAGACTAACTAGTACGGCAACGCTTTGGCAGCAAGTTTGGGTTGCTCACCTCTTACTAACCTTCATGTCAAAACTCTTAAAAGACCCCCAGTACCAGCATGCCACGACTCCCGATTTGTCCCGGAGGGCGGCTGGCGGCCTCGCCCGCAGTCTCTGTCAGCCGCTCCGCTCGCCAGTACCACGAAGGCAGGGTGGCAGCAATTGCATAGTGCACACTCGAGACCAACACCCGAAATACGAGCGGCCCCTGCGCTCCGGCCACCGCTCTAGCGGCCGGCTCGCAGGGGGAAGGGGGCGCCTGGGGGCTGTGGGCAGCAGCGGAGGCAGAGGGAGAGACGCGAGGGGACGGGGGAACGGGGCGCCGGGGCGATGGGTCGGGAAATCCGCGGCCAGAGCGCTTAAAGCCGCTCCGCGCCGAGGGGCCCCGCCGGCCGGATCCCCGGCCGCCGCGGTAGGGCTAGGGTAGAGGTCCGCGGCGGCTCGGCGCGGGGGGCCTGGCCCGGCCCGGCCCGGCGAAGGGGACGGGGAAGGAGGCAGTGATGGAGGAAGGCAGCGATGGGAAGCAGGCAGGGAGGAGTGCGGGAAGGGAGTGATGCTAGAGCCGCGGCAGGAGCGGCACCAAGATGGAGGCGAGCAGCGCCCCGGCCGCACCGGCGGGCCGACGGGCGTTATCTGCCTGCACGGGGAAGCCGGGCTCGGCGCCCGCATTGTCCTCCGCGTCGTCCCTCCCCTTCTGGCTCGGCTCCTCCTCGTAGTCCTCGTCGTAGTACTCCTCCAGGCCGCCGTCCGAGCCGCCGCTGCTGCCCGCGCCGTTGCCGCCCATGTCGGCGCCGAAGCAGAGGCGGGCCATGTTCTCCTTGACCGACTCGCAGATGGGCCGCTCCAGCCCGTCACAGACGCAGTCGTTGAGCAGCACGGCCTTAGGCACGGCCAGCATGTCCTCGATGACGGCGCGGCACTCGGGCGTGCAGCGCAGCCCGTTGAACAGCTTCCCGCAGTAGGTCATGTAGCGGTTCAGCGCCAGGCTACAGCGGCTGTCCCAGTCGCAGCGCCGCCGCGCCTCCGTGCAGCCCATGACGCCGGGGCCGCCGGGGCCGGGGCCACCGGGGCCGCCGCCCGCGGGGCTGCTGGTGCGGGGCAGGCAGGGCTCGATGGCGCGCTTGGTGGCGCGGCAGTTCTCGTCCTGCGCGCAGTCGCAGTCCTCCAGCGCCGGGCCACGCCGGGTGTGGTTGAGCTGGATGAGCGCCGCGATGCAGTGGCTGGGACACCGCCGCCTGGACGAGGCGGCCGCTCCTGCAGCGCCCGCCGGGCCGTCCCCGCCGCCCGCCGCCGGCGGCTGCTGCTGCAGGAGCACCGGGGCGCACGCCTCGGCGTACTGGTTGTACGCGTAGCTGCACTCGGGCTCCCCCTGACACTGCAGCACCGCCTGCCAGCAGATCAGCCGCCGGCCCTGCACCAGCGAGCCCCGAGGCGGCCACACGGCGCCCAGCGCCGCCGCCAACCACAGCCAGGCGGCCGCCCGCGACCAGCGCCGGCCGCCGCCGCCGCCTCCATGCCGAGCGGGCGAGCGGGCCACCATCGCGGACGGGGGTAGTGGCTGCAGCCGCGGGCGAGCTGGGGAGAGGCGCTGGTAGACAAGGAGGAGGAGGAGGAGGAGGAGAAGGAGCTGCCGCCCGTGGAAAAGTTTCCAAAACTCCCGCCGGCCGTGTGCATGAGGTCTCCTCGCATCAATCCATGCGCGCCGGGCCCGGGGCTCTCCAGCCCCTGGGAGCTGAAGTCGGCGGGGCCGCGGTACGAAGCAGGCGCCCGGGGGCCTTCCCGTGTCCCCCACCCGCTGCTCCGGGCTCGGCGAGGCGGCGGCGAAGGCGCCCGGAGAGGTGCCGGGAGTCAGTGCAAACGGGGGCTCGGACGACAGCGGATCCGTAGTGCGCTCGGGGAATCGCAGGTTGCGCCGGGAGAGCTCATGGTGCTGTACGGCTCTTCATGCAGTTCCGTCTCTCTCTTTTTTTTCTTTTTTTTCCCCACAAAATAAATGCCCAGCTGCTGTTGGTGCCTCCTCAGGAGCTTTTAACTCTCCGCTCGCAGCATCTCTGCATATGCCAGCCACTCCGATCCCGTTCACAGTCCGGGCTCCGCTCACTCCTCGGTACGGATCACGCTTTCGGGTGGCGCGGAGAAGAAATGTCTTTCCCCGCTACCAAGACGAGAGCACGGGGAAAGGAGAAGAGGCAGCCTTCGCGGTCTCTTTCTCTCTGGGCGACTGATGCTGCTTCTGTTGTCAACAAGCCCTGCAAGCTGCTCTGTGGATCTGTCTGTGGATCTTTTTTTCTTTGCAAGGCTTTAAATACAAAAGTGCCCTCCGAGCAGCAGCAACGTGCTCTGATTAGGCTTCATTATGCATGCATGGAAAAGCAAACAAACAAAAAAAATTAGCAACGCTTCTTCTTTTACACAACCCCCCCAGCCTGCGCTTTCTCGCTCTCTTTCTCCCTTTCTCCACTTTTTCTCCCTTCGCTCGGCCCCCTTTCCCTGCCTCGCCACTTGCCATTGGCCCAGCCTGTTGTTGAAACCCTTTCCCCCCCCTNCTCCTGCTCCCTACAGCAGGGAGGGGAAAATCAAGTTCTCTGGCTCGGGTAACGCGTGTACTCAAACTTCCCAGTGATTTCAAGTGAGGGCAGGTCTGCTACCAGAACGGTAGAGAGGATTAGGCTCAAAATGGGACCGACTTTGTTCTTACTGAAATAGAAACAGGGGTTCTGGTTTCAGTGTGCTGGTACTCTCTGGGAGAGCAAAGCTAACTACTAGTGGTGTAGTGCGACCATGTAAGTACTTCTTTGCTGTACTCCCAATATTACAACTTTCCACTTGCCGCATACCCCACCTATTTTAAAGTCGTTCAGCTCAGCTTCTCGCCTGAGATTTTCGTGCGCGGTTTTAATACACTGACTTACGAGGGTGCCTGTTGGCAGAAATACAGTAGAAATACAGTACAGTTCTTTGATATTTGATCTGCCAACTAGTAAAAAATTCTAAAAAATTTGTTAGGAGTTTTAATTGAAAGCAAAATGCGGTGCTGAAGTCTTGCCTTCTTGCTACACTTTCAATTTATAAGGAACTAGAAACAAAAATATTAAGGCACAAGGAGAAGAGCATAACAAAATAAGTACTCGTGCATTTACTCACTGCCTTTCGTTTCAGTGCTACCTTAATTCCAGAGCAACATCATCTCCAACCACAAGGGGCATCGGTATCTGCTGCCTGTCAAAACTGGCGCTTTTTTCATCCTGAGACTATCAACTCCATCTGTCACAGAAATTGGGGCAAAATCTATTTTCCAGAAACTCGGGGATCTTGGAATCCCATGTGGTGTGGAATCATGTCTGTCTCAAAATGCATAGACTGTGGAATGGTGGTGTGGTGTGGCTGGGAGTCAGTATGATTGATGGGTTGAGAAGCATTCATAAGGACTTGCTCCATTGTTACCAGTTTTACAAGCTGCTTGTGTTTCTCCTTCAGTATAGTTTTTCCTATTCTTGTGTAAAAGCTGTGTTTTTAAATCTGCAAAAGCTTTAAATCTGCAAAAGCTGCCTCCATCCACCTAGTTTAGAGCTGTTTCTTTTAATTCTTGTTGAATAATGGTATTAAAAATGCTAGATGCCATTCGGGCAGGTTATAGTAAATGTACATTTACTGTCTACACTGGGATCACTCATGCAGTGCTTTGTTACCTGATCATATCACTTTTATTGGTGGAAGTCAGCTACTTTGGCGTGGCTCGGTTGGCGATGACATTGTAGATGCTGTTCAACAAACTGCTGCACTGGCTGGTTCCTAGGGAAGATGCCCCACAATGCCATTGGAGGGAAGAGGGCCTGGATGCTGGGATGTTCCAGACATAAGAGAGTCTGAGTGAGGGGTTTGCAATGGAACAGGATCACGGCTTGGGGCCTTCTGGGCTTCCTCAGCACGGGAGAGAGGTGTCCCAGTGGGGCTGCCTTCTACAGACAGCTGGATGATGATGTCTGCCCCCGCCCAGCTCTTGCCTTCATTTGCAAAATCCATCCAGCTCGGCTGTGCTTCATTTCTGGAGCAGAAAGCAGGCTGTTTACTCTGTGAAGGAAGGCAGCAGCTGAACTTCGGGCCTCCCAGGAGGGGGAGTACAGGAGCCTTCACTGCTGGCCTTGCATCCTTGTGTGGCTGGGAAGAGGCTGCTGTGGTGCTGCCAGAGCAGGAGGAGGATCAGTGCCTAGTCCCACGAGAGCTGACAGACTTCCCTGGCTGGACTGTTGAAAGGCAGGGCATGGCATGAAACATCACATTATTCATAGATAGAAATTTTCACATACAGCTTTTAGTTAAATAAATGAATATTTTATACAGTGATAATAGTAATGTTTATACAGTGATAATAATGTTGACTTTGAAGTTTGGAATTATCTTTGGTATTATACAACTGACAAAAATTTTGACAGAAAATAGGTGTATTCTTCAATTATCACACCTTTTAGCCATCTAGAATATGATTATCTACATTCAGGATTATATATTGTCAATAAATTAACTTCTTAAAATGGTTTAAAACATTTTTCTGTCCTGTCTTTATTTAATGAGTGTTTGAATTCTGTCTGTATTTGTAACTACAGTTTTGAGCGAGGACTTTGGCACTCACAGTGCTCTGTTGGAGGAAAGAAATGCTTTCTTGTGTGGAGCTAAACATAGGGAAATAATTCTCTGGCTCCACTTTGATTCAGGTTTTTTAACAACTGGAGTGATATTGTCAAATTCAGCTTTTCCATTTTCAGAGGAGCTATAAAAGTAATGTGGAAGGCAGCTCTTCCTCTGTTTCACAAAGCACCAAGTCAGACAATTCCACACATTGACAGTAGAATAAGATGTGGTAAATTCGCACATTTGCTAGGTTTATCTATGCTGTCCTTCCCAGTCTCAGCAATTGATTTAGTTCTTTATGCCAGCAGTTAAAATTACTACAGAGTAACTGTCATCCAGCACTGGTCACACTGGCCCGAAGGCCAATGCGTGTGTGATCTGGATTTATTGGAGAGACTCCTGGGCACCTTTTTGTCTAATCCTGATGTTTTTTCTGTTTTTTTTTATTTCACACCTTTTCCTAATGGATCTCCTTTCCAAATCATGTTTTCTTTAGCTCTTTCTTTGACCTGTTTTTCATCAACAGTGTTTAGAAAATAAGAAAATCAAGTAGACAACATATCAGTTGACCTTAAAATTTAGAAGTTCACATTCAGTTCTAACTGAAAATACATGGCCAGTATATGTGGTTAATTCCTCTCAAATTATTTTTAAGCCCATTTTTAAATGGGCTCATACTGATTTTATTTTTCATTTTAAGAGATTTACAGCTGCTATAAAAAATTTCTGGCAGGTGCACTGGGAATTAATTTGCTGATACAATTTCATTATGTGCATCTGGTAATATCTTAAATATGTCCCTGACAGAGAGCAATTTTTCTTCTTGAAGAAGGGACTTAATTATTTAGTAATAGTAGACTTCACCTGTCAGTGAAAGGCAGAAACTCTGTCAGTAGTTCTCAGAACCTTGGTATTATGGTGCATGAGAGTCATGGTAGGCAGCAAAAGACCTGCTTCTTACACCAACTTTCATCCTGTAGAAATGGCCCAGTAGGGTGTCACTCACAGTAGCCTGTGCAGATGACTGAATATGGATATGTGCATACAGCAGAGTTCTTGGATTTGGTGTAGCTTCAGAGGTCATAAATTATGTCTGCATTCTAAAGTTACAAAAGAAAAATGTGACTTACCAGATTCCCAGCACAACCTGGGAGCAGGGGATCAAATATAATGCATTCGAGTGGTGTCTCTTTCAATAGAGAAGAGAGTGAAGGCATCTAAATTAGGTTTGTTCTCCACATCTGGAGTAGTTTTATCTTTTTATTGTCTCTGCAGGAGTGTTCGGGGCATTCATGTCTTGAGTTAGCCACCTAAACTAGGTGGAGTTCTCCCCAAAATAGAAACTTCTTTACTACAATGTGCATGACTTCCCAGTGTCACCATGCCTTCTCTTCTTGATTTAGTCAGAAAGAAAAATAGTGAACAGGGAGGATAGTAAGTGATTGCGTTGACCAACAGTTGATTTGAAGTTCACAGCTGCTGGCACTACTACACTTCATGCTCAGGATCAGTTAGACATTGCTCTGTTTGCTATACATTTTTTATGTTGTCTTTGCCAGTGTTAAGTCTCATGAACATCACAATATTATGGATCCTGCAAATGTGCTGTAATGGTTAACTGCACACCCAGAATCATAGAATGGTTTAGGTTGGAAGGGAGCTTTAAAGGTCGTCTTCAGTGATGGCATGAATGTGTCCCTCATATTGCAAAGTCATAACTACAGGTCCCACACCAGATGCACAAATAGTCCATGAAGTATAGGCCTGGTTGCAATCAAAAGAGCCAGTCGGATTCACAAATAGCACAGTTCATTGAGTGCAACATATAAAGTTCTTTTGGATTGCCAGTGACAATGCATTAACTGCAGAGTAGCTGTAATAGCAGTAACAATATAATTGCAATCACAAGCCTAGTATCAGGGTCAACACTCATCATGTCTGAGGATGTAGGGTTTGCCAAAAGGTGTCCATTCTGGGGAGATCAAGGAGATCAAATACATCAATCTGTCCCTGCAATTTCACACTGAATTTTCATTCCCTGACTAGATGCAAAATTGGGGTACATTTTATAACCACTACTGTGTGAAGTGCTGTGGATGGGACTGTGGTCAAGCCTTTTATTCTTTGTGGGTACATTGTATGGAATATTTCTTTGTAGGACGTGTACTTGATTTCTACAAAACATTTCTTGGTATCAGGTTGAAGAACAAGACCATGCAGACTACTCCTCACTCCACATTCCCCCTTGTCCCCACATGCCATGACAACACAAACCACAAGACTTCCACCTGATTTCTGCACCTGCATCATAGGCCCCATTGCATATTGAGCTATACCAACACCTGCCCATGACAGGGGGATTAGAACTAGAGATGATCTTTAAGGTTCTTTCCCTCTCAAAGCACTTTATGACTGGATGTGATCTAGTTCCAAACACTCTTCAATAAGCAGAGACATCTTCAAGTGTATCAGGTTGCTCAAACCCTCATCCAACCTGACCTTGACTGTTTTCAGGGATGTGGCATCCACCACCTCTCTGAGCAACCCTTTCATTGTTTTACCACCCTCATCATAACAAATTTCTTTGTTATAGCTAGTCTGAATATACCCTCTTTTAGTTCAAAACCATTACCCCTGTCCTTTTGTTACAGGCCTTAGTAACAGATTTGTCCCCATGTTTCTTGTGACCCCCTTTTAGGCACTGGAAGGCCACAATAAGGTCTCCTTGAAGTCTTCTCCAACCGAGCAGCCCCAACTGTTTCAGTCTGTCTTCACAGGAGACATGCTCCAGTCTGTTGATCATTTTTGTGGCCTCCCTCTGGTCCTGCTCCATCAGGTCCATATCTCTCCTGTGCTGAGGATGGCAGAGCTAGACAGCACTCCAGGTGGGGTGCAAATGCACATTCACAATCACACATTCACAGAATGTTCTGAGTTGGAAGGGACCCACAAGGATCACTGGATCCAGCTCTGAAGTGGATGGCCTGCAGAGGGATTGAACCCAGTAGCTTGGTGTTGTTAGCACCAGGCTCTAATCAAGTGGTTCATGTCCCGCTTGCTATCCAGCAGTGCTCATAAGTCCTTCCCATCAGGGCTGCTCTCCATCTGTTCACCCTCAAGCCTGTGTTGATATGAAGGGTTGCCCTGACCTAGATGCAGCTCCTTACCCTTGGTCTTGTTGAACCATGGGCACGCTTCTTAAGCTTGTCCAGGTCTCTCTGGATGGCATCCTTCAGGTGTGTCAACAGCACCATTCAGCTTTTGGTGTCACCTGTAAACTTGCTGAGGGTGCGCTTGATCCCTGTGTCTATGTCACTGATATTAAGCAGCCTTGGTACCAAAATGAACCCCTAAGACAGCCACTTGTCACTGATCTTCATTCAGACACTGAGCCACTGACCATTACCCTCTGGGTGCAACCATCCAGCCAGTTCCTTATCCCCCAAATAGACGGCTCATCAAATCCTTCTCTCTCCAGTTTAGAGAGAAGAATGAGGTGACCATGGCAAAGGTCTTACAGAAGTCCATATAGATGACATCTGTGGCCCTTCCTTTGTCCACTGATGTAGTCACTCCACCATAGAAGGCCTCTGGGTTTGTCAGAGAAGACTTGCTCTTGGTGAAGCTGTGCTGGCTGTCTTGAATCACCTGCTGAAGCACAGTGTCTAGAAGGAACTGTCCTATGAGCTTCCCAGGCACAGAGGGGAGGCGCTAGTTTCCAGACTTTCTTTCTACCCTTTTAAAAGATGGGTACAATGTTCCCCCTTTTCCAGTCACCTGGGATTTCACCTGGCTGATATCAGTTTTCCTATATCAAGGAGAGTGTCTTGCTAATTAGATCAGCCAATTCTCTCAGGAGTTTGGGATGCATTACATCAGGTCTCATAGATATATGTATGTTCAGCTTCTTCTCTTACTGTGGGAGGGACTTTGCTCCCCCAAGTCCCTGCCTTGAGATCTGTCCACTCATGAGGATATACAAGTTTGCCTGAAATAGATTTTTAATCCACTGTCTCCTTTTTTTTTTCCAATATGCCTTTTACATTTATAATATTTACTTAAAAATTGAGTAGCATCCTTGTAAAGTTGGGGGTTGTTATTTGTATATGAAATAGTAAGTATCATTGAGAGATTTACTCAGTGCATCTAGTAAAGTAAACATGGAAGTATTGCACAATACAGTATTACTGGACTTCTTTTTTTGAACTCTCTTCCAATCTAAACTACAAACTAGACCACACATGCTGTTAAAACAAATCTAAGTAGGACATCAACCCTTTTTTGGTCCTAAGAAAGGCAAAAGTAATGGTGAAGTCAACTGATTCCTGGTCACCTGCTAAGCCAATTAGAGACAGGTTTTAAATAACCATATTCTATGAAGGTAAATATGAACCATACACACTGTCAATATGTGCGACAGATAGTCCCCTTCATCCTCCCTGCCCCACACAAAACCTCTTCCTTTGCAATTGTCTCTAGTATACAATGTGATTTGGCCTTAGATAAGAGCACTAGGTGAGACTTATGCTGAGATGAGAACACCGGGTAGGAATTTCAGGAGGAGCTGTCTGGATGCTCTCGTAATGAATGCATTCCAGAGATGGAGAAGCTGTGGTGATCAAGGTTGACTTGGTTACATGTCAGCCTGCAAAAGGGTATAAAATGCTGCTGGAGTCAGGCAAAGTGGTTTCCCAAGGCTGCAGTCAGCTTCTGGGTAGATCACGCCCTGGCAGGGATGCCTGCATTGTACATCCAGTCTGAGGACAGTGAAGTGCTCACTTTTGGAAGGATGGGTAAAAGTGCTGGAACCTTATGTGCAGATAAAATTCTAAAGTAACTACTTAGGTGCTTTGTTGCTTTGTAATTGTATGTTCTGTAAGCTAAAGACTGTAAACCTACATTTCTAGCTGAACCTGCTTATATTATAACCCTTAAGACATGGTTATATTATATTGTATTAGCAATAAATCTAGTCCTAATCATCCACAAAATCAATATCGTATTTCTCATGCCGGACCAAGAGTCTACTACTCTTCTATGTTAAACCAATTTCAACATTACAGTTTCATGGGAGTTCTTTGGTGTACATGTCAACATACACACACACAAAAGCAGTTAGATTTTTTTTGTTTGCTGGCTTGTTTTGGTTTGTTAACCTTTTTACTTTCAAAATTTTCAAATGTTTACGACTACCCAGAAGCAGCTAGTAGGTTTGTGTTCAAGTTTCTTTGAAAATTATATAATGCTTGTAAGAAATCAGAAATTCTGAGTGTTTCTACAGGTGAAGCATGAAGAAATGAGTAATTTTGTGGGTAAGCAGAGTTCCACTTAATGTGGACAAAAAAAAAGATGGACAAAACTAAGAGTAGTGGTTTCATTTTTTTGTTATTTCAGATCATACTAACACAAGTATAACATGTACTCTGGAAAGGTAACACCTAATTTGGTCTCCTACTTCTTCTACGCCCAAATTCAATTTCTGTGTTAGAATTTGAAGATGGCTGTAGTGAAACATGCCATTCAGAAATATATCCTCAGTGTGTTCAATTTAGTAGCTATCCTTGATGTATCCTGTGATGATATTTGTCTATGGCATTGTTTACACACAAAAGTGTCTGTGATTAAAATAAAATAATTTTTCAAAACAATTTGATTAAAGCAATAAAAATCTAATTCAACATAAATTTGGAGTTAGCAAACTGACTTTGGGTGTTTCCAGTAGGTCTCTTTAGGCACACCTGGCTTCATATCATCAAGAAATGGTGATGTCTTTATTGAGTTGGCCTGCTATAAAATAGTATCAGACTTGTTTATTACACCTTCTTCGAAGAGTTTCATTCTTTCATTCTACTGAAACAAAATGTATTTAGACTAAATAGTGTGCTAAACATGAAGTAGGCATGCCAATATTTCAGAGTCCTGACCCAGACTACCAGTTCAAATAAATCAATGTTACTCAATAAATAAACTAAGTGTGCTCAGGCAAGGATTTGCTTTGATTTAACTAGGTCTTTTAAAAGGCAGTTATAGTTAATCAGTGTAACTTTTGATATGGTCAGCAGCCTGCACTCCCTTAAGTCCATTTTTTCATTTGCTTTAAATATCAGAGGAGAAGAATGAATTAAGGTGGATTTCTGTGTGGATGGAAATAGCATGGATAATTAGCAGATTTTATTACAGGAAGAGCAGCTATATTCATGCAGGTACATGTATCTTTCTTCCTACATGTCACCTAAAATTAAAAGATGTCAAAGCAGTTAGTAGAATTCTACTTCATACCTCTACCACACCCTTAGCTGTGGTGTCTGAATACTGGGATAAAAGAAAAATGTCTGTGTCATAAAACTTTAATTTGCAAAAGTGATGAATGATACAATTACTTCCTTATTAGAGGCGCAGTCTGAAACGTTTCCAGCCTGATTTTCAGAATATGCTGAGCATCTAACATTTGAAAATCAGATTTTCTAATTTGACATTCAAACAAGAATCATACACAGTCATGGACAGCTTTGAAAACATATCTGCTTTCCGCAGCTAACAAAAATTAAGGACTTCAGATATGATAGAGAAATACAGTCAGTCATAAACTTGTTATTGTGCCAATAACAAGCATTAAAGTATTGAGGTGGGAGATCTCGGTAACACATAATAGCTGTGGTTTCCTTCTCAGGTGAATTATTAAATGTGTTCATTTTTTTTGTGAATCAAAATACATGGAGCCACCAGCTGTTTGCAGTTGTGTTGCAAATGAGTATTTTGTTCTTCCTACAAATAGCAATCATTCTGTGTGTGCATCGAAGATGAGCTCTTTCTGTTTGCCTGAGGCGACTGGTCTTTTCAAAGTTCTGCAACAGAAATGGATCAGCTCTAGGGTGACTGTAAAGATGAGACTCGAGTTGTTTGCTAGTTTGGGGAAAATGGTTAGCAACAGTGGTGCTCTGGAGATTTCCTGAACTCTGGGAACTAAGTTGTATGCTAGCATCATGCTGTTTTCTGGATCCAGACCAAATATCCATGGCTGGATAGCCAAAAAGTGTCCAGAGACTTACAGATATTATACATTAGAGATGGAAAAGAAATTTTGGAACATTCTCCACTCCTATTGCAAGATTATGCAATCAGTGTGAGATTAGTCATTGTGTTGAATTTTCCAGTAGTGCATTTTCATCTATTTTTAAATGTCCTAGGTGATAAGGGGTTCCTACCACCTTCTTTCAGACGATTTCTTTGTTTGGAAACATCTCTTATATTTGATGAAAATTTACCACCTGCCCAGGTATCTTTCTAAAAGTACTGATTCTTGTGGAATCCATAAAATTAATTTTTAGGGTAATGATTGGCATGATACCCTTGCCACTTCAGTTCATTAAACTTCATCTCTTTGTGTAGCATTGTTTAGTTACTTTTATCTAATGTGTACGTTCAGACTCTATACTGAGCCAAAGCAAACTAGGGTTAGGATTTAGTATAACAATATTTCAAATATTCTTGTAAAATCAGCAACCTTTTAGCAAGTTTATAGAATTTAAATTTGCTTCATTCTGTTCTAGCACCAGCTTTTTACCTTCACCCCACAAATTTGTTTAGTACCTGTTTCTTTCTGTTGTTCACAGCCTTTTCCCCATTCTGGATACCCTACTTGTGTTTATGGTCTTATTTATTAAAGGCAACAAGCTGTTACATAAAAAATTAGAAACAGTGGAAAAGATATTTTCTAAATTAAGATTGTCTCGTGAGGAAAAGAGCCGTACAAGTTCATACCCTGTCTTTGCTTTCTACTTTTGGCATTTCCTTCTTTAAATTTGTCTGCAGAAGAGAGAAAATTCCCCATTATCTGCTTGCTTCTTTCCTAAGGTCCAAGTTGGTTTTCTTCCAGCAAAATCTGAGTTAAGTTCACAGAAGACTAGCTCTTGTAATATTTTTTTCATAACAGTGGGAAGATGCTATAGACGTGCTGTAGGGTTGAAGTTTTGCAATACACCCATAGTGCCACTTTTGGGATTGCAAAGCTAGTCCTGTTTTAACACTTTTTATAATACCCTGTTCAAGGGATATCTGTACTTCATAGTTGGTTTTAACCTAAATTTAACCTAACATATATAACTGCATTAGGCTTCGTGGCTTTTTGACAGAAAAGTGGGATCGTTAACTGATCACTCTTTTTGGGTTGTGAATTCCAGCATGCTATTTATCCTCAACTCTAATGATTTCTTGCACACTGAAAAGTTTAGCAGTGTGCTCTGATTTGGAGAATCTTGTTGCAAGAAGGTGAATTTCCTCACAGGGAGACCAAATGATCATATATGCATGTGGCTAGAACTAGTGTCCTTTAAATATTTTCACCATTCTTTGTTCCACTGAGGAATGGCCTCTTCGTGATAAAATCATTGTACTTATTTTGCCCATGCTTATATTTTTTTTCCCCAGCATTTTTCTCACTCAGGCTTTTTCTTTTTGCCTCTTATTTTTCCCTGCTCACATTTAGGAAAAAACAGCAGAGGAGTTGTCTTCTACTTGACCATATTTACTGATACTGCTATGGCCTCTCCAGCTGCCTTCTACCAACTTTCGTAACTGTATTTCTCTTCAAAAAATTATTTATTAAAGGTAAAGCATTGTACAAGTATATGCCTAGATGTAGTTGTGTAAGAATTTTTCAGGATCATTTAAGTGGCCATCCTGAAATCATTCTGTGGATTTGGGAATGTTCCAGAAACCAGAAGTTACAACCAGGTGGAAAATTGCAGTCTGAATGACGCGCTACAGATGTGCATGGCTCAGAGGAGATAGCACAGAGAAAGCCATTTGAACGAATCCACATGAATTGTTTAGTGAATTATTAAAGAATGTGGCAAAATAGAAGTTTGCTTGCACATAATTTGAGAACAGAAAATGGGTCAAAAACTGTCAAACAAGAAGCTTGTTGTGAACAGTTCAGGGAGTATTAGGCTTCTTTTAGGTGGAATGTGACCCTGCTAACCCTGAAGTGTGAGTTAGATCTTTGATGTTCAAGGGGATTCCAAATTAGGCAGACATAGGTCATCCAGCCTGAGACAGTAGCATGTAAGTGCCTGGTGCAAACTCTCCCTTCAGTCAAACCAGGCCTGGTTTGTAACCAGCCTTGAAACTGCAAGATCTAGTAAAATACTTTGAAAAAGTGGTCAAGAACAGACATCTGTTTCTTTAAAAAAAAAAAAAAGGAAATTATGGGGATAGAAGGAAAGAAAATTAAGGAGAAATGGTAGATTTAACAGGGAAAAGAAACTGCACATTTTTCCTCCCTTCTTCCTTGTTTGTGAACAATTAATTAGCATGTATTGAACTATCATTGTCATCATTATCATGTTCACTTTTAGTGTGGTAGATCACTTAGCAACGAATAAAATTCCTTTCGGTTTTTACATATATTGATTTGACAGCTCAGCAAAAAAGAAGTGGAGTTTATTTCAGAAAACATGAATGTTGTAGGGAAAATGTTCTGATTGCAGGTGAAAAGCATCATGATTTTTCTCCACTTTATGCCTTTCATATTCAGTGTAATCCCACTAATGTTCATGTCTGCAGGATGTCTCTTGATGGGAGAATTTCCACTATTTAGGCACAGCTATGTAACAAATAAGTTAACGTTCTCAGACTGCACATCTGAAAAGGAACAGAAGAATACAAGTTTAATTTCTTCTCAAATAGTTAGTCATTTATCATCATGGTGGATGAAAATCACCCCTGTACAAATAGCCAGAAAAGAAGTCCTGTGTATCCTCTTCCCAGAACTACAACTGACATGCTTGAAATGGATCAGATGTAAGGTTGAAGAGGAGTTTCTATGTTGTCCATCTATGTCCAGAAAGATTTTACTGAAAGAATCAGGTCATTGTCCCAAAGAAAAACTGGTGGAGATGTGCTTTGTTCATTGAACTTGCCCTGGAAAGAGTAAGGGGAAAACTCTTGTCCACACTGGCAATGTGGTGAAAATCCAGCTGTGTAGAATCATAGGAACCATTTTCATCAGCAAGTATTGTCCTACAGTTTGGGTCAATATTTCCCCAGGAATGTAGAGCTATTAGTCACATCCCTGCAAGCTCTCTCCCCATGAATAGCACAGGATTATTTTTATCTGCCATAGATTTTTTAAACTGGAACATATTAAACAAAATTAAATTCAGTAAAAGAAAATTATTAGAACTGTATTTGACAAAAATAAAAATGTATGTTGTTTTTTACCTCAAAAATTCAAATTATTGAAATATAGTGTTGTTTAGGAGCACAGAGCCTTCCCTTTAATTCTGCTTAAGTGGTAGCATACAAGGTCATTCATTTAGAAATAGGGTAATTTCCTGTACTTTACTAAGCCTTGTTATGTAAAGGTAGGAAAAACAGAAATATCAGAAAGCCTTCTATGATATATAATGCATACTGTGTTTTCTGAACTGTTGAGAACACAGTTCTCTCAGTGCCCTTTCCTTACTCTCAACCCTAAGTAATCTATCAGCCACTGCTACTCTTGTCAGATGGCTTATCTGTGGAATGAGCTAGTACTATTCCAGGAACCAATTCCTGTGCTGTATAGGGCCAAGTGAAATAAGGTTTTGGTGATCAAATTTTAATCTTTCTTCATTGTAGATAATGAGAAGGTATACTGATTTTCATCAGTGAGAATCCTTAATTGCACCCCAGGTCTCCAGTGATTGCTGTGTAGTGTCATAAATCGTCTGTGGTCCACTTTTGAGGTCACAGAAACATCTCTGTACATTTGGTTCTGTTGTGTTTCTCTCTAAATTTGGCTTTATATAATCATAATACAATAACATGCTTCGAGCACCTTTCATTTTTTTTGTCCTGTAAGAGACTAATAAACCATTAGGGCTGTTTTATAACATGGTGAGTGCTATTTTGCAGTGTTTCATTAGCCACAAATCCACAACTCACCTTCAGGAATTCTGAATGACAGACTAAAGGTATTTTTGCAGCTGTTCTATAGGACCTCATGGAAGCTTTGTTCCCTTTAAAGAAAAAAAAAAAAAACAACACTGACCTTTTTATAAATCAGTCCTTTTGACAGATCTCTATAAAGCAAGAAGTCTCATCTCTGCTAAATCTGAGTACTGACCATTTTAACCATATGCCTGTGGATAGTTCAAATATCATCTCTCCTGTAAAATATTTTTTCTGTAGGATTGGATGAACTCCTTCAAATAGGGTATAATATGCTCCAAAATGCTTTGAATGGCTGTTCACTTAATAAAACATTGCCTAGAGCAATACTATCTTCTGACTATTATATGGTGTTTCATGAGTTGACTTTTAAATTGAATTCCCTGCCATCTTTATGTACCAAAGAACATCTTGAAAAAATCAAGCTACAAATAGTGACTGTTTTCTAAAGGTCAAAGAAATTGTAAGGGGGGAAAAAAAAGAAAGTCTTTTCTGAAAAAAAATATTCAGGAAGCCCTGAATATTTATATACTGATATCATCTTTAGACCTCCAGGGTGTTTCAGAGTACAGACAGCTACAGTTTTTAATAAAAATGTTTTCCAAACTAAATTTCATTTCTCTTTTCAGATATATAAAAAAATATTAGTTTCCCAACTCACACTTCTTTGTTTGAGTTTTAATAGTTAATGTTTGGTTCTTTTCCAAAACAATTTTCTGTCCATTTTAAAAGTGCTAAGGCATGGAATATAGAACTGCCAAGGAACTCTTTGGTAAAACATATGCTAAAGACTTGCCTGCAAGGTAGTGGAAGGGGATGGATAGTTCGTTTGAAATGATCTATATTAGCATGACAATGTTTTAGTACGTGTTAGCTGGTGAGAAAATGCATCTTCTATACTGTTATTTTGAAAGTGTGGTTGTTTACTCAGTATTAGGTCAGTGTGCAGATAACTACTTGTTCATCTGCTCTGAATACTCTTGTGACAGTCCTCTGTTTTAAAACCTTACGAGGATGCACCAGCATCTACTGTTCTTGTCATGGTGATGAGATACCATATATCTGTTGGCAGGTATATATATATGGCCTTGCTCAGCATCAGTCTATTTACACTGTGCATTATATCTCTGTACCGTATTTTCTGAGATATAAGAGGAACTGCTTCTGCTTGCCATCTGGGAAGAACTGAAAGATCGTTGACAGGAAGTATTTCCAAAAACATAATTAACGGACTTGGACAGTCATCCAAAGGTCTGTGGAATGCAATGGCAAATGACATCTTTCTCTAAAGAGTACAAAGGCCAGGTGTAAGGTGAAGAAGCAAAAGAATATGAGGTCCTTGAATTATATCCAATGTAAACAGATGCAGGTTTAATCCTGCCTTGGCCTTTAGTAACCTGCCAAGAATTGGGCAGTGATGTGATGAGAGAGTGTGAGACAAGACAGGGACAAAGTGGTAATGCACTTTTCACAGCAATAGTCTTATTGATCATCCTCCCAGTTCAGGTCAGCTGTCTTCTCATCAGTAGTAAGAAGCTGGATTTTCAAATGGAAGCAGCCATGTGTTTCTGCATTGCTACTGGAGAGTTGCTCCTGTGCTCACATGGGTGGACTATGGGCAGTGGCTTGATAGCTGGCACAGGAGCTGTCTTGCCAAATATCAAAGGTGTATGGTAATCACCATTTAGGCACAGTTTCTATCATCATAGAATTAAGATTTTGTCTGTGTTGGCTGGACACAACAATATGGGTTGTAAGATGTCATAACTTGTGGAGGATTTATGAATTTGAATCCTGTCACACACTGTCAGTTGTGTCTGTCTTCTACCTTGTCCATAATGATGGGCCAGGCAAAACCCCAGATATTGTGTGGGCCCATGGCAGGACACAGGAGTACTGAATACAAAATCTGGTTCCTTAGGGCTGAGTGCAGGGGCAGAAGAGCTGTTTGCCTTGTGTCTGTAATTAACTTAAATTGTCTTTTCATCTAGTAGGGAGACCAAGACAGGTGTTAATGGGACTTAGACAAGCTCCATGTGGATGCACCACGGCCTCAGCAGAAAAGCGGCTGTGTAGCTTCAAGAAGCAGCAATTTGTATATGAGAAGAGGGAGAGAGCCTCATTTGGAAACACTTAAAATGTAAGCTTTGGGAGCTCTGCAGTTTGTGCAGTTGACAAGGAGCATGGGTTTGTGGGATTCTGCTTCCAATACTTCAGGCTTTGTGTGCACCTCCACAGGTGTATAGAAAGACTAAGGTATTTTGGGTAGCACCCAGAGGTGGAACTGAGAGCAGTGGAAAAGCATTGGAAAGGAAAAGACATTCTCACCTTGGAGAAAATCACTAAAGGTGACAGAAGCTTTGTTGTGTCTGTGTTTCAATCTTAGACCAGATAAAACCACAGAATATGTGGCAGGGAGAAAGGCTCAATTTCAAAGAGGTGGGCTATGGTTTTGCATTTTGGCCGAAAAGAATGGGACTGGAGGTATTTTTTGCACGCTGGGTCAGCTTTTCTGAGGCATTTATTGAACTCGGGTTCGAAAGAAAGCAGTAAAAAATAAATATCTGATTTATCAAAGAGAGTCTATGCAACAAATTAACCTTGGAAGAAGAATGTTGTCTCTGCCTTGAAGCAAAAGAGGTGGAGAGGGCACAAAGGATTCCTTGCTTGGTTCTGCAGTCTGACAGTAAGGAAACAAAGCAGTGAAAATAATGCTGAACCCTCTCAGCTGTCCTTCTGAACAAAGAAGTGGTGTAAACAAAGGAGAGCTCATGCTTGTGGAAATCTCTAGGTGCTGCTGGTTTAGATTCACGTAAACTTGGGCTTGTCTGTAGCATTCCAGATCCATGCACAGACTTGACAAGTAAAATCACAGTATAATTTGTGACTCCTGAAAACAAATTAATGAATGCAATAAAACTTAATGTTTTCTCAGAGATTACATGCGATGAAATGAGATGAGAGAGAGAGGGAAGAGTGAAGTAGAGGGAGGAGCATGGTTGTTCTAGTTCGTACTTATATCCTGTCCTACTTGTCAGTTTTCACTTACTCATCCCTGGCTTCAGAGTTCCTTAGTCACTTTTCCTTCCTCTCCAATCACTCCAAGATCCAAGATTACCTCCTCTTTCACCTTGCTCAATCTGTGCCACTGTCACTTTCCCACTGTATTTATGTACAACTCATTAAAGAATAAATGTACCATACATTCCATGTCAGTGTCTTTGTTTGTAGCCCTTGCTCTTTTTCTTTCATAGTTTCTTTTTTGTTATCATTTATGCAGATGAAAAACTTCCTCAAGAAAATGTTCTATTGTAATTCACATTGTCTGTAGCAAAGAGTCAAAAGAGTGGGATGCGGAAAACAATGCAGGAATAGAATGATGAGCCATAGTATAAAGCTCCGATTAAACAGATACAGATTACTCTCTGGGCAGAGTTGGAATCTGGTGTTCTGCTTAGCATCTATCTCCTATTCCACATTTCATAAGCAGATGTGTTACCTACACCTGCAGTTTTCTGAATGTTTCCCATTATAAGGCCCGTTCTTATGATTGATGCTAAATTTGCCAAATTGCTTTAACTGTTCAGGCTGAAAAACTTTCATTCTGGGTATCAGCTTCAAAATGAATTTAGAGTGTCCTTAGAGTAAACAAAGTATGCTATTTATGTTTATTTATTTTCAGGTCACTCACCAATTCTAAAATTTCAAACAAGACCTTAAAGAAAAGGGCATGTTACCCTCATGACAGAATGTGCCCTTTGTTCCTTTTTCTTCCTTTGCTCCTTTTTCTTCCTTGCATGGAGCATGCAAAACACTCATACACTACTGACATATTTTGCCAAGTTTTATTGGGGGCTTTTGGTTTAGTTTAGTGGGTTGATGGGGTTTTTGGTTGGTTTGTTGGTCTTTTTGTTTTGTTTTGTTTTGTTTTTTTAAAATAAGTCATCAGAAACTTAAGAATTAAGCAGACTTTTGTACCACTGTGTCCTTGTCTGCTGACTACAGCCCACAGGAGACCAGCAGGAACTGGGTACAATTTTTGTCCCCTCAATTTGTGCTTTTGAGTCTTTGTTTGATTCTTTTAATAGGAAGTTGCAATAAAAGAAGAGCTAGCTTCCTCTTTAAGGCAGAGGATGTCTTCTTGAGCCACTGGATTGTTTCTCTACATCTTCTGCTGGACCACCATTTGAGTCAGTCTCTCCTTGCATGGCCATTAGCCAAATAATTTTCTGACCTTTCAAGGAACACATCTTGAAGAGAGGTTTACAGAATGGCTGAGAGCACACAAGAGTGAGTAAAGCTGATTGCTGATGCCCCATACAGGCAGTAGTATGCAGTCAGGTTCTAAGCATGCCCAAAAAATCAAACATCAGCCACTTGTTTTTGATAAATATGCTGTTCTTTTTTCAGTAGTTTATACTCTCAGGCTGTGGGGTGAAGGGCACTTCAGACCACTGCCAGTGGTCTAGTAAAGGCATGCTAAGAGCATCCCGAAAGCAGCCAAGAAGGAGTGAGTGCTCGTGCATCCAGTGCAGAAGCTTAAGAACATTCTATCAAAAAATTGGAGACCCACCTGAGAAATGGGAGTGCTGAAAACAGATAGAGATAAGCCATCTGCTTATTAAGTGGAGCACAGCTTGATTGGGTAAGAGGGAGATTTATGTGGCTGTGCAGTAGTTTATGTGGGTTGTACAAATGGCATTAAAATTGGGAACTCTTGCAACTTCTCATTCCTAATTCTTGAAAGCTTGATTTTCCAGCCTGAACAATATTTTGAAACAGGTGTTTAAGAATGTATATGTACAGTTTCATTAGCATGTTTGGGATTTGCTGTTTCTGCCATGTATGTTATATAAAAACTCTTCTAAAATACTTTGAAACTTTGAAAAGTATTTTCAGGAGCCTGTTCCTTGTGTCTCTTGGCCCATTAAGCTGAGTGCATTGACTGCCACGAGGAAGAGAAAAATTAAAACTAGGACTTTTTAAACATATCTAAAATAACTTAGGATCACTTGCATAACTTGAAAAAAATCACTGTTTTAAAGCCCTGTGTCTCAGACTCTACATTTCACTGAGTTGGTCTGCTGGAAAGCTGCTAAAGTTCTTCCTCACTCACTAGGACAATACACATGTATGGCTTTAAAACCAGGACAATTTCATAATTTTCAGAATTCATCTTGCCTCTCCTCGACCTAATACAGGTATAATTTCTAAGGAAATTCCATTTCTTTGGTGGGGGGAGAGAGGAAATACTTCCATGACAGGTTGGCTTTAAAATATAAATGGTGCTGTTTGAAGCAGTTTAAGAGCCAGAAATGCCAGACTGAATCAGGGAAACTGATTAATGGGCAGGTGGTGATGCAATCATAGCTGTGTGATAAATTGCTTGGATATTTCTTTATCAAATGCCCTGCAGTACAATATGTCACCCACTTATCACATACATACACATTGCCTACATATGCATGGGCAGATGTCTGTGGGCAGGTCCGTGGCAAGCATAAATTGACTGAGATCCTCTGAAATCCTTTCAAGTTCTGGACCTTTACTGATTTGTACTTGGCCCTTTTATCTCCATGTATGTTCAATAAGCTGCAGAATAAATCTATGATTATTCTTCTTAGTGAGTGTTGCAAGTTTCTGGCTCTTATTTGTAAATGAAAAAAACAAATGTTCCAACATGAAACTGGGCTTAGATCCCAGTTTTCAGGCATACTCTCTATTAAAGGATGAAGGCTGTTGCATACATCACCTGAGAAGCATAAATCAAATAGTAATAGTGCTGTTGTTTTCCTGAAGAACCCAGAGAAGGACTTAATTGCATTCACTTCTCCTACTGCATCTAGCCTGATGTCCTGCATCAGTTTTATAAAGATTGAGAAATCCTTACCAGGGATACAATGCACACAATTGTTACAGTCACTGATGTAATACTGGCGCCAGTAAGCTTTATTTTATTTAAAAAAATACTACTTTCCATGTACTTCAAAATAGTATAGACATAAAATATTTTTTAAAAAAACAGAAGCTCTGTCTGTGTAATTTGATTCTGAGCCTTAGCAAAACAGGCAAAGTTCCAAATATTTTTCCCTGCTCAAATGTTTTAAAATATGTTGCCAAGGGTGATTTGGCTGGAGAGGCGACCACTGAGGAATTACAAGCTGAAAAGTTTTATTTTTTTGTGAAGATCTATATTTCTGTGAAGAAACTGCAACTGCTTTTAGAGCTGGCCAGCAGCCAGAAATAAGGTATGCTCAAAAGACTTTCACTCTGGTGAACTCTCATTAATGAAGCTGAAAGCAAAAAGCATTTTTCTTAAAACTTAAAAGAACGACACTGAGATGATTCCATTGCAAACAGAATACTCCAATTAGTATGGCTCCTATCCCCTGGAGACTCCTGTCCACATTTTTCCTACCTTGTTTCCTACTCACACCGCATTTTTGCATCCCTAATGTGAAGAGGGTCATTCTTGCACAAGTGTTTGCCGGACTGGGGTCTCCCTTTGTACTTACCTAGTGTTTCACATATTCAGTAGGAAGTCAGATCAACTAGAGTCATAAGTAATGCATAATTTTGCATTGCCAAGGGAAGTTTAATTTACAATCTTGTTATAGCCAAATGTTACTTCTGGCAAAAAGAATATTTATAACGTTGTTGTTTGGACAAATTACAACTATTTTTTTTCCTTCAGAGCCTGATCTATGCACCCCTGTAAGGCAGAGAATACCGACACAGCTTTCCAGAGCAGGGTTCCTCTTTCTGCCTTTGTGCCTATGTGTAACAACCATCTCACACTTTGGAGGACTTGGATCTTGGGAAGCCTGTGAGGAACCCATTTGGGAGGCACCTGAGCTATCTTCTCTTGGTAGCATCTACACTGTTTCAGGATCTGGGCTAAAACCTTGACAGAACTAGGTACATGAATCCTATCTGTGTGCTCGGGCTTCTTCTCTGTAAGCATCACCTACCTTCCTGCTGGAAATAGATTTAGACTGGACATATTTTCCTAATATGTCTAAATCTAGACTGCAGCGTATATCACCCTGGTCCACTTTAAAAAAAATATAAGCTAGAGCAGCACTTGCATCCCATCTGTGCCCAGAGGAATCTAAGCTTGGGGCATATGTTGATTTCTGACTGTCAGCTTCAGAGGAAAACATTTCTGGTCCTTCTCGTTCAGAAATATTCCCACCATTGTGGTCAGGCCTTTTTCACAATAACCTGGTGGTCAAAGAGATTGCCCAGGAACTGGGAGACAGGAACATGCATTTTTTTGTTGTCTGGTTCTCTGGCCTCATTAATCTGACATTCCTCTCTGCATGGTGATGCAGCTTTGACAGGGAAAGTGGGAATGACCTCTCCAGAATGACTTCTCAGTTTACTGCTTTCTTAATCATATTTCAGGAAATAGCTACTTTGTGCAGCCTGCTCCCCTACAGTGAAGACTAAAGAGTGGAAAGAGGAAATCTAGTTAATCCTGACCAACATAGCATTTAAGGTAATTCCATGACTGACTTCAGGAGGACTCATGTCCAGCTCTCCCAGGAGAGCAGCACCAACAGACTTGCTGTCTGTGTTGTGGAGGAGTCAGTACTCAGAATGGATTCACACCTTCAACAGATCAACAACAACAACCCTTGTCCTAGTTATGATCACTGCAGTTTTAGTGTTCAGTTAACAATGAGTTATTGCATGATAAAAAAGGTGGGAATTATTATGTAGACTCTTGGCCTCAGGGAAATGGCATGTGCAACTATTGCTGTACTTTGATCATGATGCCCTAGGGGTATTGGTACACACACCAAACTCTGATTATATTTTACAACTTTCTCTGTTCTTTCCCTGTGTCTAAGTCCTTTATGAAGGAAAAAAACAGAAATATTTTTAGCCGTCCAGGGAATGGCCATGGTGCCACAGTACAGATAACAGAATGCTTTGCAGAGGTGATCTATGCTTTAACAGCCCAAAAGGAAAATCTGAGATTGATTATTTGATCAAACATCAAATGACTTTTCATGTGAAATAATTTTATTTTGACTGTCCTGGATTAGCTTATTGAACAGCTGTTTTACTTTATTTTTATATTTTCAATGCACTGCAATTTAGTGCTCTTCCATCTCTATTCTTTCATTTACTTTTATGATTTTTCCCAAATAATATCTGAATATCTGAAAACTGTCCTGCTGAGGCTGTGCAAAAAACCCAACCCAAACCAAACCAAACCGAAGGAAAAACAAAACAAAACACAACAAAACAAAACAAAACAAAACAAAACAACCCCCCCCAAAAAAAAACAAAAACAAAAACAAAAAACCAAAACAAAAACCAAAATAAGAGTGAGAGCTAGAAAAAAACATTTTAAAAAACTATGTATGCAAATATTTCCAGGGCATTTAACCATGACTGTGTTCTGAAGACTGACCCTTGGCAGTCTAATCTCATCAGACTTTCTAGGATAAAGTAGGAAGTCTTTTCTCTGGAGAGTTATTGAACAATATCCTCAGTTTTTACACAACTACTGAAATGAGTCCCTTACTCCCACTCTCTGCCATCAGCCTCCTCCCCCTCAACACAGACAGACTCTGACCTGAGCACCAATATGTGCATGGGATAGCACAAGCCAAACTTCTGCACTGGCATAATCAAAGCTCCCTTTCTGGAAATATTTCTCCACTTAAATAATATCAGAAAAGATTGTTCTAAATTACGTGAAGAGTCAGACAGTAGAATGCAAAGATTTCTCCATACCACTGCTAAGCATAATGAAATAATCAGAGTGAACATGTCTTCAGCTTGTACCTATTCACCATAAACTCTTCAGGCTGAGCCAAAATATCACAACTAACTTCAGAGAGTTCAGTGGCACTTATTACACTAACTGTTGATAATCTCTTCACTGTTTGTCAAGTGATTCTTGCAGAGATCATAATGCTAGATACTGGACACTCGGGGCAGTAGGTCAGGAGCAGAGCATGTGCAAGATGATGCTCTTCTGGATCAGTCTTCCCAGCCTCCATGTTCAGCAGTTGCACTGCATTTATCCAGCCTGGTCATCCGATTTCTTTTTGAAAGGGTTTGTCTTCCTTTGGACTGTACCACACCCAGGCTGAGGGGTCTGTATCTTAATTATTCACTGTGCAAAGAAGTGTGCAAGAAATTTCTTTTGTATCTGCTACCTGCTTTATTAACACCTCTGATACTGTGAGAAGCAATGAAGAGCCTTCCTGGTCTGTTTTTTCTACAGTACCTTTGAGTTCATCAATACACCACCCAGAAGGTTTTTTTTTCAGTCTGAAGGTGCTAGTCTGTCTAATCTCCACCAATTCTTTTCTACTAACAAAGTTACACATATTAAATTACTTTTACTGTGGTAATTCTGTCAGGAATATCTAATGATGGCAGCTTGTTATTTTGTTATTTGGATACCTTGATAACAAAAGAGATGGAGCACAGAGCAGGATAAAATGAATCAAAATTTTCTATAAATGAGGTAGAACTGCTCACCAGGCTGCTCTTTTCTGGATGAGAACCCATAAAGCCAGTTCCCCTCTTGAAGATATAGCTGGTGTTACTCTTAAATTGTGAAAGGAAGATAATTCATCTAGGTATGGCTTGGTGTTACTGGTGCTGAAAGTGACTGGTGTCTGGAAGTCCATTAGTCATGTAGCTTTCACAGAGGCTGGAATGGCATGGGCTTCATTGTTAATAGCATCCCATGCATACATGAATTACAGCTGATTAGCAAATAACATGTTTTCATGGAAACACTGGGCATCTCTCTCTGGGGTAGTTTGAAAGTCTCCTTCAAGTTCTGTACATCTCTACCAATAGTACAGGGATTAAGTTTTGTACACCCATACCAGTAGTGCATAGGGGGAGGGGGGGGTTGTCTCTTGGTTGGAAGTGATGTTGGCCCTTAGGATTCTTAGGAGTGGGCCACATGCATACTATTTTAGCTAGCAACTAGATTTAATTTTTAATGTTTAAACTACATTGACTGCAAATCTGCACTGGGCTTTTTCCCAGTTAAAAGATGATTATATACACAGTGAATCTTTAGGAAACAGTGGAGCTATTCTGCTTGCATTGTCAAACGTAGTGCTGAGGATGAAATATTTCAACAAATCAAGTGCAGTCATCATCACAATTTGTTTTCCCTTTCAACATGGCAAGTACCTTAGCCCAAAGCCTGTTCTTTAGGGGGTAAATCTATTCCATGGTGTATTATGCTGGAATGTGCAGTAAAAATAAATTATTTCACTTGCACAATCTCTAAAAATACTGCAGCTGTTCAGCTGCATCAGTAAGGAAAAAACACTTGAAAACTTCAAAGCACTGTGGCAAGTTCCATCTGCCTTTCTACCCATGAAATCTAACAACTGTGTCTGCTTTATTCATTAAGTAACCATGGGTCGAGTAGGAAACTAATCATGCTATAGATGCTTCAGAGAAATGGTGCATTAGGGAAAATCTGTATTACCACAAATAAAAGCCCATAGTTTACCTTGCAAATAAATATAGGCTGTTATACATAGGATAAAGCCAAATTAATCTAAGAATGCTTATACTTTACTTCGAAATATTTTCTGAAACATTAGAAAGTTGGTTTATGTGTATTTTTTTTAAGACACTGCCCACCTTAGAGCAACAGAAAAACACTTGAGACCCCTTTCAAGGATAACAATTTGAGGACCTGCTGAGTGAAGGAGACAGCTGAAATGAGCTGGACAATAAAATTACAATTTTATAAGTAAATTCTGTGCTTCCATGTATGAATATGTGCTCAAAAATTTACAAGAAGACACTCCAATTTATTTTTCAAAACCATATATGTGAACTGTGAGGCCTCATTCCCACTTCCAGATTTGATCCATTTTGGATCCTTAGCTTAGCTGCAAAATGAATGTGACTTAAGATTCAAAGAAACACATTTTTAGAAGGGTTAGAAAACTTGCAAAATTCTATAAGTACGCAGAAATTGAAATTGTATTGAAACCTTGGACTTTTAGTGAACTGCACTGTATCCACAATTTAACAGAGGAGATTAGAGTGCACATAATAAGAACTAAATCTTGAACACTGTAGAAAAAAAAATTAGGAATATTTTGCAGCTTTACTTGGCAAGTACAGATTCTCCTTTTAGAAGATGCATTGTAGGTATGTGAGGGCTGTCATTTCTTTCCTGAAACAGTGCAGCAAACTTTAATTTCCTTCTGGTTTTGAACGCTCAGAGAGACATACCCTGAATTGCCTGAATTCCTATGAAATCCTATGTGCGATTTCCAGGGGTATCAAATAAATAACCATCGCATCAATTTTTTTACTTGCGTTCACCAAAATAAAAACAATATTTTCAACAGATAGCATGAAAATACAAAGTGTCCATGTGGATTCAGACTATCATAAGTATTGTCAATCAGAAAACTCCGTACACTTTTTTGTTTTAAAAGGTTCTTGAAATATATGGTTGAGCCAGAAGGTTTGGTGAAGATTTCTAAATACTCACAAACTCTTGGATTTAATCTTCTAATAGTTAACATAGATTAAATACCAGTTAAAATTCATGCCTTACTTTTATAATTCAAAATGGTTAAATAAAATTTTAGGACCAGGAAGGCACACATGCTCTGATAAACTATGGTGTACTTTTACTAGGTTAACAATTGACTTTGATATTGACTGTAATATGATCCAGCTTTGTGAGATCTGGCACTTTTATTGTCAAGTCTGGCAGTTTTGCTGGACTTCTAAATATTATTATTATTACTATTATTATTATTATTATTATTATTATTATTGCTATTATTGCTGTTGTTTTGTTGTTGTTGTTGTCGTCGTCATTANCTACTTATCCAAAAAAGTAAAAAATGTCAGTCATGGATGGGCAAACTAAGGGTATTGCCAGTCTCTTGACACTGCACTATTTGGATATGATGGATGTGGGGAAATTTAATCCTTCCAGAGGGAATCAGGTGGCACTGTCAGGAGAAAAAGTGCAAACAATTTTGTACTTGAAAAAACTTTCCATTTTAGTCTTTCTGTGCCAAAAATGTTACAGTCTCCAGCTGTTCTGTGTTAAACACTAAATCTACTGGAGAAAAGAGTCTTAGAGAAAAGGTTAAACACTGAACAGCAAGTTCTATTGGTTGGATTATGTTTAGATCACATAAAACATGCTAAAAATCATTTCCCAGGCACTGTTAAAACATCTGCTTTCTGGATTAGGAAGCTGGATGTTCAAATCCAAGTTGGGAAAAAACCCTGATAGCCACAAGCTGTTTTTTTTAAAGGCCCTTTGCTGCAAACAAGTGAATTGAGTGTTTCTGATATCTTCCTACTATCCCAGAAGTCAGTCTGAGCACATGGAGAAAGAAAGCAGATGTCCTACAGACTGAGACACTGTTGTTTGAAGAACAATGCAAGTAATTTTCAAAAACCAATTATTTAATTTAGGCTTTCCCTTATGTCATCCCTCAACAAAAATATAATGTTTTCTTTTGTCCTTTTAAATCCAGAAAGAAGACTGGAAGTGTCTGATTCTTTGAAATTCCACTGACTGTTTAGCTCTGTGTATCAGTTTTCTACCAATTCAGGGAATTTCAGCATTCATGCTGGCAGTCTATTTTTCTGTATGCATTATGGTTTCTATACAGGTGGTTTATTAGTTTCCATTCAGAATAGCACCTCACTTGGGACCATGACATTTAATTTCTTCAAACTATTAATGTCAGTTTTCCTGCAAAAGCCAAGTGCCATAGGTCAGCAGGGCAGAATTTGCTCTGAAGAGTGTTACAAAATCTTATGATATCATTATAAACCACTGATATCTGGCATTCCTTAAAATCCCCAAATTTCTAGACGTGTTCTTACTCAAAAAAACAAAATGTGTTTCTATTCTTGTGGTAGCCTAGGAACCACCATCCCCCCTACCCCCCCGCAACAAACACTTGAACATATGAATTCAAGTTCCCCCAATCTATTTTTTAAAATCTTGTTGTTTTAAGCCCATCTCGTGATTTTGGGAATGACTCACAGCTTCTTGATTTTAGAAGATCAGAGTACTGTAATGGAATGCAGAAAGCTGGTTAGAGAGTGTTGACTCTTTTTACCTTCTCTGGCTGACTTACATAATTGAAGACAGATGAAAACATACCATGGTCAACATTTTCAGAGCTGTTTTGAGGTCAGATTTGTGAATAGAGATAGCTGAAAACATCTTGTAGCTACTTTTTGGTAATTGGTTTTCAATTACTTGTTTGTAAAAAGTATTCTGTTGTTTCACCAAAATTATGTTCAAAATTATATTCATGTGAATGCTCAAAACATCAGTAAGAGACCAAATAATAATCTCAAAAAAATTCCTTCTTTTTCATGAAAACACCAAGTAGTCACAATATTCTCCACAGTTTTTCCTTGAGTTTCTTGTATTCTGATAGTAGTGTCATAACCTGAAAATTACACTGGATCTGAAAATGCTTGCTGAAAGTTACTAGAACAGAATTAGCTGTCCACAAATTATGCATGCTGCAATGTCTGGCATTTTATGTTCCAATTTCAAAATTCCTAAGCAAGGGTCACTACTACAGTGAAAGTACAAAGTCTGTCACACATGCTAATGGCTGAGTGTATGGAAACCTGGAGTACACATTTGATCAGATCACCTAGATAGAATATGAATACTTGTGAATAGACAAACTCCCGTAGACTTGAGTAGGGGAGAAGCAAGCCATTACACTTTCATAGTATATCCACAAGTTTTTGTCCAGTAATTGATCAGCTCTACCATAAACACATTTACTGTCAAATTTAGAGGTATCAGCCTCCTTTAGGTGCTTCACCACATGAATGTATCCTTAACACTCACCTCAGAAATCACTGGGAATAGGCTGATTATTTCCTCTTGAACACACAATCTACTGCACCAAGGAGTTATACCAAAGATTGTATGAAAGTACCACACTCTGACCCAGCTTTGAAGCCAGTATATTGCTGAAGACCTCTGAGCCTTAAGGAAGCTTTGGAGGGCAGCCTAGGAGGTCACAGTTAGATTACATGACCTGCAGTGTCCATTTGTTGATATGTACCTAGGGTTAATTTGCTTTTATATTTTTAACAACCTGATCGACAAGAAATCATTACATACAAACAGGACACCAGTTAGGTGGAGGCTTAGACTTTCTGCTTAGTTCAGGAAACTGAGGGTGTGTGATAACTTGGCACTTTTTTTTGGTTTTCAACTTTGTTAAGCTGCAGTTCACTGCTGTATCCTGGGAGTTCAAATCAGACTCACCTTGCACATAGTGCGTGGCTGGGGTTGAGTAAAGCTTAATGTTGTTAGATTCTGAAGAAAGGCAAGGCAGCATTTCAGATTTTTGGGGGTGTAATCATCAAGACACATAGAGACAAGTGCAATTCCGTCACATTTGGCACAAAGGAGACTGTGCACTATGTCATGCAGATGGTAGCATTTACATTATAATTGAAACCAGAGCTGCCAAAGGTTATTTGGCATTTGCAAAGCATCTCAGTAGATGATTAATGAATTAAGGTAGCTTATGATTTTCAGAAAGCTGAGTATTATTACTTTATTTGACAGCCTATCCCAAGACAGATAATTATGTTGCTGTTGACCTTTTATGTCCTTTTGTCTTCCCTTTATCCTGCTCATGGCCACATTTTACTCTTCTTACCTCTCCTTCTCTTTCCTGTGTTACCCCGAGGCAGGTAGAATGAGAATCTCTATGGAAATGAGTCATGTTTCCTGTGTTTTATCTTTCCCTGGTCTGAGTGTCTTCATCCTTCTACTTGGACGCCAATGGTTAAACCATATTTTGTTGGATAAAGCCTAAATCTCCAGAAAGGCTTTATTTGCCGAGAAGTCTCTCTGTGATGTCATTTTCTTTAGTTGTTCAGTTCCTCGTAAACAAAGGTTAAGACTTTGGAAAAAGACTTTTTTTTTTTTTTTTTTTTTTTTACAAAAAGGCAAGCTTTCTAGAAATTAGAAAAATTACTCGAAATGGTAAAGAAACAGGTAACAAAAAAAATCTCAGTTTTCTGACTTCAGTTCTATTTTTTTTCAAATTCAGTTCTATTTTCCTCTAAAAACAAAAACTGATTTCACATTGATCTTGATGGGAAAATGTAGGTTACACAAGAAACATTAACATCAAAACAATCCTGGTTTTCTTATTTAGTAAAATAATTTGCAAGACTGAGGATCTCTTCTCTTGGAACACACTTGTTTTTCTCATATCTTACTGGAGCAATTTCATTAATTGGTTGTTTTCCTACTGGGTGTTATTTAGCTGATCTGTCTCAGTTTTCAGATACTGTGGCACAGAAATGGAGTCTAGTACTGTAAACCTTTTATAAAGCAACATATAAATTACTGGAATAATTATATTGTTGATGTTCAATTTTTTTCAAACACAGTTTGCGTACAAAATTAGTTATGAAAGGAATGCAAAGGTTTTTCAAGTCCCAACATTCTATAGTTACAAAATCTTTAGCATTTATTATGGAAAAGATGTGTAAAGTAAGAAAAGACATAAAACCATAAGATGATAGTTATGGCATCAGTATCCCCTTTGAAATTTTACCTGTGCAGGTCCAGCACATTGTATATCCAGCACTCATCCAGTTGAACTGGTGACAATCCAATTCTTCTCTGTTCCTGAGCTGACAAGTATAGGTATCAATTCCCCGAGGAGATAATGTAACTGTAGATTTTAGTCAACTGCTTAGGCACCTTTTTTGTCAACATTTTGTCCAACTGGCTTTTTTGGCTCTTTTTTAAGCTCTCTGCAGCCTTTGGTATCTGAGGCACTGCAGAGTACATTGACATGAGCAGACAATTTCAAACACATTGGCCTAATCCCTTGAACTCTGTGTGGGTGTCTAGAAGGTCCAAAACTGTGAATGCCAGGTGTGAGGGGCACTAGTTTTGTTGAACATTTCCTTGGTCACACCAAGGGCAAGGTAAGTTAAGAAGATCACTACTAATTGCATGATAAAAGCTGTTAAGAAACTGCATATTTCTGTGAAATCTGGAACAGTGCATAATAATATTTTAATGTTTCAGTTGTTGGAAGAGATGGCCCATCTTCCAGTGGTTCAGATGAGGCACAGATGTTTCTACTAACATAGATAGGAATTGATCTGATCCTGGAAGGAAACCCACCACAACTGGATGTGGAGCTAGTAACAGCTCTTGATGGATAGGCAAAAACAGCAGAAAAGTGTAAAAGGAGTGGTAAAAAAGAACAACAGTTCTGTCTCTGGATTACAACACAATTACTTATATTGGGAAAATATTTTCATTTTTATTTACAGGTGTAAATGTTTCCTCTCTCAGTAATTAGAACAACCAGACACATATAAACTTGCATTTCTTTCTGTAGGTTACTTCCAAAATTGACAAATTCCGACTAAAAAATTTCATGATTGAGGGAATGATTATATTTGTGTTATTCTTTGTGTGAGGATGTGAGGATGAAGTGTCCTCTCAGTGCCCTGTGTTTCACACCGCATGCTTTTTTCCATCTTACCCATTCTGCAGGAAATTGTTTGTTCCCTCCACACAGACTGGCACTTGTAGCTCAACTCCCCTACTTACTTTTTTCCTGCTTGCAAATGCTTTGTCACTCAAAGCACCCTGACTGAGCAAAGGAGATAGCTGCATCTTTTCTCAGCTTGCACTCATGCCAGTGGGAACTGCTAAGCCCAGCATCGCTATGGCCTGCCAGAGAGAGGGACCCAGCTCTGGACTGGGATTAGAAGCCCTCAGAAGTGGTCAGAGTATCCTGCAAAACCAGCATATCATCTAACAACACCCTTTGACATGTTTATGTAATTTGCCAATACTTTGATGTAGTTTTTATTATGTTGAATTTATGTGGTATAAGCAAGTATACATAAAGTGCAAGTTCTCTGACATTTAAAGGACATTTTACCACAGGAGCAACTACCAAGAATCTGAAATGCTCAATGATGCAGAAGGCTGCCACAGATACAGCTTTTCCCAAGAAGGTTATAACAAACTGGTGTGGTTCAGTTTTTAGACATGCTTTACATTTTCAAAGAGTAAGGATAAGAACCAAATATTTAACCTAGTAGCTTTCTAACAGACATAAGCTGGAACCATTCCAGTCCACTTTAACCCCTGGACATAATGTTTACTCATTAGACAGTCGAATGCCAGCTGTTATAACATGAACAGATCTGCTCCAGCACACTGCACAAGTAGGTGTATTTATACAAGCTTGAGGGATTACGTACAGACAAATAACACACATAAGATGATGCTAATAGACAGCTACAATATGGAAAGCAGACCAAGGGAAAGGATCCATGTCCAAAAGAAGTCTACAGTTTACAAAATAAAATCTGCACACAAATTTCTGCTCCACTCACAGAGAAAACCATCAGGAGTAAAACACAGCATGACTTATTTCCAGTGTGTGGCACATTTGCCCTGCAGTTCTGTTTGAAGTGGTCATGAGCCATGTAAAGTGCAGAATTTAAATTTGTTTACTCTTATTTTCCTTGGAGCCCTAAGTCATATTTATCCTTTTAACCCCGTATGGTTCCAAGAATGAAAACAAAATATAAACCAGGATTTTTTTTACAAATTTCTGTGCTTAGTTGTCTCTCAGACAGAGTCTAGCCTTGGTTCTTTTCCCATTTCCCTCTACCCAAGTATATAAAGCCACCTGTCTGTCTTTCTGTCTGACCCCCTTGCTCAAGGGCAAGTCTGCTGGGATGCCAGCCTCCTTTGCTGCCAACCCTAGTTTTGGCAACCTTTTCAACACTATGTACATGGTCATGTACTCATATAAAAGTGCTCTGTAAACTGGCAACTTCCCTGCTGTTTAAATTCTCATGGCCTCATCAGACTGCTCTGATTTATGGATGTGTGTAATTAATTCAGAGCAAAAAGGTCCCATAAGCCTTTCAAGGAGCCATGTTTATCAAGCCCATCAAAAGTTTTGGCTCTCTAACTCTTGTCAGAACTATGTATTCTTTATTCCTGTGCCTGATTTAGTTATTGAAATCCCAGTTTATAGCATTTTCCTATTAAATAGGTGGCTTCCCAAAGGCCAGTTGAAATATCTAAGCACTTGGAATGAAAAACTGTTGAACTTTTGGCAAATATTTGATATCTACTTTACAGTGGTAGAAATTACTCTGGGTCATTATTGTTGTTGGAACCAGTCTTTCCAGCCTGAAGAGATGTTGTTTTATTAGAGGCATATGGTCAGAAAATGACATTGTCTTCATTTTTACCATGACTTAATTTGCAGAAGTTCCTGATGACACATTACCTGTGGACCCATTTGGGGCAATGGGAAACATGGCCTAATATCTAGTGCACTGGGTGGAGAGGTTCCAGGATCTTCTCCCCATCATCACACCTATGCTTCCTCCTGTGAGTGTTTCAGGCACACCATCTTTGACTAGTTTCTCTTCTGGTGAAATGAGGTCGTGAATAGACCTCTTGTATTTCACAATTAAATTGAAAGGTTTATGTTTATAAAGTGTTTTCAACATGAATGTACCGAGTAAGAAAAAAATTAGCCAGTCCCGCTTTATTTGTAAAGTCCAAAATGTGGTTTTCTGTGCTTTAACACCAATGTTTATGAGTGAACTGTTAGATGGGGGAATAGTTTGCCCTATAAGCAAATAGCAATGTTTTCATTAATGGCAGCAGGAGAACAAGGGTATAAAAAATCGTTCTGTGCCTGTAGGAGGAGGGTGCTGTGCTAACATTATCTATCTAGACAGCAAAACTTAGGTACTGTCTAGATAGATAATGTTAGCACATTGGACCATCCACTTCGTCCACTTCGCCTGGACGACAGAGTAGAAATTTATGTTGATTTTTGCCCTTTCTAGTAATATCCCTATAACCATTTAGAAATTCAGCTCAGATACTGCAGTCTGTGCCTTCCACCCGACTCAAAGTTAGTGGGTAGTGCCCATCAGAAGTATGGCCATGCTGGTAACATTGCCAAGGGATAAAGCCCAGAGAAGGAATTTTAAGAAATCCTTCACGCTAACAGTGAAACATACAGTTTTTCAATTTGGGACCCAATGCCATGGAGAGAGAGAAATCTGCATTTCCCATGAAAAGAGAAGGCCATGCCCCATGATCCCAGCAGCAGCAATCAGCTGCTGATCTCTTTCAGCTTTTCACTGCAGCCAACTTTGAATGTCCAGGCTTAGGTCAGAAGGGGGTTTAAGACTTCCTCTGATGTCTCCAGCTCCGGAGGCTTGCTGAAACCTTTGCAGCCAAAGATGAGCTAGGAGTGGGAGGAGTCCCTGCTGGGAAAGCTGGCAGGCAGATGTTAGCTCAGTATTTCTGGAGTCATGGGTACCTGGGTCCAGCTCAGGTTGCAGGAGTAGGAGGCAGCCGTAGGATAGGTGAGAGGGAGCTTGTAGCCCTTGTAGCCCTTGTAGTCCTAACTGGACTCATCCCCTTGTCCCCTAAATTAGAACTAGTTTGCCCCTCCCTAACACTGTAGAAGTGTTTTTATATTAGCAATGAAATGGAAATATTCACAAGATATGATCTTTTCCATCTTTCCAAACAATGTAGAATGGATTATTATGGAATTTCTGTTCCTACAGAGGTTAGAGCAAATTAATACCAAGTCCTTTGAAAAGCATAGTATTGCTGTTGCAAATCACCCAGCAGAGGTTTGCAGACCTCATGATATGGTGAGGTTAGGTTCTCTTTCAGTTTTCAGACAGACTGTTTTTTTCAGGCTACCTTTGCAAGCCGAACGGTTCCTCTATTATTATTGCCAAGACCTGGGTAAGCACTGTGCTATATTGGGAGGTATTGACCAGTCACATTAGTGAGAGCAGGAGGCTTGAGGAAGCTGCCTGGGAAGGGTCAGCAGGCAATGAGCAGCTGCAAGTGTGTCAGGGTCAAACATTCATTTCCACTATCTTTCTTTCCAACGGCATTTGTTCATCTCAAGAGAATGTGTGAGACATGTTCTGGAGACCAGCTGATTTCAGAAGTTTTTGAATGAAAGTGAGGCATCTCCCATGGTGTAAGTTCCATGCTGACAGGATTCAAATCCCCTTGTCAGATGGGATGAAGTCAACACCTTTGCTCCCAAATGGATGCCTCCATGTTCACAAAAGTATCTTCCTCAGAGATTCAGACTACGACAGATTCAGACTTATCTTAGATTTTAAAATTAATTGTAAAGCAGGTTAAGATATTCAGCATTCAGAATGATAAGGAAAGTTTTACAGTTCTCCAAACCTGCCAGAGTTAAAATTATATTAAAACTTTCAGCTAATGTGACTTTGTAATTGACATGGCTGAGGGTCCTTAATTCTCTCACTGCATGCTTAACTCTTCAGTACTTTAGTAAGAGAAAATGTCACTATAATTTTTTTGGTCTTAAGAATGGAAATGAAGTAATGTTCAAAGCCAGACACTGATGTAGGCTTTACTGAATAAACTATTTTAAAAAGTTATCTGCCATATTTACATGTTGAAAAATGAAACATATTGAAAGGCTAATGGTAAACACCCAGTTTTGGGAACATTTTGTTGAACCAATTCTAGCTTCATATTCAAGTCCACCTCTAAGATCGTGAAAGAAATAGTCTTTCTGCAATACATAGGTAAACCAATCTGCTATCCACATGCTCTGCTAATGCTGGCAGCCAGCCAAAGAACAGATCTCAATTAAACAGATTAGGCCGAAGAAAACATAAATGTAGAATTCAGGCAAATTACAAAAAATTGCCCTCATTCAAACATACCTCTCATTTGAAATCTAGGTATAAGCTGCCCTTCAAAAGTACATTTGAAAAAGCTTGGTAGCCTTGAGCAGTTTGATATGTATCAAGAGGCAGCACAATATGAAGCTACTTCACTTGAACACAGGCTGGATGTTTTTAAAATGCATCATATCGAAGCCAGCACTTACTTTGCTTGCCTGGTCAGAGTAACCAAATGATACAATTTCTTTCTAAATAAATAAGTGGGGCTCATAGGCTGCTAAGAAAAACTTTTTTCAAATATTCAGGCTCAGATCTGATCAGCTGCCTCTGAGCTCAAACAGACTGCCCTCTATGCTGGTTGGCAGGAAGGAGATTTTATCTCTTGTGTGCTTAGGCCCCCATAATTGCATATCACTCCTGACTCCTTCAAAATAACGACTGTATCCTCTCCACAGTTTGCAGAACACATGCAGAGGAAATAGCGGGGCTGCAAGCTAACTGGCACAGAAATTCCAACCAGATGATGGAAAAAGCAGTTGTCAAACTGAGAGCACTTGAGAGATTTTCTTCTTCCAAGAGGACTGTATATAATCCAGTAAATAGCCTCCCCTGGAACTGATTGACCCTATCTTAAGCAAGCTGTTACTTATTATTCCAGTACCATTTTGCCAAACGCTCTTTTAACGTACACAGGAAGATTCCAGGGTATAATATTCCCCCTTTATTGGCAGGCATATAAAATATGCTTGAAAAAAAAAAAAAAGGGGGATGAAGAGGCCCAAAAGCAATAAATGATGCTTTGGAGGGGTGAAAGAAGCTCATAAAACAGGGTTATTTCTCCAAGATTCTTACATTAAAACAAGGTGATTAAAATAATTTCAGAAAACTAATGCTTGTTTTGCTGAGATTTTCCTTGAAATGATGATGTTTTTTCCCCACTTGTCCTTGAAGCCCTCGGGCATTTACTTCAGCTCCTTCAGAAGTAGCCTGCATTACTCAGTACTGGAACAAGGTATTTTCAGGCCAGATTTTCAGGTGAAGCATCAGTGAGTCATTAAAACTAGGAATGGCTCATGGTGTTAGTGTTTCCTCATCTCTGGAGGCTTTCCTGCCTCATTAACACACCGCCTTTCAAAAATAACACCTATTTACCAACAGTAATTCACCAAATACCTCTGTCAGGCCAAGTAAAATGGTTTTCTCTGTTGCTGAGATAAAAATATGGAGCCAAACCTGCAGACTGCATAAATAAATCTGCCTGGTTTTAGGCCCAGAGGATACCACTAACATACACCAGCTGACGACTGAACTCCCATCCTAGTTCAAAGAAAATTTACACAGCAAAGATACTCATTAATTGAGTCTGCTGTGAAATAAGAGAACTGGTATCGTTTCATCCTGAAATCTGTGCTCAGGCTTTTGCCACACGTGCCCAAGGTGCCTGGTCTGTAGTAAGGCACTCTCTTCGTTCACCTCAGTATTTGGGGTTATTGCCACCAGCACCTTGTTTGCCTGTATCCTTGTTATCCTCACAATAGCAGCTTTTAGAATGGTGTTTCTTGGGCAATTCTACCCTTTCTAATCAGATTCACTTCAAGAGCAGAGAAAACTGTGAAACAAAGTAACTTCATTTAGAGTAAAAAAGAAAATAAGATTGGGGAAAGATTGATGCTCCTTAAAAAAAAAAATCAGAGAAGGGATTTCTGTAGTGGGATCTTGAAGGGTCATCTAGTCTGAGAGAAGTGCACCCTGTCACCGCAGCCAAATTCTTGTTTAAGCTTTTTTTTTTCTTGAGAAACCTGCAATAATGGTATTTCCATATACCTTAGTACATGCTATTGCAGCACTTTATGGTCATACTGCTAGAAATAAGTCTCTCCAAACTACTTAATACACCCTTGGTATAACTTAGGCTCAGTGGACATAGAAAAAAATTATAATTTCCTTTTACATATTTTAAGAATACAGTAACCACTGTAGTCAGCTCTTCTTTGGAGTTAGTTAAGACACCCTCTTGCTCCACTCTTCCTTTGCAGTTAGTACTTTCTAGACTGCTGATCATTATACCTCAGCCTCTCTCTCATTGATCTCCACCATGCATAGACTGCAAAATCCTCTCTTCAGAGCTTCATGTCTGTACAGACACACTTCCCCTGTCGCCCTCACCTTCTTTACAGCTCTACGTCTCTTTGGCCAGTCCTCTCCCATTGTGTCTTTGCATAGCTGCCTCCTTTTAACTCAAAAAATGATGGAGCTGCATTAACCCGTAATAAAACACATCTTCATATGTCCTGCTCTCCATTGCAGCTATCAAGCTTGCTGACCTCTGTCCTGAGAATATGCCTTGTATGGGGCTTTTCCCTGTGCATTGTTTGCCTGGTGACCTTACTGTGCCTTCAGACCTTGTGTTCCTTCTTCATGTTCCTGCTACAAATGCCACATTCTGTCAGCTTGGACTGTTGAAACAGATAAAAAGTTCACGTTGGCCACAGGTTACCTCTCCTGTGACATCTTCATTACAAATCCATTTGCCCTAACAGGGTTAGTAATTTGTTTTTCAGCTTGCTTTTATTTTTGAGCATTGTGGGAAGATTCTGCACTAACATCAGGCAATCCTCCATCCTGTTTTTGTCTGACTGCAAAGTTTCCTCTGAGAAGCTGAGATGATTCAGGTAACCAGTTCTCAGATTTGCCTACTTTTAATCTTGGGGGTAACTCTTTCCTGAATTCCAAAGGTGTCTTAGCATTCTTTACCTTTAGTTTATATGGAAAAGAAAGGATAAAACTGCCCTCAGATATGGCTGTGCTCTGATTAAGGCAGAACTAAACAGCTGTGAAACAGTTCAGGAGACAGTATTATGAAGAGAGTGTTTCAATGTGTACAGTGAAGTAAGTATCCTTAGTTCTTTCATTTTTCACAAAACTTGCTTTGAAACAGTTTGGACTACAAAGAGAATTAGCAACTGCTTCGTGGCTTAGTTAGTGGATTGGTAGTGAAACTTTCTGCACTCAGGCACTTTCAGTTCCACAGCCTATGCTGAAAAAGAAGTACTAGGGATATGTATGCAAGAAGGGAACTCAGTGTTCTATGTTGTCACAATATCTGACTTCTTCTGGAAGGCTAATTTTGCCGAGCTTGTTTTGCTTCGACTTTTGAGTATGAAAAGTTTGTTTTCAGCTTCCTGACAATTTCACTGACAAAAGGGAGTTTTTTCCATTGTTTTTAGATTTTCTTTGATTTTCTTCACTTTTCTTACATAGTGTTGCTTGTTCTTGATGGCTTTCTGTTAAAGTTCAGATTTTTATTCTCTTGAGTTAACTAGCCAACTTCTTCTAGGAAAGAATGGGTAATTGTTGTGGAAATCTAGGGACATTAGGCATGCTCCAACTTCTGGTGTACAGCCAAGTGGTTATTTGGCTTCTTGCCTTTGGATTGATTTTGTTTTAGTCTTCTGCCAACTTAAATTTTATATTTACCAGGCGGGAGAAGGGTCACAAGCACTTTGAATAGGTGCAAAAGTCGGACCAAAGAACCTCCCATTACAATTACCAGAACAGCTACAGTACACTACTTCCCACCATAAACGCCTACACCTGAGAAGGAAGAAACCTCACCCCATTTTGTAGGTGAAAACCTGGAACCCAGGACAAACAAATAAAATTCCTGATATCATGTAGGTCTTTACATAAGGAATGAGATGTGATTCCCATATCTGTGGTGGCAAAGCAGTATAATTACAGTTTGAGATGGAGCAGGTCTGAATTCTTGTATCTCCCTCATAATGTAAGATAAATATGTCCAATAGCACATTTTAGGTTTCCAAGGTAGCTAGTTTTAGCTGTTACAGATGCAATGGAAATTCCTGATTCCCAGCCTGTCAGGGATGGCAGTGTTTTGCCTGGAGCACCCAAAATGGCATCGATACTTCAAAACCATGCCCAAGTTTCCTCAACAAACACATTTTCCCCTGCATATGGATTACTTTCACTTCTTACATAGAATCTTCCTCCTCTTGTATTTTTCAAGTGGGCTTTTTGCAAAAAAAGTGCCTTTTTTTTTTTTTAATTCCAGTATTCAACTTCCACCTTTTTTAAATTTTTTTCCTTTTTAATCTGTTCAGAGCTGTATCTTTTGAGTGTATTTACATATGTATTCAATAGATATGGCCTTCAAACTACCTGTCTGCCTCAAGTGTTTCTGCAGATTTCCAAATGTTTTCCCCAAACACATGTATTTTGTTTACATTCTTTTCTTCCTCTCTATTTTTTTGCATTAATATTAAGTTCAGATGTAATTGAAAGTATTATCTGTGGATTAGTTGTGCAATACAGTGAACACCATATTTGAAGGAAAATATTTTCACTCTAGCATATCTTTTATCATTGAACTGTAAATATTCTTGAGATTGCTTACAGTATTCTCTCATACCACTCTTTTATCATTTGAGTTTTTGAAAATCAGGCTGTAAAACGCTGACTCTCAGTTATTCTTGCCTGAAGCTGAATAATTCAGTTGGTATTTTCCCGTAGTGCTGACTTAGCTTTGCCCTTAGATGGCATGTCCAGAAGTAGAAGACAGGATCATGTGTCCATATTGGGTCTAAAGCAGCAGGGAAAATAATGGCTATAAGGAAAATAATAGGCTGTAATCCCGAAAATATGTCACTGAGCATAGGCTTAGTACACCTATCTCTTGACAGTCACCTTCACTTCTAGTTGCCCCACTTTAAAAAATTGCCCCTTTTGCAAAGGCAAAAATGGTAGATGGATATACAAGACAAATTCTGTAACAAAAGAGAAAAAACCTACTTGCATGAGGGGGAGACATTGCAGAGATTTTTAAAAATTCAAATGGACAAAGAGGAATAAAATAAAATCCTTATCCTTAACACCTTCACTGTGGAAAAAGTAAATTAAATTTTCGGACAGGAGCTTTGAAATGAACTAAATAAAGTAAATTGTCTCTCCAACACATATTTATTAAACTCATTTCCACAAGGTGATATAGAAGCCAAAAGGTTTCATTGAGTCCAGAGAGTGATATGACAGGTACATGGAGGTTGCTGTCAGATGTAATGGAAATGTCTAGCTTTGGAATCGTGGTTTTCTTTTATTCATTTTTCCATCAAAATCTTCTTCTTATCACTGGTGGAGAACTTGCTTTAGTGGACTCAACCCCCTGTTTTCCTTATCAATTCCCAGGTGACATTATTCCACATTGTAAAACCCAACAAAATTTACCCCAATATCACTCGGAATGGGAGAAAAATTCCACTCTAATATTGCTCCCGTATTTTTACTATTGTTTGTCCTTCCTTTTAAAAAAGGGTTGTGAGACCTTTTATCGTTCACAGTTATACAGTTTGCGTATAAATTATGCTGTCAATTTCACCAACTTAAATCCAGACCAATTCTTTGAGCTTTACTGCCAGTGTTCCATGTGTGTAACTATGCAGCTAATTCAGCTACAAATATGTGAGGTTTTCTGGACCTAGGTCCTTGCTTCAGTAATGAAAGGCTCAGAAAGAGGCTGGTGATTTTTCAGCAGCAGTAAAAAACACATTGCCTTTCCCCAGTATCGTAAACCAGAATAAAAATTAAAAGCATTTTTCTGTAGCTTAATTTAGTTTTACAATTAGGTGGGAGAAATATGTAATAGGAAGATAATATTTGCTTGGGGTTTGAATCGTGTTTTTGCCAAAAGAAAAAATTCTAGTTATTTGTGAGATTTTTTTCACCTGTTTGCACATGCTCCTCACTGAAGAAGGCAGCCAGAAAAAGCTAATTTTTTTTCTTCATTTGTGCTAGAGGGGGTATCCAAAGTACAGCTGTGACTAGGTATCTGGCACAAGCATCAAGTGTTAGGTACTGTACAAAGTACAGTAAGAAGCACTTCCTTGCTCAAAAAGAATCAGAATGTATTTCCTTAAGTACTTTAGAAGTTCTGAGTGTTCCATTTAATTCTTCGGGCTTTTGGTTACATTTATAGCACTATTTATAAACTCTTCCATCTTGGTCTGTGTCACTTGATCTGAAGATATGTTGAGACAACTCTCACAATATGTATGAAAGAACAAAAAGACGGCTTTGTTACTATAGTGGCAAATTGGGAATGTTCTTGTTTTTACGTATTTAATGAGTATGAATATGAGAAGAATTATAACCACTTAATTTAGGAACAGTAAATATCCCCCATACTTTATGTTGATAGTATTATATAGGACATGCCCAGCATTGCAGTGATGTAATTTCTTTCCCAATAAGTTATTACTGAAAAAAAAAAATAGTGCAGAAACTCTGGAAATATTATTTTCCATTTTTCTCTTTTTCTCACTCCAATATGAAGGGTCACTCGATAATAAACTTCACAGGTTTCTACTGCTTTCACCCAGTTTCCTTGACATAGGGCAAGTTGGTATGCTTATTCTGTCACATAAGGTAATTGCTTCTTCCCTTAAAGAGTTGGAGATGGAGTTTTTTCATCAAACACAGTTAAATTATGCTACCTTCAACCGTTCAGTGAAACTGCTTCAAACTGCTAGTGAGTTTGGCAGTGGCTGGAGCATTCCCAGGGTATAGAGGCACCATCATCACTGATGCTTTCCTATCTTTGTCCCTTTCACTCAGGAAGTTAATAGGATGATGATCAGGCATTTTTAAAAATGTTCAGCAACCTTTAGTGTTAATTTTTCGGAAGATCATCATGCAAGTTACTTATTCAGGGGAGGAAACCTGCTCATGTCCTCCAGTAAGCTGCTGTAGCCTTCCTATTTCCACATAGTCCAAGTGTCTCTCAAAAGTATACAAATCATTAACACCGATAACATTTACCTTCTCAGGTTACCAGTTCTTATAATGTCCCCATCAACCATCCACTGGCTTGCTGCAGCTTACTGCTGCTGTCTCTTTCCGTATTTGTCTTTTCCTGGATTCTTAGCCTCAGTATTGCCAGTTTTAGCAGTTTTATTACAACAGCTGTTATATTTGATGTGTTTTTGCTGAAACATCAGCTGTCACAATCTAATGAGTCCATATAATCTCAGCTTTCACTTGTTAGGAAAAGAGCATTTGTACCCTTCATGTTTGCAGAAAAAAACAGGGAAAGAAAAAGCAGGTGAACCCGAAAAGCTCAGAAACCACAAGGTGACTAAAAAGGGACTTAATCAAACAAACAAGCAAACAAACAAACATTACTTTTAAAACAATAACATGGCAAGTTTTTTTCCAGTCCTACCCAATGGTTTTGATATGCAGTATATTTAGAGATTTGAGCAGATGTTGAGCACAACTCTTTGTAATTACACTAATAAAAAAATCATAATGGAATAAATCCCTGCCTCCCTTAGTGCACTGTGTATTTTCTTCATCTGAATCAGTAAGTAACATTGCAGAAAATACTGCATAAACATAAACCATGCAGTTACTAGCTGACCTTCATTTTCAGAAGAGTGGAAAAAAATGGCTGCATTATTTGATGTTATTTACAAATTCCTGTATAACTAGTCAAAGGAAAAATAAGTTTTGAAGAACCAAACAGAGATGTCTAAGGATTTAGAAAGCAAGAAACTGCATGCCAAAGATCAAAAGGTCTGGCAACCCTTGCACCCAATATTAAACGTATTTTGATTAATTTTTCATCTGTTACTTTCACTTGTTTAAAGGCAACGCTGCTGACATTAAAAAACCCTGACACAACAAGTTAATTTTTCAAGAGAGGCTAACTTCAAAAGATTTGCTGGGAGATGATGAAAGGATGCAGCAAATTTACAGGGAGTCACCTTCCAAATTCATCATTCAAATAAAATAATAACTGGCTCTGCAGATCTCTTTTGAGCATGAATCACTGCGCCCAAGTGCTGCACATTTATCCCAGACAGAGAGGTAGTGCTGTAAGGGGCCCCTTTGTGGCTCTGCAGGTCTTGCACAAGGTAATGAAAGAGCTCCCAGCAGCATCTGGTATCAGTTTCTACTTTGCTGTGGCAAACTGCTGGTGTTATAATTGACTCTCCATGCCATTAGTTTTTTTATTTTTTTACTTCCTTTGTAGTCCTTGTAAGAGTTTTCTCTCTCAGATTTTTGATTTACTGTTTGGTTATTTCTTTGTAGTTTTGTGATAGTTTCTGACAAATGGCTGAGTACTTTGAAGGTCATTCTTCAGAAAAGGTTTCTTGGATTTGGAGGAACAGAAAGACCAAGGTTCTGGTGATTCCAGCTCAGCCTAAAAGAAGAATGATATGGCATTAGATACAGAGAGGTGCAAGATTTCATCAGAACATGAGGGATTATGTGTCCCCTGTCTGTTCCATGCGTTGTGTTTCTGCAAAATGTAAACTCCAGGTATCTTTGTTTTGTCATCCAGGAAAAAGGACTTGGCTCCAGTTTTCTCTCTCAAGAAAACAAAGTAGATCAAGGTTTTGAAACCTGATTTTTCTAATAACATTGCACCTTATAGCTTTTTCAGAGATCTCAGGATTTCACAGGCTCCCTTCACTTACATATGTGAATCTGTGAGTTCATCTGCAAATAAAGTCTGTTCCAATGTTTTGATAGAATTTTCTCCTAGCTGCACTGGTGCTATGATAAATATATGTCTTTTTCCCTGTTTGCTTCCTGTGATGTGATGTTTTGGAGCAAAGGTGATGATATATACCCCCACAGAACAGTATTCATATAAATGCCTTTAATGAAAGTTCTTTCTCTGATCTGGAAGATCCTGTGGGAACGGTGCACTGTGTTCATTGCATTACGTCCTTCCGACCAGGAAAGTAATATCTTGCACACCTAATTGTAAACCATCTCAGATAGAGTCAATAATATCCTTCAAGATCTCTGAAGGCCTTGTATAGAAGTCCCTGTCTAGAAGTTGCCCTTTTCCTCCAACAGAGACCTGGCGAGAATGAAAAGTCCCATCTCCTGCTCAAGGAAATACTACATTTGCTTTGGTCTTTTGGCCCTTTGCTTTGGTCTTGTCTTCAATAAAGAAGGAGAAAGAAAGAAAATGCCTCTAGAGTTTTCATAATAATACAACTACTGAGGATCTAGAAGAATCTAGCTGCTTTTTCTTGAGCAGCTGGGTGCCCCACCACCATCAGACTCCAAAGCAGCTGTTGCTAGAAGTGTTCCCAGAGTGCTCAGACCGCTCCTCAGAGGCTGGCTGCCCGACACCAGCTGCCAGCCTCAGAGCAAGCAAAAAGCTCTTCATCTCTGTTTTGGCATCTGGAGGACCAGGTAATACCACCTGCTTCCTGCAGGAAGAGGAATTGCCTCCATGGCCTGGGGTGTATGGGATGTGAATGCAACAGCACTGGTACAAAAAATTCCTCTTTTGGGCCTATTCTGAGAAGACTCCCTACACATGTCAGCTCATGGCAGGAATTATTACACTGAAAGGACTGCTATCTTTGCCGGGCTTCTTTTTAATGGAGTAATTTAATTTCCAATGTCCACAGCTGCCTGGAACCCAGTTGTCCTCTGAGTTTTTCTGCAGGAACACATGATTTCTATGAGGATTTATGTAGTACACTCAGCAATAGTAAGGAAATGGCATTGCTCTGATCTAATTTTCTTTTTACATGAGTTGATAATATGGAAGACTGTATATTCTACATTCAGAGAGGCAATTATTTTCCTGTGTTTATTTTCACATTATATCTTCTTCAGTTTCAGTAGATGAACAAAATTGCTATTTTTGCCCTTGCTGTACGATCAGTTGACTAATGTAAAATCACGAAATGCCTTTTCAGAGAACAAAAGGTAGCCTGTTTCCAACTGATAAAAAAAGCTGTTTTAGCACCTGTAAATCTGTTTTGCATTTAATGGAAAACTTTATTCCATGCTGATAACAGGATCAGAAAATGGGCTCTGACAGCATGTTGTGATTTTACAGTATCCAGGGGTAAAACTTGAACTAATTATGAGCACATGTCTTTCAAAAGTCATACTTTTATATTTAACTCCATAATTCTTGCTAAGTGAAATCCAAACCTATGTCTACAGCATTTGCTAATCATTAGGTTATTAATTGTTTTTGCTTCTTGATTCATACAAGCTGGGAGTGTTTGGAGATTTGTTTTTAAAGTAATGGCTGCAAAAAAATAGGAAGCACTTTCTTTCCCCCCTGTAACTTCACAGGAGGTGTTTCTGCTGAACTGCTGAAGCTAAAAAACATGATGGCCTCCCAAACAAAGGCCTCTCTAGAAGAGTTTTTCAGCACTGCAATTTAAATGGTGTCTAGTTTCAGCCCAGAATACCAAGGTCATAATTTTAGGCCATAGATGGCTATCCCAGATGTCTTTGGTCAACTTAATCACAGTTTGCCTGAAGGTTGTGCTTTCAGGTAATCCATCAAGACATAATTGTAAATCAAAACCTTCTTCCAACTCAATAAGTAGCATATTTTTAGTTTGTGTTAAGACTGACATTGGACAGGAACTTACACTGGTTTATAATATTAAGCAATGTTAATGGTCACTCTCATTTATCACAAATAATATTAGAAATGGTTTGGTAATTATTATCAAAAAATTTGTTGTGGATTTTTTTAAGCCATAATTCAGATAAGAACTACAACAGGGTCTTTTTAAGCTTTAGTGAGCATTAATACTTGTTTAAGCTGCTCACTGCTTTACTTCACTCTAGAGAGATATATTTTGGCCTAATATTTGCTTAGAGCGGACCTCAGATGAAGCATTTTGAAAAACTGAGCATGCAAGATTTTGGTTAGGTATAGGAGGCCAGATGCAAAGTGGGTTGTAAGTATGTCTCTGAATGGGATGGAGGACTTGTCAGCATCCACAAGCAGTCTGCCACCTTTGTTCATGCTTAAGGAGGGTTGCAAGGTGAAAGGGGAAGGGAAAACTGGCGTCACATGGTAAAACGTAGAAATCATGAGATGCCTTTCCAGTAGATTGTTATATGAGTCTGCACTCTCACCCTCATTTATTCCTGCTTTGGGGATCTGTTGTAACTTTGGTCTTCCAATAAAAGCAGATGTGATTTTTGGCCTGAAAAGTAAAAATCACTTTGTGTGCACCTGAAGTTAGCTAGCATGAGAATTAAAAGCACCATACATTCAATACAGCAACCTAATGACCCCCCAATGTTTAAGTCACGAGCAAGAAGCACTGTCTCTGATTGAAACACTATTTTAAGTAGGTGGATAGCAGTTGCAGGAACTGGAATTCGGCTAGGATGCTGAAAGCAGCAGGCTTATGACCTCTTCTACGGGGGCCACAATGCCCAGCAGTGTTGTGGCCTTGTTTCTGTACCGTGCTCAAAAAGGGAGCAGCAGTCTGTGGTGTGCTCCATTGCCACTTTCAGTAGAATATCAAGTGAATGTTCTTAATTGATGGTGTTAATCTTTATGTACATAGATACCTACACTAAGCACCTTTAACAAATTAATGTAACAAGCATGGGGAGAGCTGCAGCTCCAAGAATTCAAATTCACTTTGAACTATATTTACAGTATGCACTGTCAACAGTTTCCCTGCCAAAGCCATAAACCATCTCTGCGGGGTAGACTAAATACACCTCTTTAAGAGGACATGAGTCTCCCCTTCGGATTTCTCAGCTATAATACTGAGGGACAGAGGCTTAGCTGGTGTAACTCAGCACAGCTACAGGGCAGCCAAGGAAGCACCCAATTCCTATTAGCTGGCCCCCAGGAGAAAGACCAGTTCTAAGGGTAGAAGATGAAAGGTAAACCCTGTGAAAACATTTTCTGAAACCTCTCGTGAATTAGATTTAATAACACTTGTAGCATCCAAGCTCACATCGAAAGCAAAAATTTTTTGCTGGAGTTTAAGGTTGCAGTTTAAAAATGCAACAAGATACAGAAATAAAAACTTCTGAGAAATTAAATCACTCATTTATAGGCTAATTAATTGCAACGTTGGTTTAATCTCCAAATCCCATCATGTGCCACAGGAGTGCTGAGCCTTTATATATTGGGGCAGTGCAAAACATTCCATATCCAAGAAAATCTTGCCAAAATCCCTCGCAATGTTTTTTTCTATTTTTTTTCTTCACCCTTCTAATCCTTGTTTTGGTCTTGGTGATCATGGTAACGGTAACAGCTGTCGAACGTGGCTTTAGGCTGTCTGACTCCCTTGAGAGAATTTATGTGTTTTTCTACTTCCTTTCCTTATTAGGAGGCAGGAATCTGCGACACCTATTAGAACAAGTATGCATAAAGGGTAATGACTGTGCAATTTATTAGTGGTCTGTTCTCCTTCAAGCCAGCCATCAACTATAAGCACACAGTTTGTGCCAAGGATCATGATTGAATACAATCTTGTCGTGCAGCAGGTGGGCAGAAACAGAGCTTCGCTGCAGGGAGAAGTGTGGCTGGGGAGGTCAAGTGCCAGTCTGCTTAAATAAACCTCTTAATTGAATACCAATGAAGAGAAGACAGGATGGATGGTGGTGTTAAATGTTTATCTTGAAGCATCAGGTGAGAAAGGCAAGTATCAGAGAGTCAGGTCCTGTAATTTCGTGCTAAAGTATTTAAATTGAGCACTTCTCATAAGGTGATGTGCCTGCAGAAGGCTGTCCATGCAAATGAAATAGTGGGAGCTCGATGTGTTCTCATACACAGTGTAGTCCTTAGGTATTTTAATCATATTCACTCTTTTTTAACAAAATTTTTCAAAAAATCAAAAGTAAGACTTCTGGTCTGGAAGCTAATTACAGTTGAAAATTACCAGAATTTTAAGAGTGGAGAAGTCAGTATACCACATCTCATTTTTTGAAAATTAGGAACCTTGATTTATAATTCATATGCTGGAGTACCTGAATGAAAGGGGTTTCCTATACCCAAGTTTGGGAACATTCACATTTTTATACTAGTCCCATCTCTAGTGCCACTTCTGGCCACTGAAGAAGGTGATAATCCTGAATTTATTTAAACATGACCTGGCCTGGATATTTGTAAGTATACTACAGTCCTTTGTACAAAGAGATGAGTTTATTGAATAATACTTTGGCTGTGTCATCTAACAGGAACATCTGAGAAGGAAATAAAAAGCAGAGGTCCAGTTCTTGGAGATGTGGATCATCCGATAGCAATACTAGCAAAAGCAATCAACTTCCATGACAAGACTCATTCTAACCAACATCAATCTATATTTTAATAAATATCAGACCCTTTTAACATTACGTTAGAGTAGGAGGCAAAACAGTTGCCCTGAACTGCTGATGTATAAACGACAATAAGCCCAAACACATTGGCTCCAACAAGTGCCATACATCAGCGAGAACAGCAGGGCACTGTGCATATTTTATCAGGTTAAAATAGTCTAACAGAAATTCTGTACTAATTAGTATAAAAATATTTTAATATTACATGAGTATTTAATTACCTGTTTTGCTGGGAAAACTGGCAGCAAGTGGCAAAATCTCAAGCTAAGCGTATCTTTTTGCTCATGACATCATCTAGCTGATTTTCTTTCATGCAGTCCATGTACAGGCAGAATTAGAACAATAACGACAAAATCACTTGAAAATTCAGATTTATTAAACTTTTTCTCTTTTAGGAGTAGCCCTTTGTAAAGGGGTGGTGAAATTATCGTAATGTGATGAAATAAAAAAAAAAAAGGTTAAAAACCCCTGTTGAATTGAGAGAGAGGCTGGCAATTGAGAAGGAAATAGGGTCATGGGAAAGCAAATGCTGATGAGAACCAAACCTGCATAGAACAGGATTTTGCCAGTTTCTGGAGATTGCTCATACAAATATAACAATCATAAGCAGCAACACGATAGCTCTTTGTTCAGGCATTCTCACTGATTAAATCTTGATCTTGGAGCTAACAGCTAAACCTTCAGGCACCGGGTATAATGTAATTGTTTGATCGGTCTCATTAAGAGTCGGAATGTCTCAACATAAGTAAAGCAGTCAGATGCCATAGAGATGAATAAATATGTAGGCAATGCAGTAACTAGAAAAAACCTTCATTCTGATAGTTGAATGAAAGGAAAGGATGCAGCCCCACCACAGCTTCATCCACAGGACAGCTGTGTTGCATCCCAGCAGGGCACGGATACATGCATTTTTAGGCTTACAGTGCACTGACTCTGCATTGCCTGGCCACCACCCCTTGCATGTCCATGGTGGTGTCACTTTGGGAGAGGCTCTGTACTGTGGGATACATGCGATACATAGGATACTGTGGGATACATGGGCGCAGACACCGCACCACTTACATCAGGCAAAACCTGTGCGTGTCATCTCCTTACCTTCACTCCTGCTACATCAGGTGATGTTTTGCCATAAACCATGTGTGGGTTGCTTGTTTGGTGTTGTCAGAATATCCCATTATCTTATACACCGCCTCAGAAGTCACACGCTGTGTGTTTTCCTTGCACTATAGCTATTGCAGTTAACTGTGAAAAATATCAAAATGCCTCTTCATTCTTGAGGGGGTGTATAACAGAGGAAAGAAAAGAAGGTCAGTCAGTGATCTTGAGGTTTTCACCAGTGCAAATGGGGGCAGGGTGGAACTCCTTCTCTCTGTGCTAGAGGGTGTATTTCTTTCTCTAATTTTCCAGTCTGGAGGTACATATTGCCTCAGCCAACCTGACAACACTGCAGTCAGCTTCAGTCTCTTTGTAAGTATCCTACACCAATCCAGCCAGCACTGTAAAACTTGGGCAAGTACTTCTCACCCACTTAATCCAGGTACATCAGCAGCAGCTCTGTCAGATGGATAAATAATAATGAATTACAATAAAACTCTATTAAAAATATGCAAGCCAAAACAAATTTTAAAATATTCAACCAAAACCACAAAATCTTGATAATGCCTGTCTTAGCTATCACTGGGGGCCCATGGTGCACACCCGCTTCCCTGCCAGGGCCACCTGGAGGTAGCTAATGCTGGTTTTATGCATTTCTTTCTGCTGAGTGCAGAGGTGGTGAGCTCTGGGAGACACACAGCCGTAGGGACCAAGGCAAGCAATCCTTCTCATCACCAAACTTCAGGACAGTGATAGTTTTTGATCACTTCTGCCTTTGACTGGATCTGAAGTTGTGATATGAAGTTGTAAAGGTTTGTATCCCACTACCAGGTTACTAAGACATTCAGACCATCAAGATGAGAGCTCTCATCTTACCAAGTAAGACCATCTTTAAAAATGCATTTGGTATCTGTCTCCTAACAAATTCTGTATACACACAATATATACAGCAGTAAAATATGTGTTTATATAAAATATTACATTTTGCATTGATATTTATATTCAAGCAAGCACAGTTTTAAATATAAAGACTACACGTGTAATGTATGTGTACAGTACATTGACAAGATTTATGTAAACACTATACTACCACGATAAATGTACAGATGTTCTCAGTGTACATAAGACATTCTAAGATTAGCAGTTAACGTATCATTGCTATTGGGCTTGGCTGGTAAAAGGTATGAGCATGTGTGTTAATAACCCTCCACAGTCCCATTCTGTGACAACAGAATATCAAAAAAGAAAGGAGTAAAGCAACTTCCCTCTCAAACTGAGAAAAATCTAAGCATTGATGTAGCACCACACACTGAATTCAAATATTTCTAGGATTCAGTTTTGCCCTCAGATGAACACGCATTTCTTAAATTTAACTTTTCTCTGGTAATTCTGCACTTTTCCAAAGAACATCCAAAATCATCTGGATTGCTCTGCCTTCCCAATCTTGTCTGCATGTATGCATAAGCAGGTAACTTTTGCAGGATGCAAGTAGAAAATATGGTGACCTGGCTAGCAAGCTGTCTGTGAGCATAGAGTAAAACGAAGATCAGAATTAACCGCCATGTTGGAAATTTTGTCTGCTTGTCTTGTAAGTTTGAAAATCCCAACCAACCTGTTCAGCTAACCTCTTCAGACATATTGGATTGGTCTTCACACTCCAGCTCAGTTCCTGTCCAATTTTGTTCAAACAATCACTTAAATGGATTTTATTATACATATGTAAAAGCAAAGCATTCCTGGTGCAAATACTCCCCACAGACTTTGCATTCCTAGGAGACACTACAGTCCTTTTGTACCCCAGGCACCAAAGGATGGACCTGTGTGTTTCTAAATCCCTTTGCCTATTTATATAATCTGCCTTCTGGATATCTGCACACTAGGAGAGTCTTCTAGGGGTTTTTTCCCTTGGGCTTTTTTTCAGTGCAGAAAGCCACAATTCCACTGAAAAGCAGAGAAAGCAGAGAGAGCAGCCCAAGACTTGTGTGTAAATGCAAATGCATAAAGGTGAACATTCCAGTGGTCAAAAATGGCCCAAACTACAGAGAAGTTTTGACCCCCAGCAAGAACTCAAGAGAAGCTGTGTGCTTCTGGCAGATGATCCCTGTTTTCCCCATGTGACTAAGTACAATTACAATATTTACATCCTCTTAACTTTTTCTTGGTTTTTTTTTTTAATCTGAATAATTACTTCTTTCTATAATTAATATCCCTGTGGTCATTTGGCAGCTCTTATATTAAGCAGAGAGATGTTTACACACTACCTCAAGTATTAACAAGACAAGCTGCAAGACAAAGCATTCTTTGATTTAAAAGGGTAACTAATTTTCTTGTTTCACGTTTCCCTTTTTGTGGAGTGAAAATGCAGGTATTATAAGGAGACTGATAACCTTGTTATTAGCTTTTTGACATCATGCTCAATACTAGCTTTGATAAAATTGGCAGGTGATCATTGAGAAATCTAGCTTCCTTCATGAGCAGCCTTGGCTCTGCCTTCTTCCTTTCAGTGACAGCATGTGCAGGATAGAGAGGATCAAAGGCCAGGGAAGTCAAATATGTAAGCAGTCCAGGTGATAACTGGCTTTATTAGGTGGCAGAATATTTTAAGAGAATTGATAATATTTAATTAAGCAGAAATAGCCTTATTTCATCAGGCAGACATGACTAACGCTGAAGTCTTTTTATAGCATACATTTAATTTAGACACCCTCCTCCAGTGACTGAAGTCATGTAGGGTCTGGTTCTTATTTATGCCTAGTCTCTATCAGAATACTAACTTTCTGGCCATAAACAGCCAGTGGGCTAACTGCAGGCATAAGAGGGCATGTGATCCTTTTGGAGGGATTTGAATTCTGTAAATAAAACAGCATTAAAGAGTCTGTATATTTACTCTGCAGGAAAGGGTGAAGAAACAGAAAAATGCTGTCTCTTTATCTTTATTGCGTTTTAAGAGAACATTTTAAGGAAGACAAAAATGTGCAACCCAGTGCACCAAATAAGATATCACTAACAAAACATATTTGATAATCACAGCTGAAGAAATATTTTCTTCTCCAAGTGACAATGACAGCTAAGCAATTCTTCAGAGCCCTTCAGACTATTGTTTTAAAAACAGAAAGGTTGTTTCAGTTTTTCTGAATACAATAATGTGCCTTTTAAAATAAAAATGTAAACTCTCCTCATGCAGACTTCTATTTAACATCATTTTTGGCCAATAGATATTGCCATGGATGCTGTTGCAGTGCCCATTCCTATACTGAAATGTAAGAAAAAAATAAAGCTTAGCACACCTAAATGTTTTTCTGCAACTGTATGTTTTAAACTAGCCTTCACTTTAAAAAAATAAAGCTTTTTATATTATTAGTAATTCTAACTTTTATAAAGTATTTGGCAGCTGCTCAGGAAAAGTCACTTTTTCCAAAGTTTATTCCCCTAAATACTTTAATACACACAGGACTCAGTCTAATTACTTTCAGCATTTACACATTAGAATGGAATGACTCTGAAGAAGCTGTCTATTGCCTTGGGTAAAGAATATAATATTAAAACTCTCAAGCAGTGTCTACCACATTTAACCCTTGCATAAATTACCTCTAAGTGCTATTCTTAGTGTTTTAAGTTCTTATGAAACAGATCCTGAAAAAAATCAAAGCACTGACTGACATTATAGCTGCATAATTAGACAATTAGAAATTTCATTTGGGAAAAAATAAGATCACCTTTCAGTTCAGTCCTGCACAACACGACCCTGAATTGGTTTCATCTCCCTGGATTTCCCCTCTGTTGCCCAGCCCCTGCACTGGATTATAGAAGAGGATTTGGGAAAACCCAAGGGAAGGACAAGCGCTCTGAGAAAAGGAAATTAGGATGCTTTTGGTGCTGTGCTGAAAAGTGTCTGCAGTTAACCTTAAAAACATTAGCAATGCATCTGTTTTTACTGAAGATTAACAGTAAGACTTATGGACTGCACAGACTCTAGTGTGGGCTGATAAGCCTCAGAACTATCTTCCTGCCTTTTCTCCTAAAGACTGAGGAGACATTTCCCCAGCGCTATTCCTATTGAGTTGAGATAAGCCGGAATGCCAGAGCAAGCCTGGTGTATTTATCAGTCAGTGAAAACTTTGTCTCAAATGAAATGCTAGTACAGAAGCACATCAATCACTTTTTTAATTTCCAAGAGATAAACCAGGCCATGTTTACTAAGACTGGTTAGTGCACCACTGAAATACAGACATACTGCTCATAATCACCAGCTGTGCTGCTTGTCATGTTATGAGCAGACTACTTTTATATGGATGTTCTAGGGTTGTGCTCTACCTATATATTGTTTCTGAAGCTGAAGACAGCTCAGAATGCAGCAAATGAAGTAAAGGCTTGTATTTATCACTGTTTATTGTCTTAATGATCAACCCTGTTAGTGTCCCAAAGCCCTGAGTGCGGGGGCCCTTCTTATCCCATGCCTCCCCTACCTCTGGGAAGATAGAAAAAGCTCAGGATTTATTGTGATCCTATATGGCAAGTTCACTGCTGGTCAGTACCATGGTTCATATGTGCTTGAGCATGGCTGGGGAATGAGATTTATATCCTCTGAGGAGGCACTGCCTCCAGGCCTGGGGAGTCCTGAGTACCTCAGTATTTCCATCTCTCTCCACCGACCCAACTCCAAAATGGTGGGGCAAGGAATTGGCCTTTTCCTGCTTTTGAATCACCCTGTGAATCCCCCATAGGGTTTAAATTCTCACTTTGACCATGAAAAATGGCCCAAATTATCCAGCTAGCTATCATTTCCTTTGGTAACTGAGAGTTCCACTGTGCTTTGAGGGGCTGTCTATAAGGCAATGCAGTAAGGTGTACCCTTACTGCCACGTGATGTTTGTTTACAGAAGGTATAGCCCCGGTAGAAAGCATCCACTGAAAGACACCCAGACATAAAAAGTCCGACTTCTTTTGCTCTGTTTGCCTTTCTGTGTATTTTTACCAGTTGATCCATTATATCAATTTTGCATCTGGGTTATTTATTGCCCCGTCAAGTGTCAAAGTATTCAATGAATCAATAAATCCAGTTACCCAAAGGATTTTTTCCCAGCAGATTTCAAATATTTTTTGCAGTCTTTATTTCTTTGTCCCCTGATGGACGTGGCATAAGCTACACAGAGAGCAGGTTTTCATATATGAAACCTGCAATGAGGGGCTTGCACAGCTCTGAGATAATCTTTTCAAGTAGTAATAATTTAAAAGAAAGATAATGTCCCTCTTGTCTGTCTGAGGACCAAAGAGGCTTGCCTTCCCATAACAGACAGGGAAGGGGAGAAACCAGGGCTCCATTCATTGTGCACAATGGGACTCTTCTTGCAGTCTCCTCAGGACAGTTTAAAAAGTCAGCTATTACCCCGAGCGAATAAAGGGCTAAAGACAGGAAACGGAGAACCTGAAGGGCCATGAATAAAATCTGTCCCTGTTAACAAACCAGCCTCATCAGGCTCTAATCAGTAAAGAACCAGCTGTGCTGCCAAGACCTGAAATATTTAAATCCTGGTGACAGGCAAGATATAAGCTGTGTGAGTCTGTATTTCAGGTTGCTGTCAAATGTAACTGTTTGGTTTTGTGAGAGGAATGAGCTGAGAGAATGGAAGAAGATGAGAGGCAGCAATTGAGTTATTAATTTTTGTACTTTGTTCAGCCTTTATCTCCTTTCTTAGAAAGTCCTAATTTAGACACAGACAAGATGATTCTGCTCCCAACCTTGATCCAGCTGAGCTGTACACATCAAAGATGCCCTCCAGCCTTCCCACTGCCCTGCAAGCCCTGACAAGGAGCTTGTGCCAAGCAAGAGACCACAATATGATTGCTAGAGCAAGCTCACTTAAAAAAAAAAAAAAAAAAAAGACATGGCAAAATTCAAACACCATTTAATTCATGTTAAATCTAGATATGCTCAGCTCTGCCCTCCAGTAGACACTGAAACTGTTCTTGTTCCTTTTTCTTTCTCAGAGCCAATCCCCATCTTTCAAATCTTACCTGCTTGGCATTGTCTTCAGATGTCACCAAAAAGATTATGTGCTGCTTTTTTTAAAAAAAGACAGAATTGTTTTAGCAAAGGAACGCCTTTTGTCTGTAAGAGATAATGCATTTTCTTCCACTTGAAAGGAAAACTGTGGGAAAGGTAGCTCAGGAAGCAGGTCCTATTTTTTTACCCTAAGTAACAAGTAATTATTTCCAGCATTTGAATCGAAAATAACATTTCTTTAGGTCGCAGAACCCAATAGAAATTAATCACTTCTATGCTCATTTTAACAAAGTGGTACCTGAAACTGTACCTAGACCTGTAGGCAGGAAACCAATCTGAGTCTGCATGGACAAACCTTAAGTAATTGTGCAAAGGCAGATCAAGGCATTCTTCATGGCCTGTTAAGAATCATTTTAAAATCTGGTCATTATTTTCTTGTTCTTACCATGCAATTTGGATATGAACGTATGGTCCAACTCATGCTTTTGCATTGTGATAATAATTTACCATACAGGGCTGGCAAGTAGATGCAGGGGAAAAGAAATTTCTTACTTTTTGAATTGTGCTATATATTGCGAAATCAATGCATTTTTATTTCCACGTTTGAAAAGAAGGAACCTCAAAAGAAAGTAAAATATAGGTCAGGAACACACTTTTGACAGTTGAAAAAAATATTTTCTTTCAGTTAAAAACATCTCTTCAGCATGAAGCCACAGAGTGAGTCCCTCTCTGTTGCTTTTGGGAAAGGAAAACCAAAATTGTGCTACAAATTATTATTATGGTAGAGCATGTGCAGTAGTCCGTGTACAGGATTTACAGATATTGAGCAGTCCATGCCGAAGTTTTTGCAGCTATAAATCTAACATGCCCCTGGAGTGAATTAAATTTACTGCGTGCTTACAGCAGTCAGAGATGCTTAGATGGAAAACACTGTGTCGTTGTGCTAGACACCTTGGAAAGACAGAAGTGGAGGAAGCATCTGCTTCTTGGAGATTGAAACCAAAAAAAAGGGAGTAATAAAGAGTGGAGGAGGAATATACATGCAGTAACCATTAAGGGAATGACTGAAAGGGAGTACAAGAAACAGCCATGCTGACTGGGGAAGAAAGTGTCTATGGGGTTACGAGAAATTCCACCCAAGTTTTCCCAAACAGCAAACAGCAATAGAGCACTAGTGATCTAGGGTGAAGTAGCACTTATTAAAGGTGAAAAATGCCTTTGTTTCCTGTGAGTGAAGGAAGTTAAAGAGGGGTGAAATAAACTAATTTCTTCTCTCTTGACTAAATAATGCTGGGAAGTAGACAGAGCAAGACTGGCGTATCCATCTCATGCAGCCAAACTCTGATGGACGTTTTGCAGCTGGAGAGGATTGGTTGAGCTTCTAAAGATCTGACGCAGTTGTCTGAAAATAGCAGCCAGAAGAGTATCTGTTTGGTTTTTTCACCCTAATATTTTGGGTCCCTTTCTAGAGGTGTTATGAAATTACTGTAGAAATACACGTAAAATGCTTAGTGACCAAGCCACAGTATGCTTCTTGCTGATATACTGGCTTCAGCACAAAGAAGTTTTGTCAGTGACATAGATCTCAGCTCCCAAGTGTAGTAGCACAGACATCACCATGGTGGCTTAAAGCCAGACACACTATCTAAAGACACTGTGGTCAAAATGGCTTGTGTTGGTTGAATTGCCACCAAGCAAGCACTCCTCCCACGCAACAACAACACTGTGGCAGACCTCTGGTGTTGCAGTTTATGTTTAATTTGGTTGTTATTCAGTTGTATGTTCCCTTATTGTAATGGTTTTTCCCTCAGTTGTACCCCTGTACGGTTATAAAATGGTTTCTCCTTTTCCCGCCTTTACCCTTGCCCATCACCCTAAGCCCCGCCTACCCGTCAAGAATCTTCCCTGCCCTTCACCCTAAACCCTGCCCTTACAGTTGTCAATCCCTCCTGGCCCCGCCCATTCTTCCAGAACATTCTGTATCAATCATCCCCTCCTCGGTTTACTATTTGTTATTTTGTATGAATCCCCGCCTAAGTTACTCCCTATTGGTTATGTGAGACTGTAATCCCACTTTATGTTACACCCCTTGTTGCCCCTCATTGGCTGAAGCTTTGTGCCCTCCCATGGGGGAGGTCCCATATTTAAGTTGCTGTAACCCTGTTCTCGTGGCCTTTTCTGGGTTCTTTCCCTCTCTGTGCAGTTGTTTTTCCTCCCAATAAACCCTGTTCCGGAACCTAGAAAGGTCTTTTCCTCGATCCTTTACTTCCCCTCGGATACGGAGATGGCCGTGATAAGGGTGGAGAGCCCTAGCTGTACTCCTGCTTCACGGAAGCTGGGAGACAGCCCACTCTTGACACCGGCAGCCAGTGGAGCTAGCTAGGCTTGCCAGGTGTGAGTGGTCAAGGCTGCTGTGTCACTCTGGTATCTGGGAGAAAAGGCAGTGCAAAAGCAGAGGATGGAAGCAGCAGTGGAGTGCTGAAGTTGGAGGGCAGGCACGTGACAGCAACCAGTAGACAAATGCAGCTGAGCAGCAGAAAGTCATTACATAGTTAAATTAATTTTATCACAGGTTGTATAAGAATTAGCCTGAGAGAAGCACTACATAAGAATCAGTGTTGAGAGCTTTCCTATGGACACTTAAAATGCATGCCTAATACACAACTTTTTCCATTGCATTTCAGTAATTTCCTTGAGTTTTGTATCCATGCATAGGAGCCGATTTTCTCCCTGTCCTATTGAATACGTAGATAGTATTAGCTCAAAAGACTATGACTCCTGATCCTTTCCAGACTTTGTATCCTGGTGTTCACATCAAGAGAAAGTTCTGGAGGAGCGTAAGAGATATATATGTATCCAAAACACATCACCAAGTCTTGGACTGAGGATTCCTAATCAGTGGGAAGCAAATACACCTATTGCCTGGATCTCATTTACCCAGGCTTTGAGGTGCTCCTCTAGTCAGACTTCATCCACTGCAAGGCAGGTGGGATCAACAGAGAGAACAGCCCAAGCCCAGCAATTGGCCTTGGTCAGCTATGACATGGTGTTTTCAAGGAAATAGCTCACTTGAAAAGTAGAAAGAAAAAATGTCTGGAAACAAAACACTTTGGTTGGCCAGACCAGCCCGCTGAGGCATTTCCATGGAAAATGCTTAAGATGCAGATACGGATCTACCTGCATGGGAGAATTTGGTATGTAGTCATGGCCAACAGGGTCCACAGCAAGACATCCTGAGGAGGCCCCTGATGTGTCAAAGAGTACAGGAAGCCCACGTATAAAAGCAATATAGCACACTACTGCTAATAAAAATGACTATTGTACATAAAAAAATAGCCCCAAATAGCCTCTTCTTTTTTTTTTTTTTTTTTTTTTTTAAAGTTTGCTGTTGCCNTTTTTTTCAGAGGCAGTTGCTTGTCGCTTGCATCATCAGGACATTCCCAAATGTCTCCCCAGAGGGCTGGTTTGGGAAACAGCAGTCTACCTAAGTTTAACCAGCTTTCTAGGTAAGATATTTGGGTGTCATATGAAACATACTTGGACAGTTTGGGACAAGTACGAGAACTTGCAGTTTTTCACAGAATATTTTGCTTAGTGTGCCCTCCAGTTTCTGGATCTTGCAGAACTTAGGCTACCTACAAGGGATATCAGGGACAGCAGATTCTGTGGAACAGGGAGCCGGAAGTGTTCTGCACACTCTAGAGAGCAGCTGTTCTTTTTACTTTAAAGAACTGTCCCTAAAATTATTATTGTCGCCTGCAAGGTTTATTTCTTCACGCAAAACATGACTGCATACCATGCTTTTAAGGTTAAAATTCGTTTGTCAGTTTAAATAGATAAACAAAAAGGGTTATTCTCATGAGTAAATACTGTAGGCATGATTTTCAAGATTACCACTCAGAAAGCCGTATTTCATCATAGCACACATTGAGTGCTGTGTATGTGCTAAATCGGAAAAACTGAAGTCTATAGCTTCAGGATTCACTTAACTAGAGCCTGGCCAAATCAGGATAGGAGAAAAACACCTCTTGCCCAGACAACAAAGCCTCTATCTTGTATATAAAAATGACAGTGACAGCAATTTTTTATTAATTTCATATGGTAATACTCCCCAGTATCTCCACAAGATACAGATAAAGAGGAGCATTTTTTTCTGCCTTTCAGACATCTTTTTAACTTAGCAGATGCTGCTTGGCTATGTGCTTAGTAAGTGTATTTTGTTTTACTTCCTGCTATGAGTAAAACTCTGCTAAGCCTTATCTGTTCATTGCATGTTAAGGCAGGATATGTATATGTCTATGTGAATGGATACAATTTCTCAGTCTATTTTATTTAAAAATAAGAATTATACAGTTGTATCAGTTTCCATTTGACTTCTGACATCATGTATCATTGACTCTTGTTTTCCTCTGTTTCTTTCATTAACCTTTTTTTTTTTAATACTCTCTCTGATTCTCTCCATGCATCCCTACTACATATACTCTCTTCCCCCTTAAGTTTTCTGGTTTTCTCTCTTTGCAACATTCAGTGCTGCATTATACAAGAAGATTATATGTATTTCTCTGTGCCTGAAGTTTTTGATTAGGAAACTCATATATTAAATCTTTTCCTTCTTGTCTTTGCCTAATACCATGTGGATCCTACAAACACTTGATCCCATTCCCCTGTCCAGTCGTGTGGGTCTCTTTTCTTTGTGACTGGTCACTGAGATCAAATAAAGGTATGGGAACCACAAGCATTTTCAATCACAGTCACTGCTGAAGTATTGGCATAGGTAGTTGAATCAGACTATTCTGGACAAGTACAGCACCCCAGTCTTGAGCAGCACAGGAGGGAGGGTAAGGCAAGGTGATGCAAGGGGGTATAAGAAGATACTTTTCAATGTAACTCCAAATGTAACTCTGGCTGACTATTTTGAGCTAAAGAGTCCCATGTATTAGTCAGTACAACAACAGTGGCTAAAGCAGTGCACTCAAGGTGGCACACACTTGCCAAACTTCTTAAGGGAGATAAATATGCTGTAAATCCAGAGTTTTGACAATAAAGTCTCCATGTCCTGAAAAAGATCTGAGCCTGGGAACAGGCTCCCCAGAAAAGTGGTCACAGCACCAAGCCTGACTTGAGTTCAAGAAGTGTTTGGACAATGCTCTTGGGCATCTGGTGTGATTCTTGGAAATGCTCTGTGCTGGGACAGGACAGGACTCAATCCTGATAGGTCCCTCCCAACTCAGCATACTCTTTGATTCTAAAACCTTCCAACTTTCTCAAATAAGAAAAAGATTTATAATGAGGAATTTTCATATCTTGGACAGACACTGAGTGAATATCTGGGTAAGTGTTATCGAAAATAAGTGCTCTAAGTCTTTAGATGAGGAGTTTTAAGTTGAGAAAAGTTCTGTCCTTAAATCTAATACATGTTTTTCTTCACCCAGATCAAAAGCCTTACATATTAACTGTGTTACCCCATAGTTTGATTTTGCCCCTTCATGAAAACTACACCTGAGCATATAATGTAATTTCTTTCCAGTTCTTTGATGTGCAGATAATATTTCTTGGGTATTTTTCAACAGTTTTACCATCAGCTCAAACCTTGGTTCAAGGACTCATTCTTTTTGTCTTTAGAAAGGAGAGCACAGAGGTATATGTAATTGTATACAAATCTCACTTTATTCTCCTTTAGGATTTCTGTTTCAACATGCATTTCTGAGTCCCTCTCACTCAGTTTTGCCCTTGTTTCAGAAGAGTTTTCCTAGTAGAGTGCACAGTTTTCTTCTTTGGGAAAGAAAGCCTCTCCTGGTGTTTCAATCATTGGTAGGAAGGCTGTGGTGCTCAGGCTCCTGGGCTGTATGGTCAAGTACTACTTCAGTCTATAGCTAATAAATATTTTGAAAGTGACAAATGGAGAAAAAAAAAAAACTGAAGAAAATAACAACCATCGTTTAAGAAATTTGCTTTTGAAAAGGTTCCATAGGTAGCATTGGCCATTGAAATGTTAGCACCAACTTTTAAACCAAATAATCACAGAAACACAGAATGACAGAATATGCTGAATAGGAAGGCACCCACGATGATTGTAAAAGTTCAATTCCTTGCCCTGTGCAGGAGCAGCCCAAGAGCCACACAATGTGTCTGACAGCATTGTCCAAATGCTCTTGAACTCTCTCAGGCTGGTGCTGTGACCACGTCCCTGGGGATCCTGTTCCAGTGCCCAACCACCCTCTGGGTGAAAAACCTCTTTCTAATACCAAATCTAAACCTGACCTGGCACAGCTTCAGGCCATTCCCTCAGGTCCTGTCACTGGTCAGCACAGAGCAGAGATCAGTGCCTGTTCTTCCTCTTTCCACCCTGAGGAAGTTGTAGCTGCAGTGAGGTCGGTCCTCAGTGCCCTCTTCATGCTGAACAGACCAAGTGATTGCACCCACTCCTTCTATGACCTTGCCTCAAGGTGCTTTAACATTGTCATTTCCGTCCTTTGGACACTCTCTAACAGTTTAATATCTTTCTCATATTGTGGTACCCAGACCAGTCCCCAGCACTGGAGGTGAGGCTGCCCCAGCTCAGAGCAGAGCAGGACAATCCCCTCCCTTGCCTGGCTGTGATGCTGTGCCTGATGCTCCCCAGACAGGGTTGGTCCTCCTGGCTGCCAGGGCACTGCNATGGTCTTCTTTAATGATAGGAAAGAGAGAGACAAGTTTATTCAGAAACACACTGGTTTTTATAACATGACTCACAACTCCAAAAGAGAAAAAAAAGATGATTGGTTCAGAGAGTAGACACCTCATTCCCAGGGCCTGCTCACGCACCACAGCAGGTGTTCTATCTTGTTATTGATTCCTCTCTATTTTGACCAAGTTATCATCCTGGGAGAGATTTTCCCTGGCCTTCAGCTGGACGAGCTTATCAGGCTGGGAACAGAGCTCAGAAGCTGTGGCCTGGGATATTTTTTCAGGCTGGCTCTCTTAAATGAGTACCCACAGGTCCCCAGCCTGATGTCACCCCATTCTCTGTAACCCCTTATGCCTGAACCATAAGCTAGTTGCTCACCCACCACATGATGCATTTATTGAGGTGTTTTTCAGCACCCCCACAATAATATTCTCCATAACTTTATCAGACACTGACAGGCCTGTAGTTTCCTGGATCCTCCTTCTTCCCTGTCTCAAAAACTGGGGCAGTGTTTGCCAGCTTCCACTCATCTGGGATCTCTCTGGATTCCCAAGACCACCCAAAATCGTTGAGAGAGGTTTTATGATGATATAAGCCAGCCTTTTGAGGATTCTCTGATGAATCCCATCAGGCCCCATAGATTTGTAGGGATCCAGCTGGAGCAGGACATCCCACACAATTTTAGGGTTGACTGGGAGTCAGTCATTCTTGCAGTCATTGTCCTCCAGCTCGGAGCACTGAGATCCCCATGGTCTGTCATCTGTGTGGAAGACGGAGGCAAAGAATGCATTAAACACCTCTCCCCTACTTTTCTCCCAACCTTTCATTGGAAGGTCAAGATCTATTTAGCCCACTCAACTTTTATTAAATGTTACTAAAACTCTTGTTGTAGGAAAAAAAATGACAAATTTCACCACAAAATTGAAATGTCCAAAACCACATTAGCCTAGGGAAAGCTAAACAACCTTCTGGATAAACCAAAAGACTCATGGAGAGAGGGAAGATATTCCACTTTTCAGCTGGCAACCACAAGAAGAGTTAATTTTTATCATTTTTCCAATGAAGGATTAATGAAAACAAATAATAAACCAAAAATTACTCTCCTTTCACCTTACAAGAAAATAGCCAGCCCAGTTGCTTTGATTTACGCTGAGAAAACACATGGACCTTGGCCTGAAACTTTAACAAGAAACAAAAATTCTACTTAAAACCTGAAGGCAGACATTGCTAACAGACGTACCTGTTTCCTGCTTCCAGCAGCTCCTGAAAACAAAGCAGATATTCTTCCCCACTGGCAGACACATTCCCTTGCTTCCCACCCGTGCATCCCCAGCTGCCCAGCACTGTACCTGGGCCCCCATCTGCTCTAGCTGAACCTGGCCATGCCTGGGGAGAGATGTACCAGCCCCCTCAACAGCCTCGATGGAAACAACCCAAAACCCCCCAGAATGGTGCCTGGCCCTCAGGATCCCTTGTGGGGTTAGCAGGGGCTTGTGGGGATAGGCTGGATCCAATGGGAGTGTGGAAAGGGTCAGGGAGGAAACCAGCAGCAGAAAGACACCTGAGTGTGGGTGGGGAGGTGAAACAAGTTGGGAATTGGCTGATATGTGGAAGATGTTGATCCCATTCGTGTGTGTTCTGTGGGACTTAAGCCATTCAAATAACCTTCCTCTGCGGGATGAGTTTCTCTTCCTCTCAGGTGCTGTATGCTCAGCTTTCTAGGGGCACAGGTTGTATTTTTGCTGTGTGGTTCTGCCTGGTTACCCCCATAGCTCTCTCTCTCAACCCACACTTCTTCAATGTGTTTTGGCATTTCCTAAAGCCCTGTGTGCTGTACTGTGGCCTGTCCCTTCTCGCCCGAATATTGTATCCCATGGCACAGTACCTTGTAGCTGACAGGCTTGTAATTGTCTCCGTTGCCTCGCACAGTGGATCTGACAGCTCACATCACTGTCACAATAAGTCTGTGTTGCCATCGTGTTACTATGTATTACAAAACTATTACTACTACTACTACTAATAATGCAATTTGCCTAAAATTTGCAATACCTGCTGAATGAAGATTTCGTTGGACTCCTGGCCTTGAAAGGAAGGAAAAACAAAGAAGGGCATTCAAGCTGATAGGGTTGTGAAGGACTAGAAAGAATCAAAGATGAACACACTGTAATGATCAGCATTGATGTACTGCAGCAAAGCAGACTTGGTGTCTCCAGGGAGCCCAGAGCTTCTCAGTTTCCCCTGCCATTCTGTGGCTTTCATCTGAGGGTTTTGGATATGCTGTGCATGATGAATTTTGAGATCATTAGGGCAAATTCCAGCATTCTACATTGCTTGAGAAGGACTAGATTTTCCTCCCAAGGTGCTGTGTTGATAGCAGTATTTGTCACTACCAGAACAGTATCATTCTGGATCTTTTGGCTGGAGGGCTTTAGATCTTTCATTTCCAGTCAAAGTTAATATCACATTTCATCTTTGCTCTCAGTAACAACAATTTCTTGACCTAAGTCGGCTCCATTTTGACTAAATACAGATCTGAAAGGCATTTTTCAGATTTGTATTCTTTCGTGAATGATTTTGGCCAAGTTCACATTTGAGAACAAGTTGAGACTGAAATTCAGGTTTCATGGAAGTGACTGTTGTCACAGATGTAATCTCAAAGTAGTTATTGTCTCAAAACTTCAGGTTCTTCCAAATCCCTTCTGAAGTATTTAATCATCTCACCAAGGCATCAGATGGGGATTATTGTCCTGGGTTTATTCTAAAGGCATGATCTTGGAATTTCACACTGGACGCCTTTAGTACCAAATAACCCTATTTTGGCATGGTTATACACCCCAGTTCCAGAGTGCAAAAACAGCTCAGTGAAATGTCTGGAGTAAGTTTTTTTAACATGGGCAAGCAGCTGATTCTCCCTCCCTCTCCCATCTTGCAATTTCATTCTAATAAATGTTTCCATTCTAGCAGAATTTTTCCCAGAAAAAATCAACCTCATAGCAGACACTCAACATTTCAACTTGAATTGTTTGGCAAAGTGATAAGTGACTGAAAGCAATATTTTTTAATGGGAAAAAATGTTGCACAGCTGTCTCTGTATCACTCATTATAATGTTTTTCTAGCTGTGGTATTGCCAAGGCATTTATTACTGGAGTACTTAGGACACTGGCTAAATGTCAACTACTTCCCCAGACTTACTGCAAAGATTTATCAAAAGAAACCAAAAAGGTTCCATTCCCTCATGCTTGGTACATGCAGTTTTGGCATCCTTGTTAACATGGTGGGGGGGAAGGCCTTTGAGGAACTCAGTAACTCCCAAAAACTTCACATGATCAACCTGAAAAGGTTTTTATTTTTCTTCTAAGTGCAGAGGTATTTTTAGTTTTCTTCAACTTTTACACAGACTTTTTAAAAGAGTTGGATAATACTGTGTTTAATGGCATTACAGTTACACATGCTAAGACTAGAATAATTGAGCCTTCTCCATGTGACTGTAATCTAGATTTCCTGGCTGTGTTCCTTCAGCTCATGCACTGGTGATGGAATGTGTTACTCACAAACTAATCAGTGCATCTGAATTTATACATCATTATTTGTGTCTTTGTTTCATGCCAAAGTACATTTGTTGTTTCTTAAACCATGGACATGGGCAGTGCCTGGCCTAAGGGAAGTTTGACATGCACAATAGATATGTTAGCTGGAAAAAAGATACTTTAATGATCAATGGAAAAAATACTTGGAGGAGGAGAGCTTCACTGCCTGCCAGACATAATTAGACAAGAAACACAAGAAAAGCACGTGTGGGTCTAGATTTTAGTGGGCTAGGACCACTCAAAGCTAGGTATCCACTGGAGCTGGCTACACTTCCACACCAGATCAAAGAGAGATGAATTCAAATGGCACCTGAAGCAAGACAGAACTAGCAATAGCATGGGGTGGTGGCAGATCAGTCCCAAGTGAGAAGAATGAGTCCGTGGCCTCACAAAAAACAACTGGAGTGACACAGCATGAGAAGGCTGAGCGGAATCATAAAAATATGCTCGAAAACTTCTCCATATGACATTCAAAGAGTAATTTAAGGTATAGAATAATGCCAACAAAAGGATTCACGGGAGATGGTAAGTATGGCTATATCTAAATCAGAAGTTAGATGGAGGCTTTTCACCCTGGTGGCACAAGGCTCTGGGACAACCTTCTGATGGAAAGCAAGGAAGGACAGCCACAGGGTTATGGGATGGAACCTGTCCAGGTTACAAGGGAATTGATATGGTGCAGACTGCAGGGCAGAGAAGCCAGCATTGATGTAGTCGTGCCCTGTGGGAATGGATAAATTGTCAAACCATATTCTCTCTGAGGACAAGAGTTATTGTACACAACATGTTACATTTATTTCGCATACTATATGGGACAAAGGGCATGCATTACACCCAAATTCCTCCTAATCACAATTTCCTACCTCTGTGCAAAAGATACAACTCAGCAGTTCATTTCTAAGTTCCAAGTAATTTAATAATTTTTTTCTCTACAAGACCATTTTTATGAGCTCTGATTGCCATTGTCTCAGTCTTCATGAGCCAAAGGTCAGGTGCCAGTTTGATGAACTTGAGTAAAGTGAGCTAAGGTGATCCCTGGAAGAAGAATGTGGATGCCCTATCCACACAAGGCCTGTTCTGCCCACTGGTGCATAGTGAGATTCAGGAATGAAATCAATCAGCTTCTTATTTCCCTTTTACTTTTTCTGCCTTTCTTGGAAGAATCTAACCTTTCACAGGACATTTGATTTCAGATTTCTTGCAAAATTTAAGAACAATTGTCTACCTCACCTTCCCCCATATTAATCAGGGATAGTAACACTCTCTCCTTCCATTAGTAGAGGGAAAAGAATCTTCTGTTTTCAGATATTTCTCTTAAAGTTTCATTTGCTGCTATTAAATTTTTATACTAGTGTCCTTGGAGAACAAATAAATTGTCTGCACTTACAGCATGTGTTTTCTGCCTTGTTATTGGCAAAATGATAGGACATCAGCAGAACATGCCATGCTGGAAGCTGTCTGGCCTTCCAAGAAACCTCCTCACAGTTACCACATTGTGCAGTCAGCATTCAAGAACAAAAAGTAAGAAAAGCTGAACCCAAAGCAAATCCAGTATTGTGGTTAGAGAATATATATAAATATTTCTTGTATCATATATTGTCCTTGCTTTTACAAAGAGATTAACATTTTAAAACCACTGGCCAATTTAAATGTTCAGATTGTTTTTCTAAAATTACTGGTTTTGCTAGTGAAGCTGGTTCCAGGTCTTTTTCTCTATCACTGAGTGAGTCCTGAGAGTCAGATCCCTTTGTTTTAGCTAGCACAGGGTACAGCAAGGCATTACTGACACTCCCATTCTGTCTCTCAAATACACTCACACTTTCTCTCCCTCTCTCTCTCTCTCTTCTCCTCACATATATGTGTTTATGCACATGTATGCACATACATATGCATATGGATAGTTTGTTTTCAGCTTTTAAAGTAGTTTGAACACTACAGAGCAAACCACAGCCACAATTTTTAAACACATTTTTGAAAGCAGAAAATAATGCCAGGCCTATTGAGTGACCTGTGCTACCACAATGTCACCCCAGGTTAATCAACCTTGTCCCATTGAAGTGAAACCAGACCAATAGTAGGAGGACTTCTTGAAATAGATGCAGCCTTATACTGCCAGATATTTTTTATTTTTGAAAAATTTATGTTTGATGATTTCAACTTAAGTTACAGACATATTGCTATTTTTTTCAGGTCTGTCAATGGAATGATAAATGTCATTGATTCAGCACGTGGTGGCAGTAAAAGGAATAAACATCTTTGGGCTGTGGGTCTTGGAGCTCATCAAAGCTGTTTGTTTGGCATTGTTGCTTTTAATGTGAAAAGGTCACAGTATCACACTTAAAATAGGTACAATTTGGAAAGAAATTCAAATAAATAAACAGTGGCTCCCACTGGGATAAACAGAGAAACTCTTGCCTTAAGAAATGATCATCATTTATTCCCATGAAGCTCATCACTGATATATCCACAGACATATGCCAGTTCTCATTCGCACCTCCCTTCCTCAGCTGTGCTAATACATGTCCATGGAAAGGCTGCTCCAGTGCTCTGTGTGCCTGGGAACGACGGGCAGCATGAGAGGGGAGCTGCTCAGTGAATGTGACCTTAGTCACAAGACTGTGGAGCAACCCTCAGCTGAATCATTCTTGCTTTTTAAAAAGTATTGGGCAATGCTTTGGGACTCAGTGACCTGCAGGGACACTGAACTGTTCTGCTGCTGTGTGTGGGAGGGAGGAAGGCATAAGTTTTAAAAAGGACAAGTCCATTAAAAAAAAAACAAAAAAAAACAAAGCAAAGCAAAACCAACAACCTATCATTTTATTGCAGAATATGCTGGAGGATTTCAGGACCTTGGTTGCTGAAGGCCCTCAAATTCTTCTCCAGACATAAATATGTGAACAAATTAAGTTCTTCGTGGTTTTGGCTGATCCCAGCCATGTTTAGTCTTAATCTATCTCAATCATGAGCTACCTTTTAAAAATAACATTTTGTGGTTCCAAACATCTTTAGCTAATCCTTGCTTAGTTTGGAAAGGAATTACATTTGGAAGGATGCACATGTCCATGTGGCTTTGAGGCATACTCTCTTTACGGTTCTCATCCATCATAAATTTTCTTTAAAAATAATATCTAATGCTCCAGCATCATCAGCTTGTATTAAAAAAAAAAAAAAAATCTTGAATATATGCCAAACTGATACATGAATGTGCTTGGATCTTCTCCATATTGGAAGTCAGAGGCATCAGTGCTCCTTACCACACAAGAAGCTAAGGAAGAAGAAACAAAAATTTTATAATATTTCAAATATCACAACCACAAATGTGTCTGGAGAACGCCTGACATTTCACATGGAGATGTAACATTCTCTGAAGAGCAAGAACTTGGCTTTAATTACTGAATGTAAATAAAACAGTTTATGAGGTTAGTTTCTAATCTGTGGGTAATTGAATAAAAGGCTTGGTTCATTTCAGGACATGTTTTGCACTCTTTTCTCAAGTGAAATATTAATTTTCATTTCTCATTCTCTTCTCAAATTAGAGCAGTCTGAGAGACTACAAGTCTTGAGAAATCTAGTATCAAATTCTCTTTTTATACTTCTTAATCAAACATTTCTTGCTTTCCACTTCACCTTTTAGACACTCTATTGAAATTTTAAATCAAAGACACTATTCCATTACACAAAACGCAATGTATTTTAAAGCACATTTCCTAAAAAATAACTTTTGTGCAGAAAATGTATGTATTGCTTAAGACTCTCTCATATTCTTAAAATAGGCTTGTGTGACATGAAAACTGGGGGTAGATTTTTTTTCTGAAGCTTAAATCTGAACGTAACACTGTCATCCTAATCTTTTGTGGATATCCTTCATTTATATTATAGCTAACAATATGTATGTGCCTCTCGAGTAAGTACTTTTCAGTGGGGGCCCTGTGGTTGGTATACGAAACATAAAAGTTCTTGTTGTTTTTACAGTGTTTGGATTTTGAGATAAAAATTTTATCACAGGATTTTTGCAACCAGTTTTCGGTTTGTACCTTCAGATTGCATTTATGCAGGAATTAAATGTTACGAGAGGATGTCTGCTTGACCATGTGGACATGTGCTAACACAGCTAGCATGCACACATCTGAGACCACGAAAAACAGCACATAAATTTCTGGACAAGCAAAATCAAGAGTGCAGTTGTATAAGCCAGCTCAAAACCACCTACAAGACAGTTAGGAAAAATTCAGGCATAACATTCAAAGAGTACAAAACCAAGGCTATGCAGTGCTGTCTGGGCAATTTGAAACAATTCAGTATTAAATTCCAGAATACAAGCAATTGCACAAAACATAAAAACCTCAGGAAAAGAGAAGTAAAATAATTTTCAAATTAGTTCTGGTTTGTGAATCAATTTCCAGCTCTCTTGTTTCCACTGAACAACTGGAACTGGAAAGCAGTAAAACTGAGGAACAGCTATCGTAAGGGATTTTGGAGCGCCTCTGTTAGCTTTTGACAACTGGTGGGGGGAGAGAGGGAAGAATGGTATCAGCAATTTCCAAAGTAATTTGCCATTTCTTATATTATTCGAGCCAAGTTAGTGGAATCGTCCTCAAGAATAGTATTACATATGGGGCATGCCAGATACTTTGGGTCAGTCCCTCAGAGAAATGTGATTTATGCAGCCAGCCATTGCATGTGATGTCACAAGGACTTGCTGTCTCCACTCACAGCACCCAGTACAGAGTCACATCAACAGCACTGCAAATAGCTGCAGCAAGGAGTACAACCCTACTGGCTAGGGGTACCTAAACTATGCTCTGGTAAACACCTACTATGGTCTATTGATTAAAATAAATATCCATAAATGTCCCTATTTCTGTGTGTATGTAGCATTTTTTAATCCTTTTTTGAAAATCGATTTTCTTTAATGAACTAAAATGATCCTCTGGGGCTTCTATGTGAGCCAGACTTGCACCCAGATGCTATTGTACCCCTCTGAAACAAATGCTTATTCAAAGAACCTGCAGTAAAAGTCAAAAATTGGGGGTACTGTCTGTTTTGGCATCTTCTTTATTATCCCAATGAATGGGATTTCCCAGGTGTCAGGCTGCTACCCACACATAGGATGACAGCTGAGTTTTGTCCGAGATCTGCGTATATATTTGATATTTTCAGTTTCTATAGTGTGTGGGAAGTTATTGTGCAGCCATTGGATAAGTCAGATTTAAGAGAAGATTTTCATCCTCAAAACATACATTCCTTGACTGTAAAGGACACTTCTGCAATGAGTCAGAGGACACAGAGACCTTTTGTTTACCAAAGGCTGGCAAATCATTTCATCTCAACCAACAGCCTCCTTAGTGACAACATCCTGACTACTTCTAGCAACCAAATGGTTTTTCACAGCAGGGTTCAGGCAGCAATTTCCTCTAAGGAACCTATTTGTATTTTGCCTTGTTAGACACCATTCTTCTCTGAGTTTAAACATGCAGGAAGGGGCATGGAAAATATTTGCAGTTGGAAAACAGCTGCAGTAAGATAAGATGCCATATTTTAATTATGTTCAATTTAATCAGCTGCTGAAAGGCCAGGTGGACGCACATGGGTAGCATGAGGGGATTGCACCCAGGGAGAACAGGTGTGAGAGGAGACTAAAGCCTGATACATTATGTCCTTAGCATTGCACTCAAAAATCCTGGTTTTGATACTTTTAGCACTTACAGCAAACCCTGTAGAAGCAGGATTCAAACCTTCAGCACCGTATTGGTTGGGAATGGCCTGTTTTTTGGCAGCAGGGGGGCCACACCTGTGAGAAGCTGCTAGAAGCTTCCACCATGTCCAGCAGAGCCAATCCCTGCCAGCTCTGAAGATGGACATGGTGCTGGCCAAGGCTGGGCCAACGAGAGAGGCTGGTAACACCTCTGCGATGACATATTTAAGAAGAAAGTCAAACCAAAGTGGGGCACGGGGTTTTTTTTCTCTAGCCAGAGGAGGATGTGAGAACATGTGAGGGAAACAAATAGACACACCAGGGTCAGTGGGGAAGGAGGGGCAGGAGCTGCTCCAGGTGCTGCAACTGAGAACTGAGATTCCTCTGCAGGCTGTGGTGAGATCACGGTGAAGCAGCTGTGCCCCTGCAGACCTTGGGGATCCACAGGGATGCAGAGATCCACCCACAGCCCATGGGGATCCACGGGGGATGCAGAGATCTACCCACAGCCCATGGGGATCCATGGGGGATGCAGAGATCCACCCACAGCCCCTGGGGATCCACAGGGATGCAGAGATCCACCCACGGCCCTTGGGGATCTACAGGGGATGCAGAGATCCACCCACAACCCATGGAGGACCCCCATGCTGGAGCAGGTGGATCCCTGGAGGAGGCTGTGATCCAGTGGGAGACCCAGTGGAGAGAGGGCCTTTGCTTCCATGCTGGAGCAGCTTGTCCTTGGAGGACTGCACCCCATGGAACAGTGACCCATGCCACAGCAGTTTTGGGAGGACTGTGTGCCCGTGGGAGGGACTCACATTGCAGCAGCTTTGGCAGGACTGCTGCTTGTGAGACTGGACCCACTCTGGAGAAGTTCATGGAGAACTGTCTCCAGTGGGAGGGACCCCATGGTCTCATAGGGAAGGACTCCTCTCCCAGAGCAGTGGAAGAAAATCTCAGTGATGAACTGACCAAAACCCCCATGCCCTGTCTCTGTGCGCTGTCAGTGGGAAGGAGGGAGAGGTTGGGGGAAGAAAAAGTGGTTTTAAGGGCTTATTTTACTTCTCATTGTCTCCTCTGATTCTGTTATTAATAAATTTCACTTTGCAACTAAACTTGAGCCTGTTTTGTCCTTTAAATATTTCTCCTACTCCTTATCTCACTCGTTAAGCCTTTGTTAACTTTTTTTTCATCTTTTCCCTCCTTTGCCCAGCTGTGGCAGAGAAGGGTGAGCGAGTAACTCTTGTAGGTGCCTCTTGTAGCGACTCTTGTTGGGCCAGTGTGAAACCACAACAAGCACCATAGGGTTAAAAGGTTTCCATGTAGAGGAAGAGACAGGAGGAGAACATCAGTCTGTGTGGAGCCACAGCTTGGAGATTGGTGGTACTGTCTGTCTCCAGTTGAACCAGCTGAGCCAGCTGAACCACCAAGGTTACTGCATTACTCATCCTGCTGCTGTTTTCACCAAACACCAACAAAATAGAACTGCTTAGGTGCCCACATGGTCTGCTGTAGGGCCATGGAAAATAACTGGCATTTCTTGAGTGGATTGCTCCAAAGGTCTCCACACAACCTTCTCTTCTCTAGGTTGAAGAGCCCCAACTTGAGAAAGAGGTCAGTCATGGAGAGACTGTCTCAGACTGCGCTCAAGCACTGGTAGGCTGGCACCAGCCCTGCTCTCCCGCCACCCAAACTCCTCTAAGCATACAAACAATGGCCAACACTGGCTCTGAGAGTGCTTGTACAGCAAAGAAAGAAGCAACTCTCTTGAGTATGGGCAGAATCTAGAGGAGGAAGCATAGCAACTTCAAGAAAGTAACCAAGAACAGAGAAATTCTAATATTTGTAAGGCCAGCAAGGCATGGCAGAAAGGCAGGGCACAGCAGGATGCTCGAGGTGCCAGACCATGAAATGAGAGGAGTGGCTGAGTTCTCTGTGTCCTGACCTATTCGTGTGCAGATGCTCTCCATCTGGGTGGCAACAGAGCTGGTCACAGGACTGGTGGAGTGGTGGCTGGTCTGGGTCAGAAAGAAAAGGCAGAAACTGCTCTGCCACACTGCAGTGTGGCATTGTTATTCTCCACTCTTATAAGCTGGGTTATTATCCGTGATCTCTGCTGTTGGAAACTTAGGAAGGCCATTGAACTTGTTTCTAGTTCAATCTCTCTCTCAACAATGTCTCTCTATTCCATGGCCTTTCTAAGTCAGCACACCTTACCTCAGAGTTTGCATACAGATGTACAAGATAGTGTGAGTTTTCAGTCAAGCTTTGAGAATCCTTTACAAATCCATTTCTCACACTCTGTGTATCTTTAAATGGTGAAATGGGCTAGCTCAGCAAGGGGCCTGCAAGTGATAGGAATTTATGAGGATTGGTAGGTGGCAAGGTTTATAATATTTTTTATTTATATAGTATCAGGAATCACAAGGTAGAAGTACACCCATAATTTCCTCTATGAAATTAGCTTGTTACTTTTAGGTTATTAAGAGCAAACCCAGTCTCCATACACCACATACACACACATCTGTGTTTAGCTAGCCAACACTCAGCTACTTATGGAGCACATAGAAGTGCACAGATACTATGCAATCCACTGTGTACATATGCACTATATTGTATGCCCCAAAGATGAATGAAGTCATAATAAAACTGCATTTGTGCAGGGTGTACACAGTGTGCATGTAACTGAACACTGAACAGTACTGCTGAGCACAAAGAGCCTTTGGGGATTACACCTGTTTGTACCAGGATATAAATGTTTCCTTTCCCAGATTAGAGTCTATCCACAAATTCCCATTGAGAATTGGCTCATGATTTTATATTTCTGACTGTAAAATTGTCATTCTTTTAACATGCTCTTGGAAAAAAAATAAGTCAAAATGATACTGTGGAAAAGAATCTAGGCTTGGAAAATACCTTAGAGATAGAAACAGTTTCAACTCTCCCACTGAGGCACATCTTTTCTACTTATTCATATAACCTTTCTCCTACTTAAAGCAGTTTTAAATGAAAATGAAACAATTCCATTAGGAAATTATGCACCCTATGGCTGTGGATAATAATTTCTTTTGGATGTCTAGTTACAAAATAGCTCCATTAAGGAAGGTGTCTGTCCTGAGGCAAACACCATGGAGCATACCCTGCATTCTCAAAGTACTATGCATTAAGATTTTTAGGTGATTGTAACCTGATGAGATGAGCTTTTAAGAAAAATATTGAGGGCTGCCTCACAGGGAACCTATTATATCCTCATGTTACCATACTGCATTCCTGATCAGATCTTTTAGAGCAACCCAGGACAGCAGCCTTGGAGAAGAAGCAGTTGCTTTTTATCCATGGGTACAATATAATGTGGCTCTTACATTCTCATCAAGGATAAGAAATATACTTTTATTAGAAGATAGATTTGTTCATTGGGAATTTCATGTACCTAGCAATCACTTATCTTTTTGCTAAGTTTCTGTACCCTGGGATGAAATGACCACCAAGTCCTTCTGTCTGTGCTCTGTCTGTGTTTTGCTGAATCTACAGACCAGCCCTGTGCTTGTGGTTATGCCCCAGACACAGAAGTGTTGGTGTCCAGTAGTACCTCATCCACTTGAACACCCACACAACTTTCCCAGTTCCACAGACAGGAACAGCAGATCAACCCAGCAATACAGATCAACCCCTTTGTATGTAAAGCCCAGCGGTTAGATTCTCCACCTCCAAAAGTTAATGTCACCTGATTATCAATCTTTAGTGACACAAAAGGGTGAAGATATATACGACAGAGCTAAAGACAAGTGCTTTGTTTTTCGTAATGCCAGCTTCCCTGCCTGATCCTTCTCATGCTCTCCAACCAGCCTAGACTAAATTCAAGATGAGTGTATGTAAAGAGCAAATCCACTTTCTTGTGCAGCATCTAGCAAGTAATTTCTGTGTAGTGTTATTACAGAACAACTATTTATGCTAGTAATCAGTAATGTCTTCTGCCTCCCTAAGGAAGTACTTAGTGAATAAAAATGGTGGGTGCACATAGTGCCTTCTCACATCTCAGTATTCACAGAAGCTCTGCAGACCTAAAACCACAGAAATTTTGGGGCTTTGAGTTCAGTCTTTTGCATCTTTTCAGGTCCTTATATTAAGACATGTCAAAAGTTGAGAAATAATTAGATATCTGAAAAAAACTTATAATTGGGATCCTTTTAAAAACATTGCATTTTCTCTGAATTATTTTTGTACTACCCCATCCCAGGAACCCTGTGTACTTCCCATCCAGAGGTAATGGGCCTTTTTGCTTTCCCTGCAAAGATTATGTTATATGATTCAGTGCTTTTTTTCTCTCTCTGAGGCTGGTGTGATATACGAAATTAAATCTAGACAAGCCACATTTGAATTAGAGCAAGCCCATGTATATAGGAAGGCTTTCCTATATATCTGGGGTCCCTCGAGAGGACTCCAGTCATATACATACCTCTATGGAATGCTGTCAGACTGACATTCCCACAATACCTACCAAACTTTTCAAAGTGGAATCACTGGGCTTTTAACTTTATTAGTCTCTCTTACAGAATGCTCTTGATCAGCAGAGAAAGCAGCTGAATTTAAGGCAACCCAGTATCCTGCAGGCAACAGCACCTTGTTATTGGTTTGGGTTCTCTGGAAGCTGGTAGGAGAGATAGGAAACAAGTGGCACAACAAACGAGAACTTTGAAACAAAATTAAATGAAGGGAAACTTGATGACGAGCAGTTTTGCTGAAAGCTTTAATGTTGCTAGGAAGCTGTCTTCTTGTATTTTAGCACAGAGCTATACATTACAAATAAAAGAAAATTCTACTTGGCAGAACACACAGTTTTGTTTATTCATGGTTTTTTTTTTTAACACATTATACTTGATGGTACTGTACCAAGTTAAAAGGTTCACCTTATTGTAAAAAATTTCTTCTGTTTATGTAGTCCAAATCTACCCTGTGTCAGTTTAAAACCAACACCCCTTGTCATATCTCTCCAGCCATGCTAAAAAGCCTGTCCCTGTCTTTCCCATAGAACCCCCTCCAGTACTGAAAGGTCACAACCAGGTGTCCCTGCAGACTTGTCTTCCAGGCTGAACAACTGTAACTCTTGCAGCCTTTCCTTATTGGAATGCCAATAGTGTTTTTATAATAAAAGTTGCCTTTTCAGAAGTCAGTGCCTGGAAACAGGCACCCAATAAAAGGCAACTGAAAATATCTGAAAATCTGTTAAAAATGGGGGGAGGGGGGTAGCCCCTATCATACCTTTAGAGCTATGTGCCAGTAAATGTAAGGTAATACCAAATAGATAATGAACACATTTAGGCAGACTTTTGAATGGCTTCCTCCCACTGCTGTATCTTTCTGCTAGCAAGGCTGCAGAGCAGCACAGGGACAGACCAACAGATATATATCTTGTTTCTCATGCTGATGATCCAGTAAAGAACACTGTGCTATCAGTGCTCTGGGTTTACTAATTTGTGATTTATCTTCTGTGAAATGACTGTGCAAATAAAAAAGCATGTAAAAGAGGCCAAGTGGCAGTAATGGGAGATTTTAACTACAAGCAATCAACTGCTACATTAGGAGGAGGAAATAAACTGGAGACTGGTGATCTCTGGTTTTTGACTTAATACAGAATATGCATTAAGTGTAAAACGCTGGAATAAAACCAAGATTGCAGACAAGGGAGAAGGAGTTTTAGGAATAGTCAGGTGATTGGGAAGATGAGGAAGACATTATTCCACATCTAATTTCTTTGACATTCTGCTGTAAAAAAGCACAGGGACGGCAGTTACCTAATATAAAAAGAATTAAAAAATACACAAATGAGACAGCTTTATCCCATCCACATCCAGAAAAGTGTCATCACAACTGTTTGCTAAAAGAACAAACTCTTTCTTCCTTACTCTTTGAATGCAATGTAGTTGTCCTTTCTTACAATCTGTCTCTCTCACTCTCGTAGGCAATATTTGATGACCCAGATTTCAACATTATGTGTTATGGAGGAAGAAGACATGGCATGAAAATGCCCTGCTGGATGATTTCTTACAGAGGTACAGCACAGTATATCCATAATAAATAAAACTGAATGGGATCAAAGTCAGACATATTAACTATAACATGGCTACCAAATTGAGAGTAAATGCAGGGAGGATTGTCCAATTGTTGGAGCTGGCATTGAATTCTTTAGGAACTATGGACTGATTTTGCCACCGTCCTACTTTTGAATTTAAATATATGTGTTAGCTCATTGGAGAGATGTTCCATATGTCTAATAATTTCCATGGCACTCCTCTGGATCCTCTCCAACAGGTCCATGTCTTTCCTGTATCCTGGGCCCCAGAGCTGGATGCAGCACTCCAGGTGGGGTCATATGGGAGCAGTGTACACTGGCAGAATCACCTTCCTTGACCTGCTGCTCACACATCTTTTGATACAGCCCAGGATACTGTTGGCTTTCTGGGCTGCAAATTACATTGCTGGGTCATGTTCAGTTTTTTTTGCCAGTATCCCCAAGTTCTTCTCTGCAGGGCTGCTCTCAATCTCTTCATCCCTCAGTCTGTACTGATGCTGGGGAATGTCCTCACTAAGCAGAAGATTGAATTTGACCTTGTTGAACTTCATGGGGCTCACGCAGGTGCACTCCAGACATCTATCAGTGTCCCCCTGGACAATATCTCTCCCTACAGTGAATTGAGTGTACCACTCAGTTTGGTGCCATCTCCAGTCTTGCTGAAGGCACCTTCAGCAAGTTGCCTGATTCCACTATCTGTGTTACTGATGTAAACATTAAGTGGTATAGAGCTCAGTACAGACCCTTCAGGGTTACCACATATTTCCACTTGGACATCGATCCATTGTCTGTAACTCTTGACACAGTCATCCAGACAGTTCCTCATCCATCAGCAATTCACTTGTCAAACTCATATCTCTCCAATTAAGCAGCAAGAATGTCAGCAGGGGGACTGTATCAAAGGGTTTACAGAAGTCTAGATGGATGACATCTTCATCAAGAGTCTGGTTATGAAGCAGAGGGCACAGGGTTGACACCATAAAAAGGCTTGGGTTCAAGAGACCTTATAGTTGGAAAGGGTTATCTAGTTTCAAATCTCCCCTGCTCTGGGCAGAGACACTTTTCACTGGACCCATCCAGCCTTGCCTTGAACACTTCCAGGAATGGGTCATCCACAACTCCTCTGGGTGACCTGTTCCAGTATTCACCATCCTCACAGTTAAGACTTTTGTCCTAATATTTAATCTAAACCTACTCTCTTTAGTCTGAAGCCATTTCCCCTTCTCCTGTCACTACATGCTCTTGTAAAAAGTCTCTCTTCATCCTTCTTGTAGGCTCCCTTCAGGTACTGGAAGATCACAATTAGGCCACCCATCTCTTCCAGGCTGGACAATTCCAATTCTCTTAGTCCTTCCTTGAAGAAGAAGTGCTCCATCCCTCTAATGTTCTTAGTGACCTTTCTCTGAACTCAGTCCAACAGGTCCATGTCCTTCCTGTGCTAGGACCCCAGGGCTCGATGCAGTGTTCCAGGTGAGGGACAGAATCCCCTCCCTCCCCTGCTGCCCACGCTGCTTTGGATGCAGCCCAGGACACGTTTGGCTTTCTGGGCTGGGAGTGCCCATGGCTGGGTCATGTCCAGCCTCTCACCCACCAGCATCCCCAAATCCTTCTCCCCAGTGCTGCTCTCCAGCTGTTCATCCCCAACCTGTGCTGGTACCAGGGGTTGCCCCAACCCAGGTGCAGCACCTTGTACTTGGCCTTGTTAAACCTCATGAGATTCCCATGGATCCACTTCTCAAGCTGGTCCAGGTGCCTCTGGATTGCATCCTGTCCCTTCAGGTGTGTCAACAGCATCACTCAGCTTGGTGTCAGCTGCAAATTTGCTGAGGGTGCTCTTGATCCCTTTGTCTATGTCATTAATTAAGATATTAAGTAACACAGACCCCTGAGGGACCCCACTTGTCACTGGTCTCCATTTGACTCTGAGCCATTCACCACTACCCTCTGGATGTCACATAACCACTTTCTTAATCAGTATAATAGTCTACCCATCAATTCCCTCCCTCTCCAGTTTAGAGAGAAGGATGTTGCTGAGGATCATATCAAAGGATTTACAGAAGTCCAGATAAATTACATGTGTAACACTTCCCTTGTCCATTGATGCAGTCACTCCATCACAGAAGGCTGCTGCATTGGTCAGGCAGGACTTGCCCTTGGTGAAGGTGCAATGATTTTTGCAAATGATCTCCCTGTCTTCCGTGGCAAAAGATGCCATGGGGTCTGTATTCTGTAGGTAAGTATATAGGTTGCGGTATGTGGTTGCTTCAGCTACAAATTTTGCATTAATATTAATAAATAATAATTTACATTATTAATTTACAATAATAATTTACATTATTAATATTACAAAGAACTTTTGTCTACAGATGAGGACTTGTGTCATTGCAACAGTAAAATTATTTTAAGTGGAGTATTTTTAGCTAACTATAGCTATACAAATGAAAAAGCAAAAATACTTATTTTTTATAGATACATTCACTTTAATAATTTGAAAACTGCTGATTCTTGTTTAACTCAAGAGCTGTACCATGTCAGCAAATGAAAAGTATTTCAGTGTTCAGTTTGCCCCCTGTGGTGGTACAGTTAATTACTGTGGGTGGAGTACTTCTGACCCTTTTGCTATTATTGGTAATCACAACTTTGATCACAGGTTAATATCCAGGAAACCATAAGAAAAAGGATCAGCAGTAGCTTTAACTGTAATTTCTTCAAATTATTCTCTTCTGACAGTTTCCACTGAAAACAGGAAAATATAATAATACTGCTGTATATAAGTCCTTCACATGAAAGATATCATCAAAGTGTAGTAACAACATCACATTTAATGCAGGGAAAATGAAGGTTAGGAATGAACTCTTGGCCCAAATAAAGTCAGTGGGAGCCTTGCCATGGCCTTTAGAGGACCAGCTTGTTACTACATGTATTTAGTTTGAGTCAGTATAACCAATTCTTATTTATGGACTTTATTTTGAGCACATTTTTCTTTAGTGGTTAGAGTGTTCTGAGCAACAGGAAAATGAAATAAGGGGAAAAAAAAAAGAAGTAAAGTGATTTGTGTGCATGATAAAAGTGTTTTTCTGTAATAACACAGCATGTGGTCAAGAATTACACAGGTTGCATTTGCCACTTCGTATCTCCTGCCAGACGAATACAATCCAGGGCCTGTTACCCCCGCCTGCAGCACGGTTTCATAGTTATGAAGTCATGACAGCTGTGATTGCCAGCGTAGAGAATAAAGTCTGTGGAAAAAGTCTGGATAGCTTCCCACTGTACACAAGCCAAAAATAAGTTAGCTGGAATTAAAACAGAAGAGGAGAAAATTTGCAGGGGGAGAAAAGCAAAGGAAGCAAACGGCATTTCATACTGGGACATGAGTTGAGGCAAACAGACTCTGGGACAGATCCTGACTCCACTGTCATCTCTGCAGGGTCCTGGAACTGATAAAAAGTCTGAGGTGTAAATAAGAACATATTTTGGCCAAGTGTACTCTACCTCATGGAAATTGGTACTTCCCATTTCCTGCCTCCCTGGAGATTCACAAGTCATTTGAATTAATTTCATTCCCAACTTAACAATAACTGTGCAAACACATCACCTCAGTTCTTGCACCTGAGGAAACATTATGATCTATAAACTCACAATGTCCCACTTGAACATGGGGAGCAGGTGCTAATCAATAATGCGTTGCCGACATTTAAACAAGGGAGCTCCACAGACACAGTCTCCCAGAGCTGGGACAAACGCCACAGATCCATTCCCCCTCAGGTTCAGAGCTGTATGATTTGCAAAGCAGGATCTGATTTCCTCTTACTTCATCTACCATCTGTGGAAAAATCTTCTCATGTAATCAAAGCAACAATGCTTTGCCAACGAATATTAATAGAAAATGTTTCTGTTATGTTTGTGAGAAATAGTGCCAGGGTATGCAGAACAGTATAATGATCAGTACATCGCTTGGTTCTGCACGTTGCTGAGTAAGTACCACAGAGAAGAATGCCAATGTTTGGGATTTTTTGCATCTAGTAACTGATATTTGCCACAACAAAAGATTTATCATGAAGGTGAGATCTGTGTTCTTCAGAAGGCCTTGGAGGAATCTTAAAGAGAGGTTGTTTTTCCTCTCAAAGAGAGGGATGAAAAAAAATACCTAGGGAGAGTGATGTGTTGGATACAGAGAAACAGAAGCTGATTGCAGACCTTTCATGGACCACAAAGAACCACTCTGCCTATCTGTATCTCTGGCTGATGCAGGTGGACAGTATAATTTGAATTCAGTATGATTATGGTGATTGCAATTGCACTGAACAGGATCTTCCCCCTCATCCCAGAAAAAGCAAGTGTGGTGACACAAGATACATGGCAAAAGCTCTTGAGAAAAAAGTTTAGTCAAAAAAGGACAAAAGGAGGACTAAAACGGGAGTCACCTATTCAATTTTTACTTCATGAGCATCAATTTCAAATTGTCCATGACCATATTTAGAGGGTGTACTTCTGCCTAACGTGGGGAGAAGAGCTTTAACTTCTTCTTACAATGACAGTTCATAGGTGCCCAGCATTGTGCTGCTGACCAATTTCAGTTGCATGTCTCAGAAATCATCCCTTGCCTCAAACCCCTGCTAGATGGTGATAAAGTTCCCTAGAACATACCAGTGACAACAGCACCAATGATTTTTTTCTTTTTATTGCTCCACCTTATGTGGTCAGAACTCATCTTTGCCTTATTTAGAAATAAAGTTTTATATTATGAAAATATCCATTATGTTAACACAGAGGCAGACTCAGATTGTTTGACTTTTCTAATCTTTGTTTATGATTTTAAAATATTTAAAGCCAGAAAAAAAAATAGATTGAAAAATTAAACATGGTGAAAGCCACATGCAAGGGGAAGATTAGAGAATTAAGTCTTCCCCTTCTGTCTGTCCTCTCTCAGCAATTACATCATCACTGTAGCACCTCCTTCATGCAGTTCTGTGGGGTCTTGAGAAACAGCTGACCTGCCATCAAAATACAAGAAAACAAAGATATTAATAGGTGATTTAAAGCACTTGTTAAACGCTTCTTCTCCAGTGCCATTTGACAGCCAGGGATTTGTGCAGGGCTAAAGCATAGGTAAGAAAATGTGACCTGCTGCTTGAATTTTGAAACTGACTGTAAAAAGGAGAAGAAAGAGCCAGTAACAAAGCTGGGAAAATATCATCAAGGGCAAAGTTTGACCCATTCTGTAACTGCAGCTATAGTACAATCCTACAACGTATTACCACCAAGAAAGTTAAACTTTCCTGTGGCCAGAAAATATTTCAGACAGATATTTCCATTCCCACATAAAACAGTGCATTAAATATAAATACCCAAACATATTTTCCCTACAATTTTCCTTCACTATTTTTTTCCTTTGCATTTGTTTTCTTCCTCTGTCTTATCTTTAGCTTTTGTAAGGGAAACAAAGTTTCTGAAGTTGAAGTATTTTCCCACTTCATCCAGAGGACAGTGCCAAGGCTGCAATTGGTCCATGCTTGGCATCTGAGCCAGCAGCCTCAAAGTCAGACTGAGGCTTTCAACTACGAGAGCTGGTCACTGTCCCCAGGTGAGTCCTTGACACAAATGGCATAGCAGGAGAATGAAGAAACCTGTGAATTGAAGCACTGGATTTTAAAACAACAGATATATGCAGGCTTATTTCAAAAGGAGCACCAGTGCACTTTAAGAATTGGATGGGGAAGGGTGGGAAAATAATTTATGAAGGAGTATTCTGATAGTAAAAGTGCATTGCCCTAGCCCTGCGGCTACAGGCTCAGATGTTTTATTAAGATGAAATTATGCTGATTTGCAGTCTGATAGATCAGACTAAAAGAAAAACCAGAACATCACTTGCTGTGCAGCCTCATCACTTGCTCTGCAGCCTCTTCGTGCTAATCACAGAGAGCTCCCTTGGAATACTTCTCATTTAAAAACTTGATTGCAGTTGGAAGACCTTTGTTTTATGTTTTAGGATTACAGGAGAAGGAAGTTGGATTGTACAGACAAAGATATTTCCTTGAGGCAGGTAATAGGGCACTGAAGTTGAACAAAGATAGGGAAGAGTAGCCCGTGGTGCTCATCAAGACTGCAGGGCAGCACTTCAGTTTTTTTTGTCTTAAGGATTTCATTCTGTATCATGGCTGCTCCTCTGCTCCTGGGACTGGCTTTTTCAGAGGCTGCTTCCATATAGGCACTGTAAATTGAAGCGACACGATTTTTTGTTGTAGGGCATGGTCCACTTGCATTTGCTTAAATTACGAATCATAGACATGCTTCCTCTCCATTCCTGTTTTCCCATTGATCTCACTTTTATGAATTGTATTTGCTGTGCATTGCACAGCTGCCTGAACTTCAGTCCAGCTTCAACTTTTTGCTGCTGTGTGTCCTTCCCACTGCTTGATCCTAGTTAAGATTTGGATGAACTGGTTAATGCACCTGAAGTCAATGGATGGGTCCAAAAGGTAACATAAGCCTCATATATTTTCTTTATGTGCTGCTTTCTCCCTCCACACAAAAGCATTGGACATGTGATTTCCATGTTCCTTACCATGCATAATGTTCTGTGGGCCTATAGTCTGTGGCAAATGACTACGCACAAAGGAATAACCCAAAGAAGCACTGGGCAAGATCAATCCTGGCATCTTCTCATAAATACAAGTTCTCAAATTCCCATGCTTCATGTAATCCATAATGCATTGAAATAGTAATCCAGGGAAAGCAAATTAAATCAAGAGCAAAACTGCTGTGTGTTTTTTGTTGTTTTGTTGTTGTATTTCTGTTTGTTGGTTTGTTGGGAGTTTTTTGGGGGTTTTTTTTGTTTGTTTCATTTTAGTTTGTGGTTTTGGGTTTTTTTTTGTCCTAGGGACACAAAAAATTAAATGAACAAAACTATTTTACTTTTTCTTATCAACCAGAAGGAACCTCTGAGCTTACTAGGTTTCCATTTTGAGCAAGAAATACCCACATTTCCTTGTTATTTGTTTTTAATGTTTCTGGAAAGGGTAGGCCAATTTTCTCTACTTTTATTGCCCAATGAAGGATGACAGGACACAGGAAAGGGCACAAGTTTTTGTGATTGGCCATTTGTGTGTCATTTTACTTACATAGTAAAACCCAAGAAATGCATAAACACTGAAAAGCAGTACAGTATTGACAAGCATAGCTGGATCTCCACTTGCTCTTTTTCTACACAGGATGTAGGTGTTACCTGTGTTTGCCCATGAGATCAGGGCAAGTCAACTGACTGCTATTATCAGAGTCCCCGTGACTCTTTTCAAGAGGCATGACATAAAACCCCTTCAAAGATCATTTCCTTTTGTGCAAAACACTACTGCACAGAAGGAAGACTCCAGTCTTTTCCTTTAAAGATGCTATAGAGCAGAGGAGAAAAAGGTCCCTGCAGTGTGCTGTGTGCTGTACACTATATCCATTAGTGACTTCATCCTGTGAGCTGCCTTCTATGGCCCACATCCAGGAAAACACAAAGCGTACATTTCATTTTCAGCATGTGCATAGAGTCATTAACTGCAAGCACATTCTTACATGCCTTCCTCATTGCTTCTTTTCATTCTACTACAGAATATAAAAGGCAGCAGTGGCTTTCAGAGGTTGAGAATGTTTTGGAGGGGACATTAAATGAAAGTTCTGAAACCTCCTCACTCTACATAAGAATAGCAAGACAGTAATATTCTTCTGACTGATATGACATTCCTGCATGGAATACTGTACTGTGAACAAACTTTGTCAGGCAGACTTCTGTTTGCATGCATGCTGATTCACAGTACTAAACTGAGCAGTACGTTGAGAAGGGAAAATGTCAAATGATGTAGAATGTTCTCACTTAGACCACATTATGCAGCTATCTTGCATCTGTAAAGACACTAATTTTTTCTTAAATTATAGCACTGAAATAGTAGTACAGTCTAGTCCAATTTCTATCCCGACCTGCACATGGCTGCCTTCATGCATGTATCCCCCTTGTTCCCCCTGGGCAAGGGTCTGCCAGGAAGGAAAAGCCTTCCTGAGACAGAATTGCTGGCTTTGAGAGCTTCCTCTGCAGTCAGTTTTGTTGAGGAACTCTTCAGATGTCATTTCCTACCCTGTGTCTCTTCCTGCAAGTTACCCTGTGATATGTCACGTGGGGAGATGTGCAAAGTGAACTCCTGGCTCCAATGAAGTCACAAAAGACAGGTGGAATTATATTTTATCACATTTTCACACTTTCTTTAGTGTAACTATAAAATGACAGTCTCTCATATACCTCCTTTTCAAGCCGATACAAGTGCATTATTACGCCTACTCCACCTGTGGAAGAAAAAACATAAGCTAGTACCGTGGCCAAACACCAATGCAGTGCTAGAAGAAAAGTTTTAAATTAAGTAGTAGTGGAGTGGTGGGCTTGTGCCCACATCATTAGACAGTGTCATTTATTTTGGGATCTGACAGAGACTTGCTGCACAAGGACAAGCTGCACAGGCTGCACAGGCTCATGTCCATTTACAGGAGCTGCCTGTCCTCTCTGTTGCAAACTTTCTGTGGGCACTGTGAGGACTGCCCAACTCTCAGCAGCTTTTGTGCTTGGAAGCCCAGAGAGCTGCCACATAGCAGCGCTCATGCTGGCAGCTTCTGGGCATGGGAAAGGCTTCAGCAGCAGGGCAGCTGTGCTCAAGGACTAGTCTCTCTGGAAAAGCTGGTCTGTACTCACCATCAGTCCTCTTTGAGCATTGTAAAGCATGACAAGTGTAAATTAAATCATCTGTTAACATTCTCCACAAAAAAAAAAATCCAGATTTTCCCTGGGAATTTGGAAAATCTTTCAATGTAGGACTAAATTTATCAAAACTGGGTGTTACCCACTACCAGAAAATATCCTTGTATTGCAGAAAAAGAAATACACGAGCATAAAATTCAAGCTCAGATTCTGAAGTTCCACAAACAATCAAACTTTCCTTTAACCAACATTATTTGTCTTATATATGGCATATATATATTTCAAAGTAGTGTCTTTTACACAGCCCAGTAAACAAAATCCCATTGCACTTGATTGGGAAAAAAAAATGGTGATTTTTTGGCACACTGTATATGTCAGATATCTTTTGAAACTTTCCTGCAGAAAAGAATACACACAGGCACTGAGATTTATTAAAATCCAAGCCATTTTTGAAGAAGTCAGCTTTACTAATGAGACAGCCTGAAAACCAGAGACTGACCATTCCGGCATATGTGCATCATATGAAAGCCAGTAATTTTTTATTATCTCAGTATTACCAGAAATGATATTAAGCTGAAACACAGCTCCAGCTAACAAAAGCCTCAAGTATGTACTAAGACCTTTTAATGCTAGAACAATAAGCCAGCTTTATTACACTGATTATTGATAATATGAGGGTTGTACTGGTATTTAGTCATAACTACATAAAATTATTGTTTTTCTGCCATAATCATTGGCTACACGATTACAAGGGACCAATAATATGTTTGCAAGTAATTACTGACAAAGATTTCTTTTGTTGTATATAAACGTAGTAAAAGCCTCAAGCTAATTTTACCAGCATGTTCATATGATATCACTTCCTGAAAATACATGAAAGTTTTAAAAAAAAAAGGTATTTACACAAAGGAAAGGCTGTACAAGTCCTACAGAAAAAAAAATTTACCTCAAGAAATATCCTGGGTTTATACCTCAGAAACCTGTTTTAACACTGAGGTCATTGCAAGAGGAATTAAAGTAAAAACACAGTTTCTGTATTGATGCAAGGCTAGATAGAATTTCTTTTACAGTGAGTAGCCCGGTTAGAGAACCATAATTCAATGGCAATATCTTCTGAGTCACTCTGTTGATTTGGTGAGACTTTGATTTCCCATGTTTCCACACTGTCACTTTTATATAGGTTGGAGCCAATTGTACTCAATCTCTGCTCTAAATTACGGGTAGGCAAATCTGAATCAATTCAGCTGATTTTATAGGCTATTCTATTGAGTTTGCAGGCTTCTCTCTGGATTTCCCCCAGTGAAGCATAATTTGGTCAGTTTTATGTTCCCAAGAAAATGCAATTAAGCACGACAGACTTGCTTATCTTAAAAAATATTACTGTAAAAATATACTGTAAAAAAATAAAATATTACTGTCAAAATATAGTGAAAATATACTGTAAAAAAGATAACAAAGATACCACTCCTTTAAATCCACAAGGCCTTTTTATGATGTCCTAAAATCTGTCTTGACTTTTTGCTGGCTTACCCACATACACCACAAATTTTCTAAAAGATTTCTAAACCCCATATGAGTGTAGAGTTGTATTTGAATTGAAAAAAACGTCGTTGCTACTTGTTTTCTGGCAGAAATCTCTCATGTCTTGTCTTTGGCCAACAAGCTTCTACTTTCCTTAGGATTCTGGACAGAAATGCTCCTGAATTTCTTTTTGCATAGGAAACTGATTTTGTTCTTATATCTCTGTATAGAATATACAGAGATATAAGAACAAAATTTCCTGTGTTCAGGAAAGGAGTTCAAATTTCCTGTGAACTCCTGAGCTATTCAGAAAAAAATAAGAACCAGCCCTGATCCAACCCCAAAATTAATGATGCCACTGAAACTGGCTATAGTGAACTTACTTGTTGTATCATTTTTTTTCTTTACTCTCTGGATTTGGCTAGCACCAAAGCTTCTTAAGTGCTGTGAAAAAGATTAAGAGGTCTAACAAAAAATTCAGATGAGATTTTCTGTCAGTTCCTCTTTAAGTATATGGTCTTCTCATGAATACTAGATGCTAAAATGAATTAGAGCAAAGGTGTGAAAACTTCCAACTTTTAAGTGCAACTCATTGTTAACTCTGGGAACCTAATTTTTCTTCACATGGGTCATAAAAATATGACTTTTAAATGTTTCACATTAATCCAAATGCGTTAATGCTTCCTGTCACATCACTAGGGCCGATAAGGTAAAATATTATGGCATTTTGGGGTCATTCAGTTATTCTATTTAGGGTTACAAAATGGAGACATTTCTGTGACACTTCTGATAAAGAAAATCAGAATGGTCCTGACCTTTGCTGTAAGGAGACCTCTTTACACTAAACTGAATATTTAACCTTGAATTTAAATACTACAAAGATAATATTTCCCTTCTAAACATGTACCACAGGCCTGTAGATTACAAGGGATCTCTTGTCACAGGGCCATGATACAATACAGCAAAGCCATGCTTCTCAGTGTGGGTAGTTTTTCATCCTCAGTGTCTGAGCTATACTCCCTATCTCTGTCCAGAAAAGAAAATATGGCATAATATATTGCAATATAATAAAATAAAGCGAGACAATTTTATATGTAAGAAGGCCCGACTAATGTGCACTCACTACTGTAACTCCATAGGTCTATAGAAAATATTGGAAGCAGTTTCATGGAAAATTACTTTAAGCATTCATTACCTGCATGAGTGGAAATATACTAAATCATGTCCAACACAGAGACAACTATTGTGCTCGCAAAGAAGTGCCAAAAACATATTCTGAGTAAAGGAATAATTCTGACAGATGCATCAATTTGCTGGCATAAAGCACATCTTTCCCTAAGCATTTTCAACAGAAAATTGCTGCCAGTCAGAACTTGAACCCTGACATCACACCTCCCTGTACCCAAACTGACACTGCTATTTTCATACTAATCTGTGAAGATGAGTATCAAAGAAGGAAATTTTTAATTTTTCACACTGTCATAGACTCTGGTGGTTGCTTAGTAGTGCAGAATTGGCAAACATCCAATGATGATAATAGCAGTACATCACAAAAATACAGAATCACATAATTGTTAGAGTTGAAATGTACCTCTGGAGATCATCCAGTCCAATTCCCCTGCCCAGGCAAGGTCACCTAGAGCAGGTTACACAGGAGCTCATCCAGATGGATTTTTAGTGTCTCCAGTGAGGCAGACTCCACAAATTCCCAGAGCAGCCTGTTCCAATGCTTTGCCACCCTCAGTGTAAAGAAATTCTTCCTCTTCCTGAGGTGGAACTTCCTGTGTTTTAGTTTATGGCCACTGGCCCTCATTCTGTCACTGGGCACCACTGAAAAGAGATATTTCCCACCTTTGAGATATTTCTATGGGTTAATGAGATCCCCTCTCAGTATTCTCTTCTCCAAACTAAACAGGCCCAACTCCTGCAGTCTCTCCTCATAACAGAGGTGCTCCAGACCCCAAATTATCTTTGTGACCCTCTGCTGGACCCTCTCCAGTACTCCTGGTCTCTATTTTACTGAGGAGCCCAGAACTGGACACATCACTCCAGATTCGGCCTCACCAGGGCCAAGTAGGGGCACAACTCCTTCAGCCTTCTGGCCATGATCTTCCTGGGACACCACTGGCCCTCCTGGCCACCAGGGCATTGACAGTTCATGGACAGCTTGTGATCCACCAAGAGTCCCAGGTCCTTCTCCACAGAGCTGCTCTGTAGGAGCACCCCCTGACCTGTGCTGGCACTTGGGGCTGTTCCTCCCCAGGTGCAGGACCTGACACTGGCTCTTGTTGAACTCATTTTCTCTCTGCCCAACTCTCCAGACTATCACAGTCCCGTGGAATTGCAGCAGAACCTCCAGGCAGATCAGCCACTCCCCCAGTTTAGTGCCACAGCAAACTTGCTGAAGGTATGTTCTATCCTTTCATCTGGGTCATTTACAAACAAGTTGAACAAGACTGGTTCCAGTATTGATCCCAGAGAACACAACTGGCTGTTGGTCTCCAGGTGGATTCTGCTTTGCTGATCATGACCCCCTGAGCTCTGCCATTCAGACATTTCTCAATCCACCTCACCGTCCATTCCTCTAACTCCCTTTCCTGAGCTTACCTGAGAGGATGTTATGGGAGACAGTGTCAAAAGCCTTGCTGAAGCCAAGGCAGACAACATCCACTGTTCTCCCTTCATCAACTTGTCCTGCCATGCCAACCAGATATGCATATTCAGAACTGTCTGTTTTCTTTATTTCTTTAAGCCTCTGAAGATCTGAACTTTAAAATAGTGATAAATTAAATATTCATACAATTCATTCACTGCTTTTCTGGATAAATTTGAAGGTGTTGTGCAATGCTAAAATGAGGTCTCTTGTGAGCTCATAAACAAAAGGCTGGCCATTAGGATTGCCATTAAGTTATCTGTGTGCCATTAGGATTCTGGCACACAAATAACCAGGACAAGTAGCACATCCAGCCTTGCCTGTTTGCTCTCCTCCACTGGGAAAGTACTGCAGGAAGACGTAAAAAATATAAGAAGCAAGAACTCACTTGAGATCTAGCATATAAATACCAGTTCGACAACAGCAGATCTCTTTAACAAAGCATCAGTTCAGGTTTCTCAAGAGCAAAGCCTTTACTTCAGCTGCAAAACCACCTGGAAAGCACTTGGCTTCTTAACTGGCCATGAAGCAGAGCCCCTGACACATGCAGCAAAGGGATGGATGGGAAGGGTGCGAGAGCTGGCAGAGTGTCTGCAGGCTTGAGTGTCTGCACCAGCACCAAACCCGTGTGTACAACCACTGTCCTTCATTACAGTTGTTGCAGCAATGTTCTCTGACATTCCAGCAGAGATTGGGGCCTATAATAAATTAAGAGCACACACACAAACCCCAAAATTTAAATAGCTTTGAGGTGATAAGGACAGTAGAAAGTAAAACAAAACAGCATTTTATTCACTTGATAAGGATAGCAGAACAAGTGAAAATTGTTCTACTTTTCACTTTCCTGTGAAAATTATTTTACTCTTATCAAGGGTATTTTACTTTTATCAAGGACAGCAGAACAGAACAGCACAGCTTTGGAGAAACAGATGAAGGATGTAACTTAGGGAAACAGAAATCATGCAAATCACAAGCAGAGTGCCAGCTCAGCTTTGTAAATCTGACAATGCAGAAGTTATCAAAAACAACAATATTGCACTTACTCAAAAGTGGGGGTCAAGGAACAGCCACCTAAAAGGGGCACTGGACATTGAAGACATCTCCCCCAGTAAACTTGAGGCTGTGCAGGCCACCTGTCTGGTTTCTTAGAAAGAAACAAGAGTTAAATGCTATGAATGACATTTTAGGACCTTTCATAAATATATAGGAGTATTAATTAGGATGGTAGTTTGTGCTGTATCAAATAACACAGTTATTAACGCCTCCTTCAAACTCTTCAACCTTACTTAATAAACGAACATCTTTCTGAAACAATAAGAGTTGAGGGATATTTAGGGCTTGCCACTAGCTGCTGTTTTATTGAGTTTCTAGTCTGAATTGCTTTGGCTTTCCACTTTCTAAAGTCCAAAAAAACCCTTCACCCCCCCCAAAAAAGGCATATGTATGGGAGGACTTAAAATCTTAGTAGGTATTTTTCTACTGGTTCTGAAAGGTTTTAGAAAAGATATTTTTGGAATAGGATTTTAACTTTTAAAAACATTCAAAATCTTTTGTTGATGTGGAGAAAACAAAGAGAAAGAAAATCAAAGTTAATTTGTCCCTCTTAGCTGACATATTGCAGTGAATACCAGCATTCACTAAACTAATCTTGAATAACAAACATTAATAATGTTTTATTGCTTTATTTAAGTATATTAAAACATAAGCCTAGACAGCTTTGTACCCATGATGAGTAATAATATCAGAGCTGTAGTTTTTCCTATGGAAAAAAAACCCTTCAACCCTTTTTCACGAACATACAAAGATACAAGATAAAATACAAGATATAATGAAATAGTTAGGAAGCAGTTACTATGTAAAAATGCCTGGCAAACACTGTGAGAAATTCTGCTGACAGCCCAGGTGAATTGAGGTTACAGATCACTTTATGGAAGCATACGATCAGAGCAATCTAGTCTTGGATACTTTCTACTGTATCTCTAGTCTTGCAAATGAACTGGAAGGGTCGGGAATATAATTGGATGTCCTGAACATTTTTAGGAAAACCAGCATATTTGAACTGCGGTCACAGAGCATTCTAGTTCATTTGCCAAGCAGTATTTTTCTGAAGTCTGACTGAAAAAAAAAAAAAGAAATCCACTGCAACTTATAGCCAAATGTAGCCACTTAGAAACTTATCCATAACTATTCCATACCACCATTAATAATTTTTACATTAAATCCTGTCAATTACCAGGTATGCATAAACCACAGTACAGCTGCTGGCAGAAGTACAGGACTTGGTGGAGCTATAAAAGCAGCCTAGACACATTCAGGTAGAAAATTACCGTGCCTAACTTTTCAAAAGTTGAGTACAATCCACCCCATAGAGGGACCTATGGAAACACTTCTAGCTATAGACTCATATGGGGCCCAGGGCAAGAGAGGCTTAGTTTGCCCAGATTCAAACCCTCTGCATAAGGGGTTACCTGAGCTTTTTAAATGCATCAACCAATTTTTTATTTCATCTATCCTTGAATCTAATGAGTAGACTGGACCTGCTTCTTCCAATATATTATCGTGCAAGGTATTTTTTTGACCTAAGGATGAATGTTGCTTGCACAAAGCTGGACAAAGACCCTCTTGGTTATCTCCCATGCTGACTGAAGAAACTACATCCTAGAGGTTTTACAAATGTTGCAATCTTATCATTCCTTTCAGTGAGGGAGATTAGATAAATACACAAGGACCATATCAATCCAAGGGGAGGACTGGACTTTGCCAGAGGTAGCAGAGGGTGCATATTTCTCATATCACCTCTTTTTGGGGTGATCAGCTGGAGCCAGATCTCCCTGTTACAGTTGGGTAGAACTTGGCAGACAAGTAACCTTGAAATCTCCTCTGCCTGCAGCATGAAAGAGGGATGTGTCATATCAGCTGGAGAGGTCTTCAGAGGAGGTGGTGGAGACAAATGCAAACCGCATGCCTTCCCACAACCACCCTCCTCTCATCACTCGTTCTAGTCTCTTGGGCCACTATCCAGTGCATATCTGTCTGCTGCTTAATAAAATCTAGCTGTGGTTTCAGGCTGATAAATAATTATGCTAATTAACAGGTTGAAGGAAAATGTGATGTTATTTCTGTGGAATGTTCTGAGAGGCTGGAAACACTTAAATGTAAAAACAACATGTGGTGAAATAACCAATAATTTGCTTAAGAAACCCACATCTGGTATTCCTGCTAGAAACAGGGGTTAATAGTCTGTCAGGGGCAGGCAGTGGCAGTGAGCAGCTCTAGGATAAACAAAAAAGCCTTAACGGCAGGAAATGGGCTTGTTCTCCTAGCATAAGCATTTACATTGGCTGCTAACCAGAGAGAGATGTAAAAGCAGTTATTTAGTTTACACTTGGAAAAAAATAGAGACAGAAACAAACAGACTTCTTCATTTTGTGTATCTGTGAAAAAAAATTATAGCAAGTCTAGCTAAAAATGGTAATAATATATATGCTCCACACTTCAAGATGGAGCCATAGACTCAGGACAAGATTCCAGTCATAAAAGGGGGGAGGGATTACTAAAATTATTTTTTTATTATTGAAATAACTGTCATAATTACATGCACAATTTTAGGTTACTCATGCAGAAAAGGGGAAAGAGCAAGAGAACAGAAGAAAAGTGAGGAAACTTGATTAATTGGTGCAGGTTGACCTCCTGATTTTTTTATCTTTTTTTTAATATAAGAAGATTGATCCTGTTTTTTGTTTTGAGAAAGGTCCAAATACCACTTGGTAAGAGGAAAGGCTTTCCCATTTGACACCGCTGTAGTCAGAAAGGATATGGTCCACAATGTAGTAACACATGCTTGTGCTGTTGCGGCATTGCTACCACACTTACAAGCTCAAAAGAGAAAGCCACATTTTAAGATGGGATGAAATGTAAATAATGTACTCATTTGACAAGATTCAGATGAAGTCCTCTGTGTGTGGCAAGCTGAATCTGTATTTATAGCAGTTAAAGAAACACACAAGATTCTCAGGATACACTGAAGACTGTGAATAATACATTGTTGGTTCCTAACTTTGTTTCAAGTAAACAGACAATGTTCTACCTTAGGTGGTGTTTTTCTTCTGAAATAGTGCAACTCTTGCAAAGATTACTGCTACAATCTGAGATGGAATTTTCACACGAGAAAACATGACACCTCAGCAGATGTTAGCAGCTTTCTGTTGCATGTTGGACTGCTTGACATCTTAAGCTAAATTTTCTTTCATAGTCACTCTCAAAGATGCATATTATCCCTTGTCAAAATAAAGTGTTGTGGTCACTTTCCAGACGAGAGAAATGTGGTAAGCACACATTACCACCATAGCATCTAAGCTGCTCTCTCTTTCACTGTGCTGGTGCATATTATAGCCTTGCAAATGACAGGCTTTCACAGCCTCATATTTTAGTGTCATATCTTGTTCTATAATGACACTGTGTTTTTTCTAGTGATCCTAGAACAGCTTTGCAACCTTTCTCAAAGCAGTGAGGAAGGAGGTCTTGAGGTCTTCGAGGCTACATGCTGACACCTGAGGTGGGAAGCGATAGCAATAAAATTTCTCAAAACATTATTTGTCACCCAAAGCAACTAATATGGCTCAGTTCACATGGATGTATCTGGCACTATGTCCTCCACCATGTAATGTTTTTAGGTCTGAGGCTGCAGTCTTCTGTACAAAAGCTGAATCAATTCTGGTGCTTTTTGAAGCATTCTGTAAGCATCTAAGGCACTCAGCTGCAGAGTCTGTTTTCTAGCATTGTACTCTTATAAAACAGCAGATCAGAGAAGCTTACCTCTTGTAAAGAAGAAATGTCAGGGAGAGGCCATCTCAGACAATGGCACTTCCACTTTTTCCCCATGCTGTGCTTACACTAAGCTGAGATCATACAGCCATCTATGTGCAATATGTTTCCATGGGCTCATATGTACTTACATAGTCTTTAGATGATCACATGAACAGCATAAGGAGACAATAATTGATGCCTTCCAGGAACAAAGCTGAAGGTGGAAACTATAAAATCTATGCTCGACTTTTTGTTCTTTTGTGTTCTGGTTCAGATATGTAAGTACTAGTGAAACAGTCCATTTCTGAAACAAAGACTACATCTCATTTGTGAATGTATAAATTTAAGATTCTAATAAAGACAGAGCCGCTAATGCCAGGAATTTTTGTTCACCAGAGACTGATATCCTGGATCTAAAATGGCTAGTAACAACATGAAAGAGCAGGTGATAAAAATAAAGTAAGTTTTAGGAATGGCAATTAGATCTTAACTGAATTCTTTGAACTTCAGTAGGCTTTTTCTTATACCGAATTCTACTGAATTGTGGTTACCTTTTTGCCTTTTGTGTATTCCCAGTCAGAGGACATCCATCACATTTTTGCTTATAGGAACATTTTTGTGATGAAGAGGACAGGAAAGAAATGGAAAATGAACAGGAAAAACATGGAAAATTAGCATTAGCATGGAAGCAAAGATCAGTCATTAAAAATGCAAATCTTGCTGCACATTGTTCAGTGAAAGCATTACTCAAGGAATACAGTCATTCACCACAAAAAAAATCACTCACCAAATAACCGTCTTTATTTTGCATAGTACTTCCATTTACCATCAAGTTCCCACCAAAATGGTTCATCTAGTACAATGAGGTAGGAGATCAACATAATTTCATATGGTTTATTCATAACTTGGATGAACTATGAGTTAAGTAAACTGCGAAACAAGCAGCCCCAATGCTCAAGATGGCAAGCAAGAACAGTCCTCACACTTCACTATGGTTCTCTAGGGACAAGGCCACAAGGACAGTCACAGTGAGGCATGGGCAGCATTTCTTTTCTCCTGTAAACCACATGTGGGGGTGTTTTATTTATGTTGGCATGCAGTGAAGGCAGAAAGCAGCATGGGAGGATTCATCACCAGCCTGCGGCACCCCAAAGCTCACAGAGTCTATAGTCAGGCCCTAGACATTCGACTGCTCACCCACTCCTCCCCACCACTCCTAGATGGAAGCTAAGTTCCAACATATGGTCAGATATCTAGGCTTGGGATCTAAAATGAAGCCTCACAAATATTCTTTCTTCCCTCACAAAATTTCAGACAGCAACCAAGATTCAGATCGAAATATGGGGTGTTCATATCTACTAAGTTTTATTCAAAACTCTGCAGACTTTTTAAAATACCTACATAAAACCGAAACAAACAAAACAAAACAAAAAACCCCCACCTTTTTGCTCAGCTTTAAACATTACTATGAACTTGACTTTCACAACCGATTTATGTAAGGCTTGCATAAATACAGCTTAGTAAGCTTCCCATGTGTTACCAAAACAAGCTTTTACTCTGCAATGCATTGTGTTGGAGCATTTGATAAAACGGAAAGAATATCACTTTTTGGTTCTCTTTTCCTCAGGAGTGGAATTTCTGTGATTGAAGGAAAAGCAGCAGGAAAATCAATTCTATGGGGTTGCCTGGGGAAGCTGTTCATTGAAGAATAAATGTTTTCCTAGCAGGTGATGTGGAAAGCAACTAAAGACTTCGTCTTTAGCCTACATCTTCCAAACAAGGGGCCACCTTTTGCTCTTACAAGAGAGATTGTTTTAAGCTGGGTAACAAGAGATCAAACACTCTTTCAATATTTTGACAATAACCAACAACGACCAGTTGGGATGGTTTTTATTTGCATTAATATCCAGTCTTTTTAAATGGTCTTGGCATGCTCTTGGCCTCAGGAACTTCCTGTGATAATCAGCACCAGAACTGAATCATGCATTGCTGTCAAAAGAAATTTCTTGAACTAACATTATTTTGCTAGTTTGTTTTAAGATCATTAAATATTCCTTTTTTCCTAATGCCCCTGAATTTTATTTATAATTATGAAGACCTCATAATTATAAAAGTAAAAATTAAAGATTATTTGTGAAAAAATAAAGTTTGAGTTGTGGTTTATATAAAAACCTAATTACAGAAGTAATTATACAGTCCAGGACAAAATGCCAGCATGTATTTGAGTACATGTAGACACGCATAAAAATATTTGCATGGGAATGTCACTGGGAGGTTTCTTGACCATATGTTTCATGTCAAGTTATTTTGCTGCATATCAGTATCTACATGGGTGTGAAGTGCACAACTGCATCTTTTTTACATGCAAAGTTATGAGCACAATTTAAATCAGAAAGTTTATTTTCAAAAGAAGCAAAGCTGCTTGTGCCTATGCCTTTATGCAATGAGAACTCCCAGTAGTAATCAGAATAAGTGATGTGTTTCTCAATAACCCATGTGTGTAGGCAAATATTCCCAGTGATCATTTCAAAAAGAGCATTTAACTGACTTAACAAATGGAATGATGATTTAATGCTTGCAATACAGCAAGTTCGTGAGTTCCAGTGAGAACTAAATGCTCTGTAGCTTTACCTAGAAGTCCTAGGACTGAGACACTGGCTCCGCCATTTCACTGATCATTGGACCTTCTCAGTGGTATGGTGGGAAAGTAATTTGAGCTGCTTCCTTCCTTTTGTGCATTTTGAAGCTTAAAATTAAAAGAGATCTTCCCCATGCACAATTGATGTTAACATTAACATGGATGACACACACATCTAACAAGGGAAACCAGCCACCTTCCCTTACTCCTTTCATTTGCAGTTTAGGGCTTGTGCAAATTGCTTTTCCTTATAAAGCTGGATTTTTAAAAACCAAACACTTTCAACAACCTTTTCAAAAAGGCTATTTTCACTAACATTGGGCCACGTCATTGTTGGAGGTTAGGGTGTTTCCTTTTGTTTTCTTTCTCTTACGGAATTCTTCTTTCATTTTGTTGCTAAGAAACCAGAACAACCACTACAAAGAGAGAAAAGAATTTTGCAGGCTTGGGGAGAAGGGCACCTGGCTGCATTTCTCTTATTGAGGGTTTCTCTTGGAGCAGCAGAGATACCTCGAGAACTGGGCTTGGAAAAGGGGCTGGGGCAGCTCCTAGTTCTCTAGCTCTCTCGGCTTCTGAGGAGCATGGTCATGGTCAAGCTGCTGCTTGGGGTGGCAATTCGCTGCCACCTCAGAGCCCAACATGGTCCTGCTTCTCCTGCCGTGGTTGAGCCTGCCCTGACGTTCCAGCTGCTGCTCTGAGTCCCCACCCCTGCTACAGCTCCTTTTTCTGTCCAGAGGGGGGCACCAGCATCGGCTGCCCCAGGGGTTTGTAAAGCAATTCCCTTCTCCATCCCTCCCNGTCATACAATACCTTCTAATCTGGATTTTTAAAATTGATGTCTTTACGTATGCAAAAAGTGTAGTGGTAGTTGCCGGAATATTCTACCTATTTCCCCTCCAGAAGACTGGTTTTAAATTTTAATCATTTTTAAATAGTAGCCTAAGGTTTTATGTAATACATATTGAAGCTTATTGGTGAAACAGGGCCAAAAGAAGCAATTATTTAATCAACATTTTAATTAAAATACTGATGGCAGTATCAAACACCTGGTATTTCACCTTCCTGGTAAAGTTATAAATTTTATTTTATGTTTCTAAACCAGTCAGTCACACTCTGAAGTGGACACATTTAGAGAATTATCATGACTATAAATAAGCTTAAGTCAAAATCAGAAATCATCCCTCAACACGTTTAGGTTGGAAAGGCAGCCTTTACATTTACCACATCCCTAACATCCTACCTGAGTTTTGGCACATCTGGGCAGATCAGAGCTCTCTGACCCCAGGATGTGAACCCGTTTAGAAAGAATCTCCTTTAGGGCTGGAGAGAGTTCAGTCCATTTATCAGTTCACCTTGCTCTCTGTGTACTGGCTCTGCTATAAGCTCTTCCAGGTATACAGTCCTGTCGTCAGTTGTCTTTCTGAAACTGGGCTGAAACTTTGAAAAAGAATAAAATACCATGCTGCTATTCAGTCTAACATGGGAATTCAGTGATGCCTTTCCTTTACAGCTGGGCAAAGATGAGCCCCACCAATGTGGGATCCCAAAGCTGGTAATGCATACTCTAACACCTGCAGGGCCTGCTTTCTTTCCTGGCCATCTGCTTCCACCTATACTGCCATGACATAATTGAAACAGCAGTAAAGTTTTGAACACAGTTAAGAACGCATTTTGTTTTGTTTTATTTTCTCCCTGGAACTCCAAAAATCATGAAAAATGCAGATTTTAGGGGGAGAGGGAGAGAGGGACTAAATCCCTTCCCAGACCTAATCTTTTAGCGAGGTCCTTGAAGCTCAGAGCAACAGCAGCTGTTGAAAAGTGCAACTGTCTTTTCTACATGTGATTAAATATAGTCAAATATCAAGTACTATCATCAAGGGGTCAGTTAAATCTAATTTCTTTCCGCTCTACATATATGCACAGAGGGAGCTTAAGTCCTCTCTCATCTGGTTTCTTCATACTTAAAAGAAACAAAAGCACACTGTGCAGTATTTCCTAATTTGATAGTATCTTTATAGGATTTTAATATCCTCCTCCTTGCCAGCAACAAGCCAGACCAGCAGCAAATGCAGTTCAGTTATGAGCTGCAGCTGTTTGGGGCCTGTAAAGGTCTAGCCACAGCCTGGAAATTTCCAATCAGTGCAACATAGGACAGGCTCAGCACCATTAGCAAAAGTTTGTACTTTTGCAAGCAAATATTGGCTGCCACAAGCAAAATGCTGGCAAAATTGAAACTGTTTAAGCAAGCAGACTAGCGTTGAAATGAGTAGGGACAGACAGCTGACAAGGTGGGGCAGAGATCCTAGCAGTATTCAACACAGGACCTGTGTTGTAAGCCAGGGAAAATCCCATCTGCAAAAACTGTTCTGAATGGCAATTGTAATGGTTGTCATGGAGCACTATGTTCTTGATGAATATGAAACATTTGGGACACTCATCCATGGAGCAGACCTATTTCCTCCTTCTCTTCTTCATGAGGCCAGGAAAATTTTTCTATAGCAATGACAACACACTTGGGAGAATCAGAGTAAACCTTAAAAGATACGGCCTTTGTTTTTCTTTTTTTTAATATATTCTAATATAGAAATTATTTGCATAGAATTTACATTACCAGAGGAAATAAAATTCTATATAAGAAGTTTCAGTTGCTTTAAGAAGTTACCCAGATAACAATGCCCAGGTTAACTGAACGGTGTGACACAGCACAGCCTTGTTTTGTGATCCTTCTGTAGCTCAGATGCTTCTCACTGTCCTTGACACGGCAACTATAATATCTTCACACATTCACAAACACGAACAGGGAGAAAAGCACTCTTCTTCCAGAATCTCAAAAAAGAAAAAAAGACAAAGGTACAAACAGCTACTCATCTTCAAGCTCACTTCTGTTCTAAGGGTGGGGTTTTCTTGTCTTTCTGCCTGTATTGTTCATATCATGGACTTTTATCACCCTTTGCACACCATACTCAACTTACCCAGCATGTTGGAAATGTTGGTGAAGGATTAGCTGCTGAGGCTGGCACAATAAAACGTAGAGAAATACAGAAGGTTTAGCCGCTTGCTCAGATGGCTAAAATGTTTGCCTATCCTTAGACATTAGCTTAGCCTACACGTGCTACCTCAATATGTTACAGAGAGCACACTGCAGCACGATAATATCTGTTGTGTCACCATAGAGACATCCTCCCTCACCTCGGCTGTAACATCTGTACACACATTGTTTCACTGAAAAATCTGAAAACCTGTCTTCTGATGACGGCTTTCACCTCAGTGTGAAATCAGCTGGAAAAAGGATTCAGATAACACAAGATACGAAGACAAAATTTCAGCATGAGGATGAAGAATTTGCAAGCCTTCCTTAAGCTTAATGCATTTTCTGTAAAATATAATCTATACCCACCCAAAGGGAGAGAAATTTCACTTTTAATCAGGTCTGAAAAATACAAACTAATTTTAATTCCATAATGCCATTTTGTGGTTGCTGTTAAAGTTGAAAGAAGGATTATGAAAACAAAAATATGTCATTCTGTAAACCAAATCCTCAGTCAGTTGCATTTTACAATTAAATCTCTGCTTATTCGATGTATTAGAGGTAATATCTTTGTTAAACAAGCTCTTTTTGCCTGGAGGTTCAGCATTAACATGCCCTTAAGTCTCCTTTAAACACAAGTAGCTCATCACCCTCATCCACAACAGCTTTAGCAGTTGCTAGGCTTCATGCAAAAACTGTGCCTTTGTTTCTGCCTTACCAGTTCTTTAATCAGCTGCTGCTGTGCATATTAGGCAGAACATATGAGAGCAAACAAACTACAAAATTGATTTGTGATAATATTTTGAGATAGCTGCTCAATTTTAAGGGTTTATCTTTACCAGGCAAACAGGTGCAGCAAAGAGCCAGATGGTTTCAAATGCAGTGTGATCCTTGCAGTAATTTTATGGGTACACAAGCAAGCTTCAAAGCTGTTTTCAGAGATCAGCTGTACCAAAATACCATGAAGGTACAGTCCCTGTTGCTATTCTCTCTGTATCCTTGTCCTTGCTCAGTCATGTTGGCTGAACTGGGACTGCAGCCCAAGCTAAGCTGACTTCTCTATTAATTACTTCCTTGCTCATGACTATACCGTACTTAGTGTCACAGGTGCTTCATATCTCCTCCCCCCGCAGTTTCAAGTCCCTTTTTGCCTTTTTGTGTGCAGTGGTTTCATGTAATAAATCTATCTCTTCAGGAATTCAGCATCCTTTCCTATACCTTCCTTGGTGTATAGCTTCTTTAGGGAGAGACTGTGGCCCAGGGCCTAAAGGAAATAATGAACACTTACGAAGGTTTTCTAATGGTAACTCTCTCTGACCTTTCTGATAGTGACACCCAATGGGACATGGCTGCAGGAGCCACCACTTTCTCAGAGCATAGCAGGTGAATGAGATCTTACAATGTCCACCTGGAAGGTAAGAGTACTGGTTTCAGATGCTGAAACCAGGACAGTAAGGAAGGACTTGACAATAGAGCCTGTCCCCTGAATGCCCAGAGCAAGAAGGTCACTAGATTGAAGTTTGGGAGAGGCATTGTTTCATCCTCTATCATTATGTCTCTATCACATTGTAATGAATTCTTCAGTTACATTATAATCCCATACTATTTTTCAGAAGGATTCTCTCCTATACAGGTCAAATGAGCATTTCATTTCTAGTTCAAATACTCTGCTGATTTGTAAAACACTGAGAATCCAAGAAAATTCATGGAAAAAACCCCATGTATATAGACAATTCCATAATGCTAACAAACAAACTTTTCATTTGACTTTCTGATGCCACTTTCTCACTGTCTCATCTTTTTTTTTATTCTGATTTTCTAGAAACAGCTATGAAATATAGAATCACAGAATCATTTAGGTTGGAAAAGACCTTTAAGATCATTAAGTACAACAGCAAACTTAAACTTGCCAAGTCCACACTAAATCATGTCCCTAAGTGCCACTTCTATACATCCTTAGAATATTTCTAGAGATGGCAACTTGAGCACTTCCCCACGTGGCCTGTTCATATGCCTGAAATTTCTCACTTACACTCTCATTATCATCCTTTTCTTCTAAATATGTTGTAGTCTAAAAATTTCCTTTTAAAAAGTAGCATCATTACATGAGCATCTTCAAAGTACCAAGCCACAATTTCTCTGCTGAATCCAAGATGTAGTACTTGAATTAGGTGCATTGTTCTAGCACATTTTTACTGACTTTAATTCCAGTGGGCTTTAAATAAACATGCTTTAGGCTATAAATATATTCCTGTCCTCTGAAACCTTGACATGCTGAAATGAATCTTCTACCCTCTGGCCATTTTGAATGAAAGCTTGGAGAACCACTTCAACAACTGATTTAACAAATTAGACCTAAGAATCCTATAATGTTCAACAACATTAAATTATATGTTATAAAAGCCTTTTTAAATTACTAGAATAATTTAAATAAAAAAAATTTAGCACATGGGTTTTAGACCCAAATGTTTGTGAGCCAATACCTCTGGTTGATCATCATCTAAAAACAGGAGTACAAACACATCTGTAGATGAGACATGAAGGCTTGTATCAGTCTGACATTCCTTTTAGAGGAAGTAGAAAACATTTTCTTTGGCAGAAAAGAAACAAAGTATCTTCTTCAAACCATAACTAAAAAGGTTTATTTCAGCTCTTAACTTGAGTAAACTAAGGATTATGGGAATTTAGTTCAAAAACTGTTGTAAAAGACTTGTCCTAATAAGTGCCTGAAGTAGATACCTAAAATAACAGCAGATGTCAACACATCATAATGAGACATCTTATTTTGATTTATACCTTTGATTTTTGCATTAGTAGTTACAGTAGGACATTAAAAAAAATTTTCCTGTTTCTATTGCCCATGAAATTGTTTAACAAAGTTTACAAAACATTTCCTTTTTTTTTTTTTTTAGTATCTGTTATCTGTTGTTCATGCACACTCGTGGATGTCTATGAGTTTCACGCCAGAGTGGTTTTGAAGGGAGAAAGTGATTTTTCTGTTGTTTATGTATAATCTACCTTCAACTGGAATAGAAAATAATGAATCTAGAATAATAATCTGTTTAATTGCTGACAAAACAGATTCTGGAGTACTTTCAGTCTAATATTTTTCCATTTTTTATTGATTAGAAAAGGCAAAATATGCAAGCTAATGCTGAAATGTAGATATTTAGTTCCCAAATATAAAATATTTTATTTTATTTTCTCATGGCTTCTAGCAGGTATATCTGTGTCTCAACTTCTTTATTTCAAACCATAAAAAAAGCCCTGTATTCTTTTAAAATGCTAGCAGAATATGGTTACACTAATTTTCAGGAAAATTATTCTATAAGATTCTTTAAGAACTGATTTTTTTTTATTATGAAAATAAGCCAGGCCAGTTTCTAAGCTGAGCTCCTTGCAATGACTCCAGCTAGTCCCTCTAATTCTTGTCTGTACCTTTGGGGCCACGTTTCTCTAGTGCTCCATGCTGCAGCTGGGCTACTTGATCTTGCAGTGGACCAACACTCTTAAGCAAGCTCCAGAGCACAGCTGTAACTCCTGCTTCCAGGTATGCTCCTGGTTCCTAGTACAAGGTACCTAATCGGTTCATGCCAAGTGTCCAGACTAAGACAGCAGGAGGTACCTGGTCCCTCTTCCCATTGCTCCTCCTGGGCTATTCTGGGGTGACCCTGGAGACACCTGCTAAGATAATGCAATGGGCCAATGAGGTCATGGGTCCTGCCCCTGGCTCCAGGCTGCATTTACACACCAGCCAAACAGTGGGGTCATTGCATGGAGCAGAAGGAGTAATGACAGTGGTTCCTTAAAGATATTTCAAAGGACAAAGGTGCTGAAGTCTGTAATGTGCTGTGGTCACAAGAGTCATGAACCCTAATCATAAGCTAAAACGACTTCTCAGTGTGCCATGAAACTGCAGCCTTCACAACCTGCTCAGTAATGATTTTTTCAGTGCTCCTCTCAAGACACAGTTCATTAATCCCTTCCAGAAGGCATATCCAAACTCCTTTCTCTCCTGAAGGACTGGCAAGATGAGTGTTTTGCTGATTGTTTTTGAGGACTACACTGTCTCCTCAGGCAGCTCCACCACACATGCAGTGGGATTCTGGTTGCATGGTGAATTTTACTTCCCATGTTCACTGCTCTGGTCCAGTGGGACCAAACAGTCAGTCAAATGCTTATATGTATGTGAACCCTGCAAGGTTTTCTGTGGCTTTTAAATTTGTGCAATGACTTCAAACTGGTGAGTTAATTCAAGAGATACTAATCTTATTCAAAAACTAACTGGAAGAGAAAAACCCTTAAAAAAGTCACTCCACTTGGCTAGATTGTTGCTAGCTGACACCCTTCTTGTAAATAGGTCAAAGCTGTTTCCCAGGAAGAAAGCCCTAATGATGACAGGTGACACACTGCTACAACAGGCAGGAGAAAAGGAAGTTGTCACAGTCGTGGAAATGGTGATTAGTACACCACCCCGTCACACAGCTCAGGGTCTGCTCTGCCCCCACCACATCCCTGCTCATTTTCTGCAGTGTCTAAAAAATCAGCACCAAAAAAGCCATACCTGGGGTCACATAAACACATAAACACTTTCACTCACAGTAGTGCTCTCATTATCTGGCCATCGGAGGCAGCTAAGGCTGAGACAGCAGAGATGTTATAGGATCCTGTCTGCCTAGTGTGTTCACGGTCCACTCCAGCCGGGAATGACTTCCAGATGTTCATGTGCCGCAAATGCACCTCCAGCCCACAGCCCAACCCTTATTAATCACACTGGACAACGCTGGCACCGAGTGGGAGGAAGTGGTGGCTCAGTCAGCAGCCCAGAGGGTGTTGGTAGACCTGATTAGGGAAACAACAAGTTTTCCAGAGAAATTAGCTAGGGAAAACCTCTATTTTTGTTGCAGGAGAAAGGTTTCTTTAATTAAAAAATTGCCCATAAATATCTGAGCCAAAACAAGACCCAAAACAAAACAAAACAAAATTAAACAAGTAAACAAACAAAACCCACAAAAAACCAAAAACCCCAAACCAAAACAAAAACCCAAACAAACAAGCAAACAAAAAGCAAACAAACAAAAACCAACCAAACAAACAAAAAAAAAAAGAAAAAGAAAAACCATTTAAAAAACAAAACCCCAGCAAAAAGGCAAAAAGCCCATGAGGCTAGAAAAGCATGTGTGCCCTTATGTGAATTCTCTCTTACAGAAGAGCCTTTCTGAAAGAAACTTGCATTAAAGGGTTAACTGTTAAAGAAAACAAATGTTTGGATCTTTTTGTGTTGGTTTGTTTCTTTATGGTGGCTTTGTCAGCAGAGATATAAAAGTCTGCATAGATAGTCATTTTGATTTTAAATGGCATGGTTCAGGTTACCTTAACTGCATGTCAAAGATTAACTGAAGCAATGCTGAAATAATCAGGATCTGCACCACCAAACAACTGTTTCTGCGTGCAGTCAACTCCTGTTAAGAATTAAGTAGGATTTTCTGTAGAAAGTGTCTTCTTGAGGTATTTCTGTGAACAATTATTAACACTAACCTCTAAAATAAGGATTGGAATTAATTTGCTGTAAGAAAGACTCCCTTCTTTCCAAGACAAGATCAGGCTCCTCCTACTGAAGGGAATAATTTATTCTTCTAGTGACGATCTTCTTGCACCCCTTCAGTTTTTTAGCATGTCTATATTACGGAATAATTTCTCTCCTAAATTTTCTTCTGCAAACCCAGAAATCTGTCTTTTCTTTTTTTTTTCTTTTTCCCTTTTTAATATAAACAGAATACAAAACCTTTTCTTGTTTTTCCCCTAACGTGTAGGCCTGCTATAGTAATTTCAAATGCTCTCTATGTAAGATTGCAAAACGTAAAGGGTTACAGGTTCCCCCTTCAATTCACAACCCCAGTGTTGTTGTGGAGGAATTGATTTATATTTTTCTGACAAGCCATTATTAATCATTCAGTGTGGTCTTGCTATAACTGCAGGGGTACGAACCTATCTGCCACAGAATGTGTGTCACATTGCAGCCCGCACCTGCGTGGACTGGCAAAAAGTATATAGCTACACACTCATCCAGGTCCTTTGTTGCAAATGTGTAGTTATTTTGAAACTAAGACCAAATCTTCAAAGTATTTAGCAACCTAAAGTTGTAAATTGGACATCCTTTTGGATTTTTCAAAATAACATAGGCATAAATCTCCCACTAGATGCTTATCTGCATCATTAAGCCCCTAAATTACATTATAAACTTGTTGCTTTTGCACTTTTTTCCTCACCAAATTACTTAGAAAACAGATATGCCTTTCCCCAAATGTATTATTTGCAATTATGTACCAAATACCTTGACAGAATTACATTCATGCTTCGAGCTATTTGGAAAATGTTAATTTAATTTGCTTTCTTTTTGTTATTCATGTGAGCAACCAGTCACCTAAATCACATGTTATCGTTTCTGCCTTCTTACTGGCTGCCTAAATGTTTTTACTAGGAGAATTACGAGTATCAACGGCATTAAGAAGCAAAGCCCAGGTGATTTGCAACTGATAGGAATTTGAGGATAATAGTTATTCCTGTTTAAATTCACTAACCCTGTAGGTGATCTAGGCATATTTGTGGCTTCCATCTCCTTACATCTAATATAAACCCTGTCACCACAAATCACAGTTACCACATGCTTATCCACAGGAGTGTTTGCCAGACACTTTTCTTTTACTGTTGGTTGCTCACCTGACTGATGGTCCAATAAAGTCTGCATTGACAAATCTGGACTCTAAAAATTAGTGCCTTATCCTGTGCTTTGGAATTGAAAGAAACATTTAGATGTGATACATACACTTAGGGGCTTAATGACAGACTTATGAGTGTACTAAGCAACTCAGTGTTGAAGACTAGTGTGAGCCACCTGGACATATATGTCCATTAATTCACTTTTATTACCAAATTTAATTTGAAATTGTGGTCATTTCTTACTTTTTGAAATCGATCGAGATAATAAAAATGAACTATATTCCAGGTAACAGTTAGGCCCAAAGCAGTGTTGACATTCTGTGGTAAGAAAGGTAAATATTTACTTCATGAAAGACCTGCCAAGCCCACAAATTCTGTGAAAACATGAGATTTCAGTTAAGTAAGCAACAGGCTTTCTTTCACAAAAATAGCATTCTGGTAGCACTTGGTTTTCATGGGCACTTTTCACCAGAACTGCAGCATTCTATTTCACAGAGAAAAAGAATACTTTTGAAGAAGTGCTTGGAATGACTTGTCTCTTTTGACCAGATTGGAAGATAAGCACATATATTTTTGTCTGTTCTGTGGTTTTTCCAAAGATCACGTCTAGTTTTTAAGTGTTCCAGGCTTAGTGCATCATTAAGATAACGAGTACTCAGCTTCCCCAGCATCACTCCCTGCCTCCTCTGGCACATTTCCCTGCAAATGCATCTGAAGCCTTGTTTCTCTGGATATGGAGGCTGGGACAAAACGAGGGCACTGCTCTCTTTCCATGTGTCTCCTGCAAACAGTTTGTATCATTCTGCTTTGTTCTTTACAGAAACAGGAGCTGTGAATTGTCTGGGGACTTCTATGTTTTATGACTTTTACCTGCCAGTTACAGAATGACTGAACTCCGTTGCACCAGAGAATCGCCATATTTGAGCAGATGGGCTTAAGAAAGTGAAAAAAAATACAGAGTTCTGTTTTCTTGTTCATTTGTAGCTGTCTGGAGTAACATGCCATCTTCTTTCTGACAGAATACCACTTGTAGAGAAAGCCAAGAGTACTCTTACAGAGGTAAAACAGAGCCATTAAGGCAGCTCAAGGGAGCAGAGAGGAATTTCAGTTGTGCATATTCCTAATTTCCTGTTCCAAATTTTTTTTAGTCCTTTAAAATTACCAGGCAGACCTGCTCTGCAGATTGGTCATTCCAGAGCCTCTCTGTAAATCAGCACCTTCATGACTACAACATAAAAACCTCGCTCACTTCAGCGTAATACAGCAGAAGGGTTGGCAAGTACAGGTGCAGCCCCTTTGCCAAGGGTCTGTGGTCCTCATCAAATCATTCACTACCACTCCTGGAAATGTGAAGACACTCCTGCTTAAAAGAGGGCTGTGTCTGAGTAATGCAAAATCTGGGCTGTATATTTAACCCCAACCAAGACTGGTCAGGCGGGAAGTGGAATAGAAGAGCAGTGTGGCTTTCCACTGGTGCTCCTGCTGTGGTTTGGGGGTTTAAAGAGATCTTTGATTTCCCAGCCTTCCTGCCCCACATCACAGACTCTAATGTTACCACTAGGTGAGGATAGGAAACATTTTTATGTCGGTGGAGAGAGAGCAGAAAGGGAAAAAGAAAGGCTGTAGCCTTGTGTCTCTGCAAAACAGAGTATCTCTCAGTACTGGTACAAACCATTGTTATCTTCACCATCCCCACCAGCCCTGAGGAAGAAGACCTTCTTGTACAGTAGTGCTCTTGCCAGAGCAACCAGGCACATGAAAAAACTACATTTGGGCAAGGAGAAGTGCAAATATTGCACTCCACCAGCTGCTCCATGGTACTTCAGTAAAGTCAGCCGCATGGTAAATGTGAGGAACATGATCTCTTTTTTGCCTGAGAAGTAAAACACCCCAAATCACAGAGATGTGAAACAGGTAGCAGGACACTCAGCACGCAGCTATATCCATTAGTCTAAAAACTTGGCTGTTTTTATCTGCTAACTTTCTGCTATCTACTATGTGGCTGCACAATGCACTGTGAGACACAATGCAGTACAAAAACAGAGCACTAACAATGCATATAGAAAAAGTTTGGTTTGGTTTGGTTTCCCTGTATTTTCTTAACTTACTTCAATTCAAATTAGATGAGCTCTACAACTATTGGCTTCATTCCATACCATACTACTGACCTGCTCCCTAGAAATATTTGTTTCCAAACCTCAAGTTATTTCCTTTAAATTTAACCTAAATTAAAGAGCCAGAAGAGGGATAAGTGAGTGGCGGTCTCTAAGCAAAAAAATCTGTCCATGTTCCAAATTTCCGAAGAGGTCATTTTTCAATGGAAGGACTGCAGTGCCAGAGAGGAGAGCAGAGATGCATGATGAAAGCTTTTCCCAAAGCTGGTACCTCTCTGCTTTTGCCACTTCATGCATCTGCAATTCTAGAAAAGCTTCTCTTGCATGCTAACTGTCCTGGCTGTAACATCTGCGCAGTGGGTTTAATTTTTTTTCCCTAAAGCCCCACTTTTGCAAGTGATCAGGCCAGCTAAAAAGGACAAAGCAACTCAGGAATACAATTTCACAGAAGTCTTGGCAAAAAGTTAAGCACGTTCCTGTCAGGTTCCTCAAAGCTGAACGCCTACAACAGATTCAGGGGGAGGGGCTGGAAAGCCAGCCAATTACCTCCTTTCAGTCCTTGAGGCTCTTCCAACTTTCTGCACACAGCCCTAACCCCATAGGAGGTCTTGAGAATGGTCAGTGAAAGACGCCCATCTTCCCTGCTGAAGCACTGAGCAACACAAATGTGGAGGCAAGTGGAGCTGGCCAGCTTCTTCCTGCCATCACCACATCAGGCAGGTCTCTGACATCCCCTCCAGGGTAGGAGGAAGCAAGGCTCTTCCTTGAGAGCCTTGCTCTCTGTACTGTTAAAGCACTGCTAAACAGACAACTTCAATGCCAGCTTTCAGTTGCTCATTGAAGATATTCCCCCATGCTTCTCAATGGCTTGTTTTGCCATCTGTAAATAAATACAGGCCTCAGAAGAAGGACAGATTTCCAGGTACATGTACTTAAACTGCTGTTGTCTTCTATAGAGCCCTTTCCCTGGTTTCATATATCTCCATATTTTGACCATTTATTGACTAAAGCCTTCAGTTTCACTGTGTTTGAATTCCACCCCATAGTACAAACCTTTAAATACATGTAAATGTATTCCAACCACAATTTCTACTGCCCAGTGCAGTGGGTAAATTTCCCCCTACTCAGTACATTTCAAGGTCACTTCCATCAGTTCAAACACTGATTATTCATTATATCAAATATCTGAGCTGATAGCTGATGACAGCCAGGAAACCATAAGCTGCCTTGAGGCTTGTCTTCCTATCAGCCCCTGCAGCTGGGTGATGAGGGACATTTTTCCTGCCATTGAAACTATTAGGTTGCTGTAGTTTGTTTGGTTTCAGCTTACCATAATTGCTGCCATTTCCACGGTTGATTTGGGCTATGTTTGAAGTTGATGTACAATACAAAGCGTGCTGCATGTGTAGCTGCTCTCCACATGTCAAGACATTAGAAAGAGGGAGAGTGTGTGTATATGTGTATGTGTGCATATATATAAACATCTGCCATGTAGCTGTCTTCTACTTACACATGTTTCTGAGCAGTTTACTCTACCAAGGGCAACTGAGTGTCTTAACTGCCCTCAGTGATTCAGGTTCCTGCTACTGGGGAGATTAACTTTGGTTGGGCAGGAGCAGACAGCACAAGAAGGGGAAAAGTGGGATGACTAGCAGAGAGTAATGTATACAGAATTCCATACCACAAATCTCATGAGCAGGGAGGTGTATGAGGATGTGAAAATGTCACGGTGGTATTTGTTCATGTCTCTAGGACTTCTGTCTCTCTATGAGGAGCTGTAATTTAGTGCAGTCACAGAACTCCCCTTACCACAAGCAGCAAGGCCAACAGATACTCATGGCCCTCAGACCTGGAGGGAACCCTAGCCCAGGAAAGGACAGGCAACAGCTTCCATGGGAAGATAGGGCAGTCCTTCCTTGGAGCTGCTGACACAGGACCTCAGGATAATGAGGTAAAAACACTTTTTTGGGTGACTCTTGCTGCATCTTAGGTTCTCATTTGTAACTGAGTGATAACAAAGGTGCTGCCCATCACTTTCTCATACATTTGTGGTACAAGGTCCTTCGGGACAGAATCATCTTCTAGAAACAAGACAAATAATCAGAAGGTGGATTAGGATTTTTATTATTGATTAATAAAAATATATATAGTCTTTCTGTGAGTCTTACTTGCCCTATGCTGACAATCATCTCTTTGTCCCTTTAAATCTCCAAGAAGTAATCATAAAAGATAAAGACAGTGGAGGAAGCCACCACTGGAGGGGCTTTTTTGAAGCCATATGAGAACCAGAGCAGAAAGAAAGAGTGCTCATGAGTAGGAGGACAACTCTTTACTGAACCTCATTCTTTTTACGTTGTTTGCAGCTTGCAGCACACCTGGAAAGCACAGCAGCACATCATCAGGCAAAAATAAATACAACTAGATAGATAGGTGATAGAAGAGAAGGAATGGTGATGTCCAGATCCATATCATGAGAGGTTTCCCTGTTGTTTTGCTGCTGCTGTTGTTGTGGGGAGAGACTTTAAAGTCTGTTTTTTCAGGGGACAAAAAGAAGAAATAAGGAAGAGAAAATGACTTCATAAAGTCCTACATCTGAATAAGCCAAAACCCTCATATTGAATGAAAGAGAAATAATTTTTACAGTGATATTGTTGTTTGAGGGAAATCCTATACCTCTTCCTACATGTCCATACTGATAAGAAGACTAGAACAGAACATTTTCTACTATCCTTATCAAGTGAATAAAATTCACTTGATAAGGATAGTAGAACAGAGCAATATTTTACTCTTATCAAGGACGGTGGAACAGAACAGCACAGCCTTGGAGAAATAGATAAAGGATGTAACTTAGGGAAAGAGAAGTCATGCCAAACACAAGCAGGGTGCCAGCTCAGCTCTGCAAAGCTGACAAAGCAGAAGTTATCCAAAATAATGATACTGAGCTTACTCAAAAGCAGGAGTTGAGGAACAGACACCTAAAAAAGACACTGAACATTGAAGACAGACCCCAAAGAATGATATAAGGACTTCCAATAAGGGGTGTGACTATGTCAAATAAGGGAAGGAAGTGGGGACAGCTAATAAATATGTAATCAGTGTGTATGATAAAACTCTGTTTATCTCATCTCAGCATACTTGATTAGAGGAAGGATCCTCTAAATGACCAGCATGCTGCAATAAAGAATGCCTGCTCTCTAATACTCAAAACTCAGTTAGAAAGTTTCTATCCAACCAATTTCAGTATCAATACATTCACAGAGTGTTCTCTCTAACCATCAGAAGGGATGAAAAATCCACCAAAGCATTAGGATTTTACAGTAAAAGAGTCATTCAAATCAATAGTCCCACTGACTCACCTCAGAGGTCAACATCTTTTGTTGATGAACTAATGCATTTTTTTAATGAACATCATCTATTTTTACATCTCCCTTCATTAAGAAATGGGCATAGCAGGCCCAAATGAGTGCAAATATAAAGCAGAGTAGAGTTTCATATTAGGAGCTAAAATTAAATCCAGGGCTTACCTCAACCTGATTTAACTATAGTTAAAACTGTGATTGCAACATTGATATTGTGATGTCATATGATACAGGCAGAACAACCTTGAGCAGAGAGCTTTAAACAGGGAATGACAGGGGATAGTGGTGATGACACACAGTCACCAGCAAAGAGTTCATAAATTAGGTTTAGTCAATAAACCAATGTGTGCAATATTCTGGTGATGTTGGCTGTGAACCACCTGACCTTCTCTTGTCAACTGGAAGAAACCTCTTGTCTGCAGGCAATAATCCACCAGTGCCAGTCTTAGATCATATATGGTGATGGTCTTGTCCAGCCCCCTCTGCTGGCACAGGGACAGCCTCAGCTTCTCGGTGACTTTGTACCACTACTAAGGAAAGATTTTCCATAGTAAGACAAGATCTGACTTCCTGGAAATCAAAAATTGCCTTAAATGGATCTGACCTAAATCGCTTTAAATACAATTTGTTAAAAGAGCACAGTTTTTAAGTGCAGCTTTGAAGGGGAGCACAAATAAAATCCTTACTCACTAATAGCCTCTAACAAAGTCCCATAAACCAGCATGGAAAATTGCTTCTTAACAATGACAGAACTGTAAATGTCTGAAACAATAAGGTTCTCCTCAAGGCAGAGTAGTTAAAAACTGATGGAGGGATGTCCTAATGGCTCCACTCCCAACCTCTTCCATTTGTATCAGGTTGCATATTCTCTCTTGAGTAACGTCTACTAGAATAGATTAGACTGTGGAAAAAAAATGTATTTTTAGCATGAATGACTCAACATTAATAGAGTTAAGAGTTTCTGAATTCAGCATGAAAATACATTATGTCAGGAACTAGTGACAAATCCTACTTCTCCAGTGTCAGGTGGATTGAGTAATGTCTGGAAAAACTGATTCAGAAACAAGCATCTGGACATGTCAAAACAGTTTATATATCCTTTCCACAGTGTGCAAAAATGAAGTTAAATATTCACTTCATTTAAGATATTCTTTGTACTGAAACTATTACCTACCATATTGTTAACATTTCCTATTTTTAATACGAATGCTCCCAGCAGCTAAAGCTGGTTTAATAAAAATATATCTTGAGGGAAGAGGTGTGAAGTAGCATGTTTTTTACATACTTTCTCAGTGGGACTGGCATGGGCTTTTAGCATTAAAATTAGGACTCTTTCTTGATTTCCATTTGTTGTATTTTCACAAGAGCATTACTGAATATTGTGTGGGTCAGTAGAATACGGACAACAAATATGGTTTGTCTCCCTCAAAGTATCCATATTTGGATGAATGCCAGGCTGTCTGTGATGAAGTAGTGCCTAAGCTGAAATAAAGGCAATAAAAATTCGTGGAATTTTACTTCACACAAGTACAAACAACATGGAGAAAACAAATTTCAGGCTTCTAGGAGTGCAATTCAATTCCCAGATTTTATACATCCTTGTTTTTTCATATCAGATGCTCAGCACCTTTAGAGATCTCCCTTTCCTGTTTCAAAAAGCAGTGTTGCCATATGCCTGGATGGCTTCCTACCCAGTCCAGGATGCAGCCAGTACCCTTGGGACTATGTACCATTCAAATCAACCTTAATATTCAACGAAATCTTAACAAAAAAATGTTGATAGTTTGACTTCCCAAAGCCATCTAAACTGCTGGAGTTTTACTGAGCTGTTTGCAAAACTAGAGAAAAGTTTACTATAATTGACATGATTTTAAGAAAAAAGTCAGATTAAAAAAAAAGGAAGCATGTAAGTTTTTATTTATTCAGTTCTGTCTTGTTGACTGCTTTTGTTTTGATACTTATCCTAGTAGTTCTGTTCTTCTATTCACTGTAAAGGCATCCTGCCAAAAATAAAAATCTTCATCCTCCCTTCCTCCCTCTGAAACAACAAAAACACATTTTCAAACCACAAAAGTTGTAAGCATTATGATTTAACTGTAGGTGGCAGTGAGAATTCCTCATACAACTGTATTTTAAACATCTGGATTGTCTAGAAATAATCTGCAAGTATATCAAGAACACTTCTGCGATGTGAAAGCTTCCATTCACATCTCATTCTCTCTTCACTCTTTGCCATTCTCAAAGCCATTTGGCTAAGAAAGTTTAAGCGACCTCCAAGCACATAAAAAGTGTATGCACTGATTTTGCCTTCTTCCCCAAACTATTTTTAATTCTGAAAAAATGTGGAAAACACAAGACTAACACTCCTTTTAACAAAATATCAAACATTCTGGTCTACAGCAACTCTTCCCACTGCAAAATAAAATCCTCTTGCATTTTTTACGTATGAATCAAAGTTGAAACAAAAAGTTATTGCTATCAAGTTTTGATCATCAAAATGTTTACTGCATTGTCAGATTCTCAAATAGAAAAAAAATCCAAGCCAAATGTTCATAATTTTATAAACCACTACTGAGCAAAGACTCACATTTTTGTAATTCACTTTTACAGATTTAAGTTTTATTCAAGAAGATTATTTAAATATTTGTCTGCTTCAAATAGTTCAACCCAGTAAAAATATGAGCAATTTTGCCCTCCTGAATCTTTTCTTTCTCTTCTAGTTTTAAGGTCCAGAATTTTCATCTCATAGCTGTGACAAAAAGCAGAGCAGTATAAAATGCATATAGAGCACTGGTTTATAGGAAGAAATTATGTAACAAGCTTCTGTTCTTTATCTTCCCTCACAAGAAGGTTTATATGAAACAAAATTATCAGAATGGTACAGAAAAAAATGTTTCATGCAAGATGGAGTTGAACCTTGGGATTTGTTCCCACAAGCAGACCCTAAGGTCACCAGTAACGGCTAGATGCTTGTATAAACCTTGAAAACATCAAGGACAAGCATTTTGGAAGAGGTTTTAAAACATACTCTTCAGAGCTTTAGCAAAACTATATCAGTAATCAAGACAATCCCATGTCTGAAAGTTTCTTGCACTTTTGTTTGAAGCATCTGGCACTGACAGCTCTCAGATGTGGGATGCTAGACTAGATGGATGATGGATATAATCCAGTTTAAGAGTCTCTACATTCCAGTTTCACTGTATAGGTTTTTTGAGGTTTTTTTCTCCACCATGCAGAACATAAGATTTTCCCTTACAAACTTCTGCACTGCCTTGTCCCAGAACAAATACAACACAAAGTAGATTTTTACAAGCGTAATGTCATGAAATACAGAAGTGCTAGGCTATCACTTCAGTCAGTTATTTTGCTCTTTACAACCTTTTCTTCTTTAAAAGACATTCTCATTATGAAGAGCAATTGTGAAAAGCAAGTGTTAATTAATCAAGTCTTTTTGACCAATACAATGTTAAAAATAATAGAAAAATAGAAAACTATTTTCTAGAGATCTTGCTCAATTTTTAAACTTTAGGCTTGGATTTCAACTGATGTCATTCAATGTGTCTATATTTACCTCACTAGAGCCATCACAAATCCAAAGGGCTAGTAGGAAACTCCAAGATGCCTGGTCCCTGTCCCACTTGCATGGTAAGAATCACTGAAGGACATAATTCCCAACATGTGTTTGTCTACATTCTTTTTAAAGGTGAAATGCCAGCCTGTCATTTCACCTTTGCACTCCAGCTGTCATGATGACTCTTCCATTGACAACTCCCCGGCTTACAGAAAAGCAGTGTCTGGGGCAAAGCATGAATAGATTTATCTGGGGCTGCAATGCTTTTCGACAGCCTAATAAATGTTTCCTTGCCTGTTTTAATGATGCCAATATTTTTTTAATCCCTTACTAGAGCTCTGTAAAAAAACCCCAAACCCTTAAATATTCAGTTTTCAGAAGCACATCTGGTATGATCCTAAAACTGAAACACACACTTGGTGAACTTAATTGAAAGGCCTGCCTTCTCCAGCAATATGTACTTTCTGTCTGCAGCAGAAGAAAAGGTGGAAGTCTCTCACAATACAGTATTATACAGAGATATACAAATCTGACTTATCTAGTAATACTAGACACATCAGGATGCAGATCAACTATAAAGCATTCCTTAGGACAATTGCTGAGACCAGCAGCTGCTTTTCAGACAGAATATTAAGGTTGTTCCAGACTTTCCCTCAGACATACAGTAACTAGTTTCTCAGCACTGCATGGCAGGGAGGCACAGAGTTATGTGAGATGCCTGGGAGAGCAAGAGAGAAGGGTACAATGCTGGGAATTTTAAAAATGCCTCAGAGATAAGGAAGAGGCTGCAAACATATAGAAACAGGCAGTTGTGAAACCAATGTCACTATTTTTTACCAGGGGCAAAAGAGTTATCCACAGGGCTGTAGGGATGGGCTCTTCAACATGTGAATGCTAGGATGTGATGGGGGACAGGGTGGTGCAGGAATTGCTGTGAGACAGGGACTTCTCTGACCTTGGGACCATGTGTTCAACTCTCATTAAGCTGGACATTTTGGCGTCTTTTACATTAGTGCTTTAGGTAGGGTCAGGAGAGCACTGTCACTACCCACCCATTGATTCACCATGGCAAGAGCAGACCCAGAGGTCCTTTTGGTTCCTTTTGGGGAAAAGCTAGACCAGCAAATGCATTCCCAAAAGTCAGCTAACGCAGTCCAGCCACTCCTCAACACCTTGTCCAAGGAAAATATTCCAAACACATAGCGTCCCCTGCATCACCACTTTCACTATGCAGGTCTGCTCTACCTATGTTGCACTACTTGCAGCTGATGGAAGACTGCCACCTTGCAACAGTCTGGGCAAGTAACATGAATTTACAGACTATGATGGACAAAAGGCTAGGCTTCATTCACCATTATCAGCTCTAGTTGCTATGTTTTCAGTTGCATTACCAACTAAGACACACAAGAAAACCTATGACTTACTTTTGCTAGTTATGCATGGTCCATATCTGCCCATTGACTGACCGAGGGATGTTTCTGCTGCTTCACAGCCTGCAGCGCTGTGCTGTTTAACACCACACTTAAACCATCACCTTAAAAGGCACCCTTTAGCTCTTTGAGATGAACAGTGCAATTGAAGCAGATGAATGTGGTGAAGACTGCTTTGAGCAGAGACTGCACTGCCTGATAACCTACAATCTCTTTCCCCTTTCTGTAGGACAATGTAGACAATAAGATTTACTTCTGTGTCTCCCTGGCATCATTTCAGTAGGTCTTGTGCAACAGCATGATGTTACTATTTTTCAAAATTTCAGGGAGATGTTTAAATTTTAAAACCATGTGGTCACTTATGAAAACAACAGTTCCTTTCATACTATGCCATAATATCTTTCACATTTTCTTTTACACATATGTCACTTCAAAAACAGCTCAGCATGCAAGAATAAATCAACTGTCAGTATCCATTTAAAGATATCCTACTTGAGAATATCAGGATGTCTGTGGTGCAATATATTTAGACAAAAAACATTTCTATCCTTTAACAGTAATAATTTTTCTCTTCTCTTTCTTTTTGCCTTTTGCTCTTCAATTACAAATATGAACCATAAGGTTCTTATCTTGTTACTCAGTACTACACATAGGTAAATTCTGCATTTCCTCTCTAAACACATGGAAGCTGGTGAGCCCAACCAAGGCTTCAGTTTAAACCAGTGAAGGAAAAGCTGAATAAACTAATAAGAGCAGAAAATAATAAAGAGGAATCTCACATCAGTGTTAATTGTAAGGTGGCTGTTTTTAGGAGAGGAAGCTGATGAGCTGAATGAAGAGTAGCATGGCAGTGCAGGCAGCTGCCCAGGGCCTAGCCAGCAGTTCGCAAAGCCCTACAATGGGAAACAAAATATGAGGAAGGATAGGGTCTCTGACTCCAGGTAAGCACAGTGCAATCACTGATGATGACACCCCTATCCTTTACTAGTTGTTAATACCGTAGCTCACCACCATCATGATATCCCAGTGGCTGTCATGCATACTTCTGGCTTTTATCAGTAAGGTACAGACACACATCCTTCCTTCCAAGGTCTCCCCACTGAAGCAGAAAGAGTGCAGAAAGACCAGAAATACCTTTTCCGCACTTGAACCAATCTATATCTATCCTTTTCAAACTTGCAGTGATCCACAAGCATAGAGAAAGCCTTCGTTAATGTTTTACTCTGAATTCTCCAGGAAATAGTGCCACAAGAGCCTGCATCAGTCCCAGTCTTGCTGCAAGGTGGTCAACCAGCATGCACAGGGCACTGCTTGGCACCAGATGAGGGCAGCAGTGGGTCCATGGGACACTGAGGAAGTGGGCAGAGAAGCTATTTCTATCCCAGCTGACCGAAGGCATGCTGAAATGGGACAATAATAAAAATAGGTTGAGACGCAGCCCAAATCAGTGTCAGGGACAAACACAGACCGGATTATGCATCTTGCTGGGGCAGGATGAGGATGCTGTGCCATTTCTTCAGCAACATGAAACCATTAAACCCAAAATAACAAGAACCTTTACCCTACTTTAATATGGCTGTGTTTCCGTGGTTGCATTTTTTAAACTATAAACATTTCATTCTTTAAAGATTCAAGGAATGATCATGTTACACAGACAGTCTTCTTTTACAGAAACCCCATAAAACACCAATATGTTTAACTCTGCCTAGCTGTCCTGTTGCTACTTTGAAATACCCAGTAATCTCTACTAAACAGTTGTCTTCTCTCCCACAGGGCCAACATAAAAGTGGACTCATCAGAAAAATAAATCATACGTTATCTTTGCAACAAAAAAATGTTAGTTACGTATCCTTGCAATCGGCTCCATTAGGTTTTCATATTCTCTCTACCCATTGCTTTCTCCCTGCCTCCCTCTCTCTTTTCAAGAGCAATTTTTAAAGCAGCAAATGGCAAGATTCCAGGGGTTATGTTACTGCCAAAAATTAATTTAAAAAACAAGTGGGAGGCTGTGAGCTGAAAAAAAAAAAAAGAGGAGTGGGAAATGCATTCCCTCTGCATCTGGGACCTTCGGTCTAGGCAGTATAATCGATGGCATTTTGCCTTGAAAATACCTCTTCACCCTCTGTCTCTTCTGTCCACCAGACATGGCTGACTGTGCTGAGCTTTTCCGTTTTTCTGCTATGAGAAGAAATAACGCTTCACTTCTGCAACTACAGCTTGCTGGTTTGTACGGAAGCAAGGACTCCTACATGCTACATGTTCCTTGTTTACAATAGTGAGATTGTGGCTGAGAAGTGGTGTGGAAAACTAGCTTTTAAGAAAAAGATTTTGAAAAGAAAAGTAACTGGATGTGTTTACAGAAGGGTTGTTTCTGCCACTATGTAGTGGAGTGGATACTTTCAATAAAATTACTTCTGTTTATTTTTACAGCCTTTTCCTTACATCCACTAAAAATTAGTGCTTTTCACAGCAGCTCTCTGGGACAACTCTAAAACAAATAGACAGAAGTTATCCCCAGCTATAGTCTCAGCTGAGCCTGGGAAAGACTCTGAACACTAGGGCAGACGCACTCCACTGACCTCATAGGGTGTTCCTGACATCATTAGTGACAACACATTAGGAAGATGCTTTGTACCCTTATTGACCTCTTATGTCTCTTTTCAGTTCTAAAACAAATAATTTCCAACTAAAACAATTGACAGACTTGTCGCTTAAGTGAATCACAAATGATGCACTCTTTTCATATTTTTTCATAATACCATACCATTTTATATGCTTCCTTGACCTGGTATCTTCTTGGGTCTGTTGGGTACCCATGATCTTAATCCTGAGCTGCATTATTTAGCTTAGAAACTGCCATTTAACAGGTTGATTTAAGACCATTTCCCCCCTATTTTTATCACATCTTTATCTACCTTGTAAAATATTAAATAGATCCTTCTATACTTCTTTACAGACCCCTCATCTTTTCTGGTTTCAGTTATTCACTTTCACTTTTTCAGCAGCAAATTTTTTTATGTTGCTGCTCACTGAACATAAAAGGTCCCACCACAGATCACCATTTAATCCACCTGCTGGCATCACCCTGCTCCAAGAATTGGTGGTTTATCAATACATTCAATTTCTTACTGTTTATCAATTATTTATCCATTTAAGGACCCTCTGTCTCATGTTATGTTCCTTAAAAGATTTTGGCAAAAAAAGGTCTTTCAAAAGTCTCTGGAAAATTTAACAGTAACTGGCCAGTGAAACATCTTTTATTCATGTGCCTTTGTGGCTCTTTCAAAAGTGCTATCAGGCTTGTGTGGATGCACAAAGGCCATGTTGACTCTCCCTAGACTGGAGATTACTTAAATATCCACCAGTTTTATTGAGGGTGCCCCACTGGCAAATCTCTCTATGCTCTTGAAAGGCTAAGATATTGACAAGCCTTTGAATACATTTAGGTTCAATAAATTAGTCTTTCAAATCCAGAGTTCAGTACAAGGACCAAGGCTGGTATCGTCATGGCAAAGTACTCTTGGTTTAACCTTTTTTGTACTTCCAGGCAAGTTTTCAAATCCTTCTTACCTCTGCTACTTCAGGACAAAAAGGAATGATGGCTGGCCAAGTGACAGGTCCCAGATTGTCTAGAGGAAAACTATCCAGCAACTTGAAGTATGAACAGCAAGTATTTACTTGCCCATGAGTTCCTTGAGAAATGTGTCCTGGAAACAAAACCAAAACCAAGCTGCCAAATTCTGCATTGGTATTTTACAGATAAATCTAAGATATAGCCTCATATTGCATTACTGAAATAGTATTGCAACAGTCTAATCACCACTGACACTTGCAAAGGTTGCAGAACAATGCACCCATTGTAAATTCTTTGCAATAATTAAATACAGAACAGACCTGGCTTTCCACTTGATCTTCTTGGAGCACGACCAGATGTCTAGATCGACCACAGATGGCCAGCAAACCTTCTCAGAAGCCAAATTTCTGTGTAATAGTTCTTCATATATCAACAAGCAAATATTTTTCTGTCAATAGAAGAAAGATGAATACAAGATGGATACAAAATGAATGAAAGCTGAATCCTGAGTCCACCAACATGAAGATTTCTTCCCTGAATCTACCTACTAACAAAAAAGCACAAAGGTAGTTTGCTGCCTACAAGGAGATAAACGGCTTCAAACTGCATATTTGACACTGCCTGAGCTACGGAATTAGAGTAAGATTGAGATTTTCCAAAGGGCGTGCCTGATGTTCAACTTTTTAGTGTTTGAGGTCATTGTAGCGATCCAGACCTTCCAGAACTTCTGAAAAACAGATGCTTTTGTAGATAAAATAATACAGAGAAGCAACAAACTGTAGATACCTATCTTTCATAAACATTTAAATTCTCTCCATTTTTATAAATTCTCTGTGCCATACTTCTTTTTACTTCTGTATCTGTCAGGCTCATTCCTCTTCCCTTTGTGAGCTGAGTCTGTGAGCAGGGAATCTGTGCTCAGACCACAGGTCTTAGCACTTCTAACCCTCTCACCTAAGATCAAGAACAACTCAGAAGCTACAAAGGCCCTCCCTCTTCAATTCACTTTCATCCTCAGGCTCAAAAGTGACATCTTCATAGTTTCTGGGGAAAGCAGCTGTTTCAGGACATCATTCCCATGAGAGAGACACCGCCTCCTCTGACTCTGCCAAGCCCTTTCAGGATCCTGGAGATTACCACTGAGACATTCAATACAACTTCATATTTCACGGGGAGCCAACGTAATGAGCCACAAATCACAGTGGCACTTACTTGGCAACCAGTGTTGCCCAAATGGAGGGTTGCTCCACACAAAGGCTTCCTCCATGCGGCAATACTTATAGCTGGGCATAATTCATACTGCTACATATGGGCACAGACCTGATGCGTAACACTGATCTCTGGGTAAAAGGAGGTACCAACAAGCACAACTGGAGGAAATCCTGGAGAATATTCCTGCTCTTACTGTCCTGAGTCCCTTAGTAGATTTCTCGTAGGTGACCGTGCCCCAAAGACAGAAATTTGGAAAAAAAAGGAAATAAGGTCATAGCATCTGGAAAGCCTTCACAGCATTCTCCTTTTTCCATCTGTGTTAGCTTCCTTTCTCACCCATTACTAGCAGCCAGGTGCTAGCTGCAATCATGTGAGAGAAACTGGTAGAAAGTCATGCATCCTCTATTTTAAGAACATGGTTGGCTAGACATGGAAAAGCATCTTCCTAAATGTAATTTTAATGGAGAGCACTGGAGTTTAGTTATTCCTCCATTTGCTTTTGAAGTGCATTTGGTATACACTCTGCGCCCCAGCTACTGATTACTGAGTATTTTAAGGGACAGTGATTATATTACACAGTATTTTCTGGGCAGCTGCTCAGACTTACAGTGAAAGTACCCTTTAAAATTACTTTCCTTAGCACTCACCCCTTGAATTCTGCATTATTCCTCTTTAAAACAAGTGACAAGTCTATTTATCCATGGTCACACTACTATAGTGAGGAAGAAATTAGCTGCTGCATAGCTGGTTTTCTTTGAAATTTATTTCAATGTACCTGTACATTAGAAAGCTGTAAAATAGGGAATTCACAGGATCCCTAAAAGCATATTTCTAGTATGTATCAAACCAGTATTGTGGGACACTTACACTATTTTCTTTTAAGCCACGAACCACAAAAAAGTTGCCCCTTGGAAATGAACAAAAGCAGGATGGATACTTACACAAAAAAAGTGACAAAAACCATGTGCAAATAGTGCCATCAACCCCATCCATGCCACAAAAAATTATGTCTGTAGCCCTGAAGAACAAATGTCATATACTTTTGTTTTCAGAGCTGGTCTGTTCCTGTATAGGAATGTGCAGAATCCTCAAGTTTTAAAAGCTAATAAAACCAAAACCAAAACCAAAATCAAAGCCAAAACAAAAAAACAAACAAAAAAACCTGAACCAAAACCAAAACAACAACAACAACAAATAAAAACGAGAGAGAGAGAGAGAAATGGAATCACAGGTCCTAGAAGAAAAAGAGAGAAGACAGACTGACAGTCTAGTCCAAAAAACTGCAGCAGGACTGGCTCTCTGTCCCAAGCACTGTAAGACTGAATGGGAGAAGTGGTCCTAAAGAGAAGATGACTTGGGATGACTGAAGTTTATATGTTTATGCTATGTTTGTTATATGTTTATATGTTTAAGTTTATATGTTTGATGTTGTATGCTTATTCCCCAGACAGTTCAACTCAGGCACTGCTACCAGCATGTCTTTAATCCTGTCAGTGATAATTTTGCCTGCTTGCTATTTGCTTTCATAGAAAATGAAGCATGTTACAAATACTCCCCTTCACGTTTGGTCCCATGAGTTTCATTTTTAATGAAAGGCCATAAGTGCCTCCTGCAGATCTGTAGAATAAGAAGATAGAATTAGTAATAAGATGTGGTGTAACTGACTTAAAAGTGCTGTTTATACAGCTTTTTATTTTCCTCTGATATTTCCAACCAACCATTAAAGAGCAGAGAGAAAAACCTCTGCTCCTTGAATTCCCAGCATGTTCCTCCCTGCCTCATTACAGACACTGTTGAAGGACATAATAAAGCTGATCTGACCTATTTGAATCTCATCCATCAGCATAGGCACAACTGGAAACAAGTCCTTCTGGAGTAATGTCAGCACTTTCAATGACAGCAAACCTAAACTACACAAGGGCAAAAGGCAAAACACCAGAAAGCCCTATTTGTGTCCAAAAAACCCTGTTGGTATCTGAGAAACCCTTTCGAATCTCTCTTTCTGCCCCCTTTACCACATGTGATGCAGTTGTTAGCAGTGAGCACTGAAAACTCAGTACACTCTGAAAAATGGCCTTGCCCACACATCCATCACATTTCTGACAGTGTTTGCATGAAAATTATTTTATGCACTGGTGGTGGAAACATGCAAAAGGTTTGAGAGCGGGGCTAGATCCTCAGATGCCATTAGTGTTTGAGGCCAATGGGAAGGTACTACTGAGCATCAGTGGAATCCATGACACTGCAATACTTCCTTAAATAAGAGATGCAAAGACCATTGATCTGTTTCCTACACACATGCAAATATACAGAAGCACTCATGCCTTTAATTTTCAGCTGTTTAATTCTCCTTCTTAAGACCCATAGCATCCATCCCATCCAACCCTTTAAGCAAGCCAAGTCCTCAGGGAAGAAAGTCTATTGAGGCAGTTTTGACACCCTGTATAGGCTTTTCTGAGGCACAGAAAACGATTCAAAGACACAGAAGGTGGGATCCCAGAGATGTGGATCTGTAGACCAGCAGTGAGGAATAAGGCAGGAAGAAAGCATGGCTGAAGGATGTATTTGAGGGTGTGAAGGCTCAGACTAGTCCTCAAGCCAGCTTTTGTCTCTGAAACCCATGGACCCCAGTGCAGGATCAAACTCACAAAAACTCCACTGCCCTTGCCCAGAATAATTTGTGAGGGGTCCAGTTGTGTAAGGTATAGATAAAGTCTTTTCACTTACACAGACTTACTCCCCAGGTTAGCTGGGAACCCCAGAGCACCAGAGCCAACCCTATACCAAGATTTGGAAAAGGACATCATCGTCCCAATGGAATCTCCCACAGAATGAGGCAGAAAGCTACCCATCATGAGAAAGATTTTCTTTGGTGTAAAATCTTGATTGTGTTTTTCTTATTAGACACTATTTCACTCCAGATGAGATTTACCCGTTTAGGTTCAAATGAGGTGGTATGGTATAATCAACAGAAAGCAGCTGCCTAGATCGTCTTAGAACTCATCAGCACACATAATAATCAACTAGGGCAAAACTAGATTGTTTTCACCTGCTATAAACTGGTAACTCTACAAGTTTTAGCATTAGCTTTGAGAGCCTATAAACAGCCTTGGTCAGATTTCCAAACACTATCATTTGGAGGCACACAGCGCATTTTTCAGCTGGGTGAGGCTGATACCAATGCAAATGTAAGCAGAAATTATGACATGTACAGTTGTGACTGTGGCTGTGCTGAATAGTATCTGTATGTTGCAGCTAGGAAAATACATATAAAAGCAGTGTGCAAACACACAGAAAGAAAGTGAAAATGTCAAGGGTACATTTCAAAGGAATGTGGTCTTGGTAGGGAACCCATGGTGTGTACCAGTTAAACCAATAACCGCCTACTGTATTTGGTAAACAAAATGAACCACAAGTGATAATTTGGGAGAAATCTATAATGTTATTTAATCATATTCAAAAGTACTCTGTTTGTTACTGTAATGCAATCCCTTTAAATTCTGATAGCCATGCTTTGTTTATCATAGGCACTGACTGCAAATTCGAATGGGGGACTTGGTTATGATAAATTATTTCTGACTTTGGGAGATACAATGAGCTGCAACTGTTTCACCAAAGTCCTAGCCACTTGTGTGAAAATTCAAAATCTAGAGAGAGTGGAGTACTTAAACTAGCATGTTCATACTCATAAACAACCAATCCAGTGCAAATTATAAAATGAAGTTTGCAGAGGGGCATAATTTGTTTCAAGACTAAATAAATGAAAAACATTTTTTTCTCTCTTTGGCTGCTAGGGTTATTATATAAGTCCAAAACCAACGGTAATGCTTTTTATCATAAAATTATTAATCAAGAAAAAGGGTTTGAAAACAGTATGGGTCTTAATTGTATAAGCTTACAAGGAAGCTTTTTTTCATTTATAGCTTTAATTCAAATACCATTATGTGTACAAAGCCCATATTCTCTTTTCCCTTGTCTCCTTCCATTCCTCTCCCAAGAGACAAACCATCAGATAATGCTGTGCTTTCCAGAAGGTCTGAAACACATGGCAAAGTTTTACAAAAGCCATCACTCCACACTGAATTTCAATACTTGGATCATTTACTAGGACAATAACGTGTCAAAGTACCATGGCAATACTCCAGCCCTGTCCTCATGCAATCATAAAATTTATGATAGTAGAGTTTCCTCAAACTTCTATCTTAAGAAGGAGCATTTAAAAAGACATAATTAAAGAGGTAATTTGGGCCAATAAAACAATTATTTCACCTCATATGTGGAAGTAATTTCTTTCTTTTAAAGATGTTTCTGCATTTGTTTATCTATGGGTAACCCGACAGATAGTCCTCAAGCCCACTCTGTCAATTTAAAGGAAGATAAAACCTGTCTGTATCACTACATTAAAAAAATAAAAAATAAATTTAAAGAAAGGATTAAAAATTCCTTCTTCTTGGCAGCTTATATAAATACTATCAGTCTCTGTTCTTTGTTAACCTACATTTTAGATTGAGAAAACCTTCAATTCCTAAAAAAACTTACAAGGTTATTTGTTCCAAATCCAACTTTATGAACATCAGAAATTTCAGTGGAACAAGAAGTTGATCACCAATTTCTGAGTGTGCATGCTTATCTTCCAAGTGTTTGCTGCTTTGCACCTATTGACAGGACGTTTCTCTTGTAACACTTTACAACTGGATTTTCATAAATGAAACTCCAAGAAAGTTGGTGAAAGCGGTATGATTTATGACAAATTAAAGCATCTCTACATCTGACCAGATTATGGGAGGTAGAAAATTGACTTTAGTTGATGTTAGATGTCAATGTTTAGTTTGATTCGGGCTGTCTTCCAACATTTAGGTGAAAACGGTTAATACCAAATTTAGGCAACTGTCTACATTCTACAACAGCACCTTAGCAGAGATAAACATTAGGTCTATGTGCATGATAAAAAAAATTAATAAGAAAAAACAATTATTACATGTCATGGGGAAAAAATAAGAAAGGTAAAATCTGAAGTGGGAATGCAAGCCTTATCTTTGCAGACATTATATATCAGATCATGGCAGGAATTCTCTTATCCCATCAGACATCACAAGTGTCTTTTTCTATAAGGTAGTGGATGGCAAATCTTGTCAAAGATTTGACAGTGAGATCTATATATTTCTAGAAGGCTCATGTGTATATTCTCAAATAATATAGGTGTTGGGGGTTGAATTGTTCCCTTTTCTTTCTGTGGAATTTTCTCCATTTGTTATGCTAAGTATTTGTGGCTACACCTTAGTAGCAATAGTTTTTCCCTCGCAGGGGGTGGGGGATGAGGGGAGACTGGAAAAGGAAAGGTGGGACAGGGGCCTGGGCGCGCNTTATTCCTATCCCCGTATCTTCTGCCTGAAAGCCTCTGATTCACAACTATAATAATTAGAAGGGAAGAGGGTTGCATTCTCCATCTCAGAAAAAAAGGGGTTCTTGTCTTTCTTTAGCAAATACCTGTCTTTCAAACCAAGACAGTAGGATAGCCACCAAAGTCATCACTGCAAGTCTAATCAAAGAGAAGTGACTATTCCTCATCTTAAGAAAAATAGCTACTCAAGCAAAGGTTTCTGGTTGGTATCCAGAATACTATGGGTTTTTTGCATGGTTGCAAAATGCACCTTCAGACCTTCATGTCCTAGAAGGACTGGGAGATTTTCCTGAAGGTAACTATCTTGAAACATAAGGTTTTTGTGCTCAAAAGTAAGCTACAGGTGCAAATTTCATAGTCAAAGGAAATGGTACTTTGAACTTGCATCTGTGGGAATAACCTGTCCCCATCCATCTGGAACTCTGAGACCTACCATTATCTCACTGCCGCTCCTGGCTGCTCCCCATCTTGGTGTGAAGGAAGAACCAGCTCCTCTCCAGTTACTCCTGGGCTTGGATCCAGTCTCTGGGTGCTGTCTTGGAGGGGCAAAGGGGCTTTGAGGAACAGATCAAGATCCTGGTTCTCATCTCACTTTCACAGAGATTTTTAACTACAAACACAAAGAGAGACACAAAACACCCCCCAAAAAACAAATGGATAAATACAGTGACACAACCGCAAAGATCATCTCCTAATTATCATCAGACAGTATGGTAGTACGTGTTTTTGTTATCAGTATGCCCAAAGACTTAACCACTGGGAAACTTTGAGCCTCCATTCCTACAGGAGAGAAGACCACTTGAGCCAAGCAGCTTTTATAGCTAACCTCAGTACAACATTTTAAAGCAAAATAATTCAGTTTTTCACAAGCATAATTTTTTTCCTCCACTTCATGTAACCTCTGACCTCATGTCTGGAGGTGATGGATAAGATGAGACAGAGCCATGGGAGAAGACCTGAGGATAGCTGATGGCATGGTACAGCTAGCAGTCATTAACAGGCAAAGTTTCCTCAGGGAGAAATAAGAATTATTTCAAATCAAGAAAAATAAACACCAGAAGAATCAGTTGTGCGGAGTGGCTCACATAAAATATGAATGTGGCTAAGGTTTGCAAGTCTGAAGGGAATCCAGTTTTGTGAGCTTACTGCAGAAGAATGCAGGCCCCAGCCCTAAGGTATTATAAAAGCTCCGAAATGAAAGAGTAAAGCCCTTTTTGAACATACAGAGAGCACTGCATTAAGGACTGCAGCCCACAACCTTTCAGTCAGTCCTCCAGCACTGCTGTGCCCTCTTTATTTGTCCAGCACAGGCAGAGGACAGGAGGAGGAAAGTGTTCCCTGGCAAGTGCTGAAGTGAGACTTTGGTATATGGAAAAGAAATCTCTCCTGGTGTTTGTTTTGGCAGGAATAGTTTTAGCAGACACTATTACAGTCCCATCCACTTGCAGAGCAAGACTGCAGTTCACATATTATTAAAACTCCAGGGCTGATTGCTTTCCACACATCAATGTTACTGGAGCTAGCAGAATGCAAGCAAAGTTGTTTGCTCAGCAAAAACTTTTTTCTTTAAAACATACAATAACATCTTCTCTAAACAAAGCAGGTTGGTTTGCTTCAAGCAAGGGGGACGACAAGGTCCTTCTAAATGGCAGTGCTGGGCATTCAAAGCTGAAATCCCATATCTTTCCTTCCCAGGCATTCAAGCTGCCAGCAGCTACATTGTCTCGTTGCCTGACCTTGCACAAGTGAACAGGGAGCCTGGGAGAGGCAGATGACCCTGATCTATCATTAGAGCTGCACTTCACGGTAAGGCTGCTTGAAAATGTTGCTGACGCATGGGTAGTTAATCCTCTGCACATCAAAGAGAGATACAGGGGTGAGAGTACTTTGTCTAGATATTCTAGCCCAGTTTTGTGCCTGTTAGAGGGAAGTCGTAACAGAGGCACATATTCCTACAGCTTCTTGGTCACTGGGATCTCTGGGTATCCATCCTACTTCCAGTCCCAAGTCACAGGTCATGGATGGTGATGTAGGCTATGGATGCATCTCAAATGCAGGCCTGCCTAGTTCTTGACAAATCTGTGGGATTTCACCATGGACGTCTAAGCTTTCCCATGTTCTAATGGAGATGGGGCAGAGAAGTTTCCAGGAATGGAGGAAAGCCACCTTTCAGTTTTCCACAACCCCCTTGCCCTACACCTCCTCTCAGACACAGCAGTAATCCTAAGAGACATCCTCCAGCATGCAAAGTCCTCTCTGCTCATGGAGTAAGCTCATGACCTTGTAACCCAGAAATGGCCATTCCATGTAAAGCATGCAGCTCACTTATAAGCTTTGGTATTTACACTGCCATGTTGCCTATCTTTCATGGCAGATAAAATATGCCTTACTGGCTTATTATCCTGGAGTATCATATATGGTGTAGTGTTAGTGAAACAGTGGCACAAAATAATAATAGTCATCCCATGTAAATGAAAAAATCATAGTCTTTCCTGGTCAAACTTGCTACAAAGTTTATTTACTAATGTCAAATACTAAAGTGCTGCCTTCCTCCTGGAACATATTCTTCAATCTGTGTATACAGTACTGCTTAATTTTACATGCCTTGAAGCCAGAGTGTATTGTGTTATTTTGATACTTTTGATACTTTTTGATAGTAAAGCGAGAGCAAATAATTGGTTTCCAGGTGTTAGTATATTCTCAGAGAGCTCAGACTTTCTCTTACAAACGGAAAGGTCAAAATCAGAACCAGTGACCCAGAGTTTTTTACACTCTAGGCCTGTAATTGGTAAGAACTCGAAACATCTGTTTCTTGCTTTGCCAAATAAAAGCTTCTTTTGGAAAATGTATCAACCCATGTCTGTTTCAAACAGTAATTGGCCAAACCAAACCTCAGCAGGTTTTCAAATTCACATCATGAGCTGGTGAAACCTGTGATCCTTCCTGTGATCACATGCAGACATTGAGACTTGGAAACACTTGATATTTGTATATCTTGCCTTACCACTGTCCTTCTATTTGCCGCACTACAGTCAGGGAAGACTGCACTGCACAGTGTGTTACCCTACAGCTTGCTATGGACGAATCATATTCAGCAATTTTTCAGATTGCTGAGAATGACTTGCTTCCAACTGATGTTTCTCCCTTTCTAGTGCCTTGAGAGCTGTCTCACTTTAGGAAATGTTTTGAAGGTGTCCTTGAGAGCCAAGATCTGCTTTGCACAGAAAGTCTGGGAGTAGATGTATAAATCCAACAAAAACGTCTCTTTGCACTCAGTGGATGCTGACTTACTGTCACTTTCTTACCTATGAGAACTTTAAAAGACAAAGGTAAAAAAGACCAACTGTTTGATATCAATCATTAAACAGAACCTAAGCTTTTAAAGACCATACCACCACAAAACCATGAACATTTTTGTCAAACAAATGGAAAAGTTTGAAGCATTGATGGTTTTCACTCAGTACACCTCCCAGTCTCCCGTTAATAAAAATACAAAAACTCAAGAAAGTCAAGAAGAATGCAAGCAGCAAATCAGGTAATCTTGAGTTCCTCCAGATGAGGAACGGGGATGCAAAAACTTTTAGGCTTGTTATAAATAATCATACCAGTGGTACTTTAGGCTATTGCTTCTTTTTTCTAGCACAAGTACAGAATTTCCAAATGAATACAGCAATGAAAATATTTCTATGTATTAGAATTCACGGAAGGAGTACAAATTTCCTGCTACCTACCATAGGTACTAAAAATAAAAGCAGATAATTTCTTTGCAGGTGGCAAAGGAACTAGTTTACATTTATACAGTCCTGCTAAAATACACACTGTAAATATTTATTTTAAAATATCATTTTCATTTTTTCATTAGACCCTCCTGCTCCTATCAGTGTTTATGGAAAGGCATTTCCTCTGAAAAAAACCTAAGAGTTTTTCTCTCCTGTCAGAGTTCTTCCTTTAATATTTTATAACAAAAGACCTTGTATCTACACAACCTCACTTCAAGCTACCTAGATGCAATAGGAAAGGTTTCTGTCTTTAACGGTGCTGAGGTGCCTGGTTTGGCAGAGAGGATCCTACATGAGAGAAAGCATTTTCTTTAAAAATTTAAAATAAAAATGGTTTTGTACTTTAGAGAACTAAAGAAAGCAGAGCTGTTCATTCCCATACGTCTTCCCTTAAAAAACCCTTAAATGGATGACATATTTTACAGAGAAGTTGGTCTGATCATAAAATGGCAAAACCTGCAGGAATATTTTCATAATACAATTAAAATAGCCAGGTTGGAAGAATATAGAGCTTTCTCTGACCTAAAATTAAACTGGGCCACATCCAAGAATTTTTATTTTTCACTTCTGCATAAGCCAAAGCAAATACCGATAGGACACTTCTAACCCTTCTTGTTGAGCTGTTCCTGACTCTTGGAAGTGCCTCTATTCCAGTCCTTTAAAAAAAGAAGCAATTAACCTGTGTTTAATAATAACCCTTCCAATGGAGATCTCCCAGGATAGCCAATGCTGTTGCTCAGTGGTATGAGGAATGAAATTACCAGAGGCATTTTCTGGGTAAAACAGCATATCCTGACCCCTGCATTGGCTCTCCTTACATAGAGACCCTACAAGAACAAGAACACCATAGCAGAAAGATGACCTGGTGTAGACATGTTTGCATCTCCTAGAGAGCTTCCCAGCGTTTTGATTTCTTCTTTATATTACTTCAGCCCTGCAAAGCACCTTTCATCCACACTGCCTACCTGTGTGAAGACCCTCTAAACGAAATCACAATCCACAGGAAGGGAGACCACTTCTGTCACAGCATGGGTGTCTTGAGCCTTGTGCCATGACGGCATCACAGTTTGTTTTCTTCATCCTCTTCACCTTTGAAAACCAACCAACCAACCAACCAAACTACACACTGTGCTGGAGTCTTCGTGTGTTGAGTACAACTGATGACCCCTCCCCTTTCACCCTTTGGCCCTACTTCCCCATGGCCACATTTGCCCAGTGGTTGTCTGTATACAATGGGGGTTGGGGGCTGCCCCTCAAAAGCCAAGTCCTCTATTTCCAGAGCTCTGCCCAGGACCTTTGCAGCCTGCATTTGCCTCTGGCTTCAAAAGCCCTGTCATGCTCCATGCACATATCTGTGGCTTACAAATCAAAGCTGATTTGTAGTCAAGCTGCTGAGCATGACTACCTCCCCCACTTCCATGTCTTAATATTGCTCACCAGTATTTCCCCCTTGCCCTTGGTGAAATCTCTACCTGTGAGGGAAGGGGGAAATCCTCACCTTCCTATCTGGGTCATAACCAAACAGACCCCCTTTCAAAATGGATTTCTTCACATTAAAAAGCTCTGTGCATTTCAGCTGATTAATTGTATCAGAAAACAGCATGCAGTGTCCCCTGGAGTATAATCCCAATGGCATAACTCTTGCTTCCTGCTGTGTCTGTCTCCTTACCAATGCTCATGCTGGCAACAATTTAAGAGAAATAATGAACCTCAAACAAGCAGAAGAAAAAAATAAGAGCACAAAACCAGCAACGATCCCATTTAGAAGCCTGTTTGTTATCTGATGCTCAAGTGTACCAGGAATAGCAGAGAACTGGAGGAAAGGAAACACACACACATAAAAAAAGTAGTGCCAGACAAAAAGCCTATTCTACCCAAATACATGTTGCCAGAATTGTCCATTGTGAGCAGAAGAAGCTGGCAGAGGAGGGAAACTTTAGTTAGAAAGTTAAGAACAACAGCATAAAAAATTTTACCTGAAAAAATATTTATTCCTACTTGATGTTCAAAATAAAGTACACAAATTCTGCTGTAAATAAGAACAATGATATGTAGGAAACTAAGTTACAAGCCAGGCTGACAGAAATTTTGTAGCATGACAAAAGGACATAAATCAGTGGCATGGAGAGTTCAAGACAGTAAGAAGATTTCTAAGAGTGCTAAGAGTGAAAAGAATTGCAGTAACAGAGGCATTCCAGACCCAGAAAAAATTCAATTACTGTTAGTAAAATACAAATCCCAGAACTATGCCATATAACTTCATCATATAGCTGAGAAAAAGCCAGAGACAAACTTCCCTCCTCCCACAAGGAAATTAAGGAACAAAACAACAACAATAAAAAAACTTCACAAACCTACAAAAAAATAAGGTCAGATTAAACAGCTACTGAAACAAGTGATTTTTGAAAGACAAAACTAAAAACAGGTACAGAAAACTTGCATCCAAAAGCCATACAAGAGGTCTGGATGAAGTGTTCATGTCCATGTACTGAGACGGCTTAGAATATGATGAAAATTCCATACCAGAGAACTGACTGAAAATTAAATGCTGCAAGAGAGGTCTAATAAATGGGTCTCCTGGGTAGTCAGAGAAACAGGTGTTGAGCTGGGAAAGCAGAGTGGAGCAGCGTTGGGAGGTAGCACCTATGCTGCACCCGGCTGGAGATCTACAGTATCTCGTTATGAAGAAAACAGAGGCACTGGTGCCTTCCAGTCTCCAGGGATGCTCCACATTGCTGGCACCAAAGGTGATGAGATTCATGCAACACTTACCAAGGACCAGCCAAACTAAGAAGCATGTCATAAAGTATCATCTTAATTGGAACTGTGGGTTTTGCAATAGCTTTTTGCACAATTAACATTGACAGCTAAAATCACTATGAAGCCTAGAAAGATGGCACTGAAATAAAATTTGGACTAACACAATTACAAGATCAGATTGCATCTGAATTTGGATCACTTGGGAAGGTACATGGAAAAAACAATGTTTAGTTTAAGAAAGTCAGCTCTACAATCATCCATCTAGTAACAAAATGAGGCAGAGGTCATGGTGAGAGTCTACTTTGTAAGCAGATGTGGAAAAAGATTTGAGCTCCTGCTGGCTATTCAAATGAATGGCTTTCCAATTCAACACTAGTCAACAAGTGTGACCCTTGGATTTATTAAATGCAGGGATTTTGAGAAGCATCAGAACAGTCTCTTCTGGCCATGTACTATATGTACTATCCAACACTAAAAGCAAATTGAGCCTCCTTTACAGACATAAAAATCCAAATAAACTTAGGGAATTCGACACAAAATTAAAATAGGCTCAGGCCCCTAATTTTCAGACACTGAAAACAAATGGTCTTATCTGCAGAACTTTTCAATTGACACTGATCTTTCAGTATATTGCAGTAGAAAGGTGTTTCTGGATAATGCAAAAATAGGTAAAGAAAAAGAGTGTGAAAGGAAAAGTTGAGATTCTTATCAGGAAAAAAGAAACAAATCTTTTTCAAACAGCGAAAGTTATTAAATTGGGTTACACATTGAGCATGTGAAAGAGATATTTAAAACCAGACAACTAGAAATACATAGCAACAAAGTCAGAAGTTACCAGAAAAAATAAAGGCAGTATGACACCCTCCTTCCCCCACAACTTTTCTGTCATGTGATCCTACAAATCATTAGGTCAGATGTAAATTTCAGTTACATATGCTATATATTACAGATAGATATATAGGCCAAGACCCACACTTCCTGTAGGGACAACTGAAATTTTAGGAATAACTTTCCAGGCAAGTAGAAACCTGTACAAATTACAATAGGACTGAAAAAGAAGAAATTAAATTGGAATAGTTTATTATGGAAAGAAAATCCAGAAATTACAGCTGCCAAGAAAAGAAGGCAGAAGGAGAGAACAGAGGTCAGATAACTTTATGTACCAAGCACATTCGAGATAAGGAAGTGAAATAATACCTGAGGTGATAAGAAGAGTATGTAAACATCACATGAAAACCAAGTCTGCTGACTCCTGACTTCCAGAAAGCATTGGTGTAACCTGCAAATAACGTATGAGAAAAGCAACTGTCAGGCACCATACTTCAGGGAATAGAGAGAGATAAGCAGATGGAATTTTCCATCTTCTGGGGCAGAGCTTCCCAGCTTCCTGTCATTCCTGCCCCCCCAGAAGCTGCCTGCATGCTCAGTAAAGTTCGCTTCTCAAGGGCTCTCCAGTGGCCTTGCTGAAAAGCTCAAGGCTGCTGAGCCTCTGCACAAACAGGGTTGTCGTGTCAGGAGTGGAATCCCTTGGTGTCTAGCAATAAAGTACCGAGCAGCCTGCAGCAGATTGACTGAAGGCTAATCCCTCAGTGCTAAGTGCTTTTAAGGTTTCATGTGCAGGAAGAGGAAGACTTTTTTTCCTCAGCTGAATTCTTTTTCTCCAGAAAAAGAAATACTGGTGTATTTCATTGTCATGTGGACAGTTTTTGGGGGATGAGAACAGGGAGAAGCTCTAATGATACACCACCTGTACTGGGTAAAAAGGGACAAAGCAGGAGGAAGTGTTCTCTCTGAAGCTTGGGAAGTGACCAATGACAATTACAGCACAGTGGCAGTCATCTTGTGTACTGCAGATACTGAGTCTACATAAAGATGCAGCCTTACAGTATAGAAGTTGACATGTCTGCATGACCATGGCCTCTCTAAAGTCCCTGGGAGATTTGCTGTGAGGGTCAAGAAATTACTGTGTCATTTCCAAATGCCCAGATTGACTTTTTGCTGCCAAGGGATGATGATTTGTTGAATAATCATTCCCCTTACCCCTAATGTTGTCCACAGGCTAAAAATTAAGTGAAACACAGCCAAGTGGAGTCATCACTAAACAGTACAAAAGTTTGCATAAAACCTACTCACTGGGCAGTGCCAGATAGTGTCAGATAGTTCTGGATTAGGCCACAACAGACATCTCTGAATCATCATTTTTCTTCATGGTTTCTGATGTAGCTTTTCTACACCTTCTGCAAAATTACATATATTTCACAAGTTTTTCCTAATCTTAATACCCTCAGTTCAGAGAACAGAAGCTAGCTTCTCTGCTGATAAAGCAAACTGAAAGCTCCAAACCTCCCTAAAAAAAGGCAGATTTCTGCTGTCGAAGATGTGTATTGACCGTTGTCCAGCTATGCAAGTATTCCCAAAAATAATGTCAAAGACAAGATGTTTAAAAGCATTTAGTTCTCTTTGAAGTCAATAGTCAATCTTCTAATCCCACAGACCTCAAATATTCACTTCCCTGTAATATATCTAGTCTTCTTATTTACAGATCATGCAGAAAGTAAAGACTCACAGAACATACTGTATGTATTTTTGCAATTAACATCTCCCCATCAGCGTTAAATGGTCTGAACAGGTCAAATTTGGTCCAAAATGTCTTTCATTAGAAACCTAGTACTCCCAAGTCTGCACTTAAAACAGTGGAGCTACTTATACCTTTGCAGAGAAATAACTGAATATTACCCATGATGGATGGCCAGTCCAGAAGGAATACAAAAGCAGACTTTGTCCCATAAACCATGTGTCATTTATGTTATTTCATTTACTCCCTATACAACACACAAAAAAGTAAGAACTTAAATTTTCAATCACAAATTTGAAGTAATTACACATAACTTCTGTGATATTAAATAATTCTAGCACATCTTGCAGGACGAACCACTGAACTTCAAACAAAAAAATATGAGTTTGTCAATGCAATTATAAAGTAAATTGAAGAATATAAATAGCCAGTGAAAGAGAAAATAAGCATGCTTGAAGTGGCTGGTTTGCAGGGCATCTATTAACTCCACAAGACCTTTCAGGGCCACTACAGACTAACTGCAAAATGGACAAAAGATGGTGGACAGCTCTAATATTTTCCAGTTTTCACAAATAAATAAAATCAATAAAAAATGCAAAGCAGCACACAGAGAGAATGAAGCAGAGAAATATTAAAACATACCAAATGGGATGCTGGAATATTGAAGAAAGACAGAGAAACCTAATAAGAGAGAGGAAAAACAGTTGTCCCAATGCTATCTGACCCAGCTAATCAGTGAAGAAGGAAATAAGAACACTGGTCTGGAGTAAGAAATTTCAGAAAAGACGAAATATCCATAGCCCTAGTGCCTCAAAATGTATCAGCCCCAACACTGAAAAAAAAAAA